>CM050438.1:58182093-58216591 GCA_027562315.1 Costus pulverulentus
AACAACCTGAATAATAACCATTGCCTTTATAAACAAAGAGTTTTTACATGATACTGATATAATCCCAAGGCCTCAAACATTAGCCTTAAGGGCATACCCCAACAATCATTAGTCCACTAGCATAACTGTGTGATCATAAGACCACCAATAAATTCACTAATAATCATATGATCCAAATCATGCACAATCCCTGTATCTTGGTAAAGATAGTCATAGCAGTACAATTATAATCCAAACAAGGCAATCAAGAATTTAAGTGCCAACATAAATAGAATCATGAATAGATATGATCATCAAATCACTGGCATGAAGTAGACTGATTGTAGGATCACAAACATGTCAGATTGGTAATGAAACTAAATGTGTAAACTATATATGATCATAAGATCATAATGTCCTAAATTGCTTGGACTATATTACACTTAATTTAGACTAGCACCAAATCACTAGCCTCATCAATTCTTGTTTCTCCTTTCAAATGACTGCCAAGTGTCATTCCGCACTCAAGTGTAGGCTAACTAATATCAACAATCATAAAATTGTCACTTTAATTAGACATCAATTCCACATGACTTAATCTATGCGATATGGTGAACAATAGATGACATTGATAATCTAAGACTTTCTCTTTGTCTATGTTTAATTAACATGTTCATATCATATCCTAATATCGAAAGTATGACTTATTTATCATAATCATAGTCAAGCACATTTTATATTGTGGTCTTAAGTGTATCCCTATGTCTTAGGCTAAGATCTTTGTCCTTAGACGTTTAGCTAGTCTTAAGTGTATCTGATGTAGCTACTGTAGGAGGGAAGGTCCTTAAAGCCGTACTCTAAGGATTTACACAATGCACGCGAAAATGGGAGAGGGTCTTTAGATGAGGGAAGTTAAAATCGCTTCGGAAATGTAGCAGAAAACACGAAGAAATCTGCGTCGAGTTCGATCGGGGCAACATGAAGGCGAAAGAACACAACGGCACACAACTACATAATGTATCACACTAACCTCGTAGCAATTTAGCACTCTCACGCAGTATCACAACGACACGTCGTAATGGGAAGTAGCGGATTCGCAGGGCATAGCTCGCACGCCTATGCGCCTGAAACAAACCAAAGAACAGCGGAACGTCCACGTCTCTGGCGAACGGATACCCGTGGAAGATCGAAAATCATAACAGAAATGAACACGATGAAATGAAAAGACAGGCGGACTTGACCCACCAGAGGTGGTGGGATTTACTTTACTACTTCGAAAACTAGGAAGGAAACACTTCCGAGTTGAGGCACCGACCATGACTCTTTCAAACTTTGAAAGCGAAGCATCGACTTCGACTTCTACTATCGCTGGAGGCTCTCAGCTCACGAGGAGTACTGTACCGCCAAGAGAACTAAGGAACACAACACCCTAGCCTCCTCTTTTATAGAACAAGAGGCGAGGGAACAAGACAAAGTTGAAGAAGAGAAGCTACTTTAATAACTAACTACTCCTGCAGCCCGTAAAGTAGTCAAGCTGCAGCTACAAGACAAAAGAAAAAGAAACTTCTACCTAATAATCTTGAAGCTGGTCGCATGGTCTTCTGTTCTTCGTACGGATGTGGTTAGGTGATCAGACGCGCTCGGAGCATACCGCGACAAAGCAGCAGAATTTCAAAGTATTGGGTTGCGTAACGATCATCACGGCCTTCTCTTGGGCCGTATTGCTGATGTGGTTGTGAGGCCCATCTGGACTTGGGCTCTTCTGGGGTTGGCTTGTAGTGTCCTTGGACCGGGTCACTTCGGTGTGGATGGAGAGTGGGCAGATAACACCCATGAAGCGGTCCGGTGGGTGAGATGGGCGTTGAGATTGCCGAATAACCACCTTGTTGGGCTCCTTGGGGTCTTCATGAGGTGGAGCAACATGGTAGGGTGGGTTGTATACATCTAAATGGGGTCGTCGGGTCAGTTCTGCGGCTTCGGGTAGCTATCTACATAAGTCATGGGGTGTGACTTTCGTCACTGGGTGACCTGAGGAACATTATGTGGGAGTTCCGACTTGTGCATGTGGCTCCGCCTCTGACTTTCTCCGGGGAGTTGTTTGCAGGACCCACGGGGCGAGGTTTTCATCGCTGGGTACCCCTAGGAACTTTATGTGGAAAATCGGACTTGTGCACCCGGTAGTTGTCCATAGGACCCACGAGGCGTGGTTTTTGTCGTTGGGTACCCCGAGGAACTTTCTGTGGAAAATCGGACTTGTGCACCTGGTAGTTGTTCGCAGGACTCACGGGGTGTGGTCTTCGTCGTGGGGTAGCTCGAGGAACTTTTTGTGGAAAATTGGACTTGTGCATGTGAAGCTGCCCTCGAATTGGGTAGTTGTCCGCAGGACTCACGAGGCGAGGTTTTCGTCGCTGGGTACCTCGAGGAACTTTCTGTGAAAATTTTTGGGGCACCGTCGGGGCCAGATTTTCCCCATCTTTCATGTTGTATGCTCCTACATTAGTATCCATGGGTAGGAGCAGATCTGCCGCACCACCGCATAGGGCCCGATGTAACGTGGCCGGAGCTTAAAATGAGCCCTGTTTGAAACTCTCTCAGGGTGGATGCGCACCCTCACCAACTCACCGATAGAAAAATGATGTGGCCTACGGTGCTCGTTAGCCTTCATCGCATTATAAGTGTTGCCCAAAAAGATACGATGCCGAACTTCATCATGCAAACTAGCTATATGCTGGGCAATGGAATATGCATGTTCAGGCTAGGTCATGCAGGTCAATGGGTTTGTGGGGTTGTCAGCCCGTAACAATCTAGAAGGGACTAAGACTCGTAGACCTATTAGCGGCACTATTGTACGCGAATTCCACCATGGGGATAATGGAATCACGAGACCTTGGGTGATCACCGATAAGGCACCGGAGCAAGTTACCCAAACTACGAATAACCACCTTATTTTGTCCATCAGTTTGGGGGTGGTAGGTAGTGGAAAATTTCAGGGTGGTGCCCAAGAGGGCCCAGATTGAGCGCCAGAAGTGGCTCATGAAGCGCGTGTCATGATCGGACACGATGGCATGGGGAAGACCATGGAGATGGACAATCTCCCGAAAGAAAAGGTGGGCGAAATGGGTCGCATCTGCGGTGCATGAACAAGGTATGAAATGTGCCATCTTCGAAAACCAATCTACAACCACGTAGACGGAGTTGAAGCGGGATGCAGTGCGGGGCAGTCCTAGGATGAAATCCATGCTGAGGTGGCGCCAAGGACCATCAGGGACAGGTAACGGAGTATAGTGACCAGTGTTCAGGGGACGTGGCTTGGCCAGTTGGCAAGTGCCACAGTGGCGGACGATGCGCTCCATGTCCTTGCGAAGGGAGGGCCAGAAAAAGTGCTCCTCTACCATGTCAAGAGTTTTGTCTCAGCTATGGTGGCCGGCGACGCCACCCGCGTGCAGCTCAAGCAACAGATGATCTCGAAGCGATGTGCGGGGAATACACAGGCGATTCCCCAAAAAGAGATAGCCCTCACAGAGCTAGTAGGGAGACTCAGGATCAGGGGCAAGGGTCAAGGTGGCATGCACGGTGCCGAAGTCAGGGCAAGTGGCGTACTCCTCCTTAACATAGTCGAAGGTGTTGATGAGTGTCCTCATCACGCAGAGGAGGGTGCAGACTCGCCTTAAGGCATCAGCGACGACATTTTCTTTTCCTGCCTTGTGATTAATCACAAAGGTGTACTGCTGTAGGTACTCGACCCACTTCGCATGGCGGGCAGCCAACTTCTTCTGGGCGTTGAGAAAGCACAAGGCCTGGTGGTCGCTATAAAGGACAAACTCACGGTGGAGGAGATAATGCCTCCACTGTCGAAGCGACAGGACAATGACATAAAATTCCTTTTCATATGTCGAGTAACGCTAGCGGACAGCGTTCAACTTCTAACTGAAGAAAGCGACCGGATGGCCTTCTTGACTAAGGGTTCCTCTGATACCGGTACCGGAGGCATCGCACGCGACTTCAAAGACTTTTGAAATGTCTGGGAGTCAGAGAACAGGGGTTGTGGTTATGGCATCCTTAAGGGTCTCGAAGGCGCGTTGAGAGGCGGCAGTCCACTCAAAGTCCTCCCTGGACAAACGTTGGGTCAGTGGGTTTGCAATCGTGCTGAAACCTTGAATGAAATGAGGGTAATAGCCCGTGAGGCCCAAAAAGCTGCGGACTTCGGACACGGTACGGGGTTCGGGCCAATGCTGGATGGATTCGACTTTGGCTGGGTCAACAAAAAGACCCTCGTCGGATACAATGTAGCCTAGGAAGTGGACGCGGTTGGTCATGAAGGAGCACTTCTTCGTGCTAAGGAAGAGGTGCTCCTCGCGCTGGAGGTCAAACGTGTAGCGAAGATGCTCCAGGTGTTCTTCTGGGGTCCTGCTGAAAATCAAGATGTGATCAAAATAGACGACTAGGAATTTGCCCATATAGGGCCGGAGAACTTGGCTCATGAGCCACATGAAAGTGGACGGGGCATTGGACAACTCGAATGGCATGACAAGCCATTCATAAAGACTGTCCTTGGTCTTGAACGCGATTTTCCACTCATGACCTTCGCGGATGTGGACTTGGTGATATCCGCTGCGAAGGTCCATCTTAGAGAACCAAGAGGCCCCAGAGACTAAGTCCAGCATATCATCAAGTCGAGGTATATGGAACCTATACTTGATGGGGATGTAGTTGATGGCATGACTATCGATGCACATCTACCATGACCCGTCCTTCTTGGGTGTGCGCAATGCAGGGATAACGCAAGGACTTAGGCTCTCGCGGATGTACCCCTTAGTGAGGAGATCATGCACTTGACGTTGCAGTTCAACGTGTTCAGTCGGGTTCAAATGATGATGGGGCAGATTTGGGAGGGGCGCTCCCGGGATAAGATCAATGGCGTGCTGAATCTTCCTATCCGGAGGGTGACCATGGGGCAAGTTCTCCAGGCTAATGTTTGCGAACTCAGCCAAGAGGGCTGAAATTTCTGGGGCTGGTGGAGTGTCTAAAGACGGGGAGGACTCCGGGGATTCGCTCACCATCAAGGCATAAACAACCTTGGATTATGTGGCCTCGCGCATAAGCGCAGAGGTGCGCATAAGGGACACAATAGCGGGTGCCGGCGGGGTAGCCGGGGGAGGGACAACGACACCCTTGGAGGTAGACGCACGCAGTTCCTTGGGTGGAGCTGGGATCAAACGAATCTTCTAGTCACCGTGGTCAAACACATAGGTGTTCGACTGGCCATAGTGAACCACATATCGATCATAGAGCCAGGGGCACCCTAAAAGGACGTGGGCAACATCCATTGCTGCCATGTCACACCACACCTTCTCACGATAGTCCCCAAATGCGATGGGAACTTGGCAACAATGGGTAACCGGGGGGTTTGATGCGTCAACCCACGCGATCGAGTAGGGCTTGGTGTGGGGCTCTAAGGGAAGGCTGAAGCGAGTGATCACGGTTCGGGAGACCACGTTCAAACTACTACCCCCATCGATGACAATCTTACATGAGTGTCCATTGCACTTAATGTAAGTTGTGAAGATGCTCATGCGCCTCCAGTCCTCGGAGGGAGGGGTTTGGACAAGGGTGCACCTCACAACCGCAAGTGTGGGATGACCCGACTCCTCTCCACTTGTGTAACACTCAGCTTCTACATCACGCTCCTCGTGCTCGCGGGTAATAGTGGCTACACGGGTCTTGTCCATGGTGGTGGACTTCTTTGTGCAGTCCCTAGAATAGTGGCCTGGCTGCAAACAATTGTAGCAATGGACGCGCTCGGCCTGCCCAATGGTAGGGGCCTTGCCCTTCTCCTCCCAAGTGGGACGAGAAGGTGCAACCACCTGGGCTGGGCGCCAAGGGGACCCCTGAGATTTAGGCGCGGGACGAGGGTCCGGACACGGCTCACCGCGTTTATTCCTATGGTGGGAATGCGGTGGTCCACCGTTGTGCGGACGCCGAGGAGGGAGAAACTCACTGCGATGGGGCGCTGCGCGGAGGTCCTGCTCGATGTCCAATGCACGCTGGTAGCTTTGGTCAAGGGACTCGGACCCATACGCAGGTAAAGCTTGTCGGATATCCGAACGAAGCTCATTCTTAAATTTAGACAAAACCAATTCAGGATCCTCTTGCAAATTGCAACGGAGTTGCAGCGTGTCAAAGGTCAAACGGTACTCCGTAACGGAGCCAGATCCTTGCTGAAGGCTGCTATACTGGTCAAGGAGACGCTGCCTATACGAGGGTGGGACGTATCGGTCGCGAAGGCGATACTTCATCTCCTCCCATCGGGTAATGGGAGGGAGAGCATTCTGTTCATTTTGGCGCTCAACATTATGCCAATATAGGCGCGCGGGACCATCTAGCAAGGTGCGGACTATGCGAACTAGCATGTATTGAGGAGTGTCACTCAAGTCAAAGTAGGTATCCACCGAGGCGACCCAATCTATGAACTTAGAAGGGTCAAAACCACCCGCAAAGTGTGCGGGGATCTCACGGATAAAACGATGGAGATCGACATCGGCTCGCTGTTGCCCAAACATTGTCTTCATCGTATGGCTCATCCTCATAACCAGTGCCTTCATGAGCCACGTAGGGCCCATGGCGGCCAGATCCGTCCACAAGGGGTTGGCGCCGAATGGGCGCAACTACCGGTGGTAACTCCCTAGTCAGAGCAGTCCAAGCGGACTGTGGGGATTGGATCAAGTTGCGGGGCCTTTGCCCCGACACATTAACGGCATCAGTAAGGTCTTGGAAACCAGCCAAAAGTTGCTGGAACATAGTCTCCAATGACAGCTTGAGTTGTTGCATGGCGGTATCCATGGACTGCTTATACGCAGCGAGCTGCGTAGTCAACGTGTCCATTCGTGCAGGAAGTGCGGCTATGGAGTTTAAAGGGGTACTAGTCCCTTCCGAAGGTTGGACTGACTCTTGGGTTTCCAGAATAGTGTTGGGGAATTGGGAAGACATGAGTTCCGACCTTGTGGTCACCATGCACAATCAAGGCTGCAGGATGCTGAAAATGCAAAATCAATGCGGAAATATGCGATGCAACGGGGTTGGACCGTGCAAATGATAAGAATGGAACGCGCAACATCCTCTGATACCAGAATTGATGTAGCTACTATAGGAGGGATGGTCTTTAAAGCCATACTCTAAGGATTTATACAATGCACGCGAATACAGGAGAGGGTCTTTAGACGAGGGAAGTGAAAATCGCTTCAGGAATGCAGCAGAAAACACAATGAAATCAGCGTCGAGTTCAATTGGGGCAACACGAATGCGAAAGAACACAACGGTACGCAACTACAGAATCTATCACACTAACCTCGTAGCAATTTAGCACTCTCGCGCAGCAGATTTTAAGCTCGACACGTCGCAATGGGAAGTAGTGGATTCGCAGGGCACAGCTCGCACGCCTATGCGCCTGAAACAAACCAAAGAACAGTGGAATGTCCACGTCTCCGGCGAACGGATACCCGTCGAAGATCAAAAATCGTAATGCTAATGAACACGATGAAATGAAAAGACAGGCGGACCTGACCCACTGGAGGCGGTGGGATTTACTTCATTGCTTCGAAAACCAGGAAGGAAACACTTTGGAGTCGAGGCATCGACCACGACTCTTACAAACTTTGAAGGCAAAGCGCCGACTTCGACTTCTACAAACGCTAGAGCCTCTCAGCTCACGAGGAGTACTCTATCAGCAAGAGAACTAAGGAACACAACACCCTGGTCTCCTCTTTTATAGAACAAGAGGGGAGGGAACAAGACAAAGTAGAAGAAGATAAGCTACTTTAAAAACTAACTACTCCTGCAGCCCATAAAGTAGTCAAGTTGCAGCTACAAGACAAAAGAAAAACAAACTTCTACCTAATATTCTTGAAGCTGGTCGCATGGCCTTCTAGTCTTCGTACAAAGGTGGTTAGGCGATCAGACGCGCTCGGAGCATACCGCGACAAAGTAGTGTAATTTTGAAGTATTGGGCTGCGTTACGATCGTCGCAGCCTTCTCTTGGGCCGTGCTGCTGATGTGGTTGTGAGGCCCATCTGGACTTGGGCTCTTCGGGGGTTGGCTTGTAGTGTCCTTGGGCCGGGTCACTTCAGTGTTGATGGAAAGTAGGCTGATAACATCCACGAAGCAGTCCGGCGGGTGAGATGGGCATTGAGATCGCCGAATAACCACCTTGTTGTGCTCCTTGGGGTCTTCATGAGGAGGAGCAACATGGTAGGGTGGGTTGTATACATCGAAATGGGGTCGTCGGGGCAGTTATGTGGCTTCGGGCAGCTATCCGCAGATGTCACGGGGTCTGACTTTCATCACTGGGTGACCCGACGAACATTATGTGGGAGTTCCGACTTGTGCATGTGGCTCCGCCTGCGATTCCAAGATTTCTCCAAGGAGCTATTTGTAGGACCCACGGGGGCAGGTTTTCGTCGCTGGGTACCCCGAGGAACTTTCTGTGGAAAATCAAACATGTGCACCCGGTAGTTGTCCATAGGACCCACAGGGCGTGGTTTTTGTCACTGGGTACCCCGAGGAACTTTCTATGGAAAATCGGACTTGTGCACCTGGTAGTTATCCGCAAGACTCACGGGGTGTGGTATTCGTTGCAGGGTAGCCCGTGGAACTTTCTGTGGAAAATTGGACTTGTGCATATGAAGCCGCCCCCGAATCGTGTAGTTGTTCGCAAGACTCATGGGGCGAGGTTTTCGTCGCTGGGTACCCCGAGGAACTTTTTGCGGAAAATTTTTGGGACACCATCGGGGCCAAATTTTCCCCTTCTTTCATGTTGTATGCTCCTGCATCAGTATCCCTGAGTCTTAGCCAAAGATCTTAGTCCTTTGATAGTAGGCTTTAAGCCTTGACTTTATTCTATCAACCATGCATCCTAAATCTTAGACTTTAAGCCTCAACCATAAGGCTCATCATTACATACCATATGCATTGAAATCATAGACCAACATCCATGGCTTAGTCTAACTTTGAGATCAAAATCCTATTCATTAGAATTTAGAGTTATGTCCTACATGCCTCAGAAGTTCAACCAAGAACTTAAGTTTATGTTTAGGTTCCCCTAAGCCTTAAACTACTCCTCGGATACCATTTTTGTTACCCCCTAATAAAACCAAACCAAAATATAACATCTATACCTGCTATCTTAAGTCCAAATATTATAAAACATGTTTATCTATAACACGATACCATTAAATTTAAAATAATTTAGCATAATTGTTTAAATTGAGCTTTTACACCAATACAAATTTTCACAAATATATCAATGATTTCACTTACATGTTCAACATTTATCTTGAAGTTAAAAAAAAAAATCCTCTTGTCCTTGAGCTAATTTCCTTAGTCTAGACTAGAATCTGTAAGTCATCAAATCTCAACAATAATGTTGAGTAAGCCTCTTATAGTGGAAGGGTAGTCACCTAAAACCGAAGGAGGGAAGACCAACTAAAAGAAATACAAAGAGTGATATATAAATATGAAATACAACAAAGCTACATGTATCTGTAGTTAGATGAAGATAGCAACTACAAAGATGTCAAACTATACATGTATATGGATATGAGAGCACTAATATAATCCATTTGGCCATCATCCCAATCTGTGGGCTCTTGGAGTTGTCACTCTGCTCGTAATATAGAGTGGTACCCCCACACACACTCTGAGATGATCATGTGCGCCACCATGTGTACATGTCTTTAAATGCATGTTATAATAAACTAGGGATCTGGTCCTATCCACCCTGCGGATATCCGTGTGCCCATTCAAAGTATTGTACAAGTAAGATATTACTATTATAAGAGCAAGTATCACTATCATACTGATAACATATGCAACTAGCATATAACAATAATATCTATAAACATATCAAATTATGCCACATTTTTAAAACTATATACACATCAAAAGATGCCAAACCATTAAATTGTACACAATTCAAGGGATGCAAAACTTATAAACTGAAAACACATCAAAGGATGCAAAATAATAACCTTTGAACCCATCCAAAGATGCCAACATGATAATTAGAAAACACATCTAACGATGCCAACATGATAATCAGTAAACATAACTAAGGATGTCAACGGTATAATGAGTAAACAACTCTAAGGCTGCGAACATGATAATCTATGAACACATCTAAGATGTTTGCATAATAATCTATAAACATATCTATGAATGACAACACGATAATCGGTAATCACATCTAAAGATGTCAACATGTATAAATTTTATACACCAAAGTTGCTTGATTGATAAACTGTAAATATGGATAATATAAACTGGAAGAAGGCATATACAAATCTATAGAAGCTAGTTTGAGGTCTCACCTTATTAAGATCCAATAATTTTTTTTACAAAAAGTTCAACATGTGAGACTAATTAGATGAACCAATCAATCTACATACATGATTTACATATAAAAACAATCAAATCAATGTCTAACAAGTACAATAAAGCTAACATGGGATAGATCTAGTTTAAAATTTTATGAACCGGTCTCTATTTCATCGAACTGATTCAAAGCCTCTTGAATAGGCTAAAATTGTGCAAAATAGTCTAGATTTAGCTAAACTAAATCATATTTCACCTAAACTGAGACTTAATCACGCAATTGCTCTTAAACTCAAAGCTATCTAAGGACATATTTTAACCTTTTATAACTAAATAAATGGAAAATTATAAATATATTTATTTAATTTAACCTTTTATGAAATTGAGAAAGAACCTAAAACTTTCATAAAAATTCTAGAAAAGTCCAACATAATACTTCTGAACTCATTATATTATTATTGGGTGAAAAATCCAAAGTTTTGGACATGACAATTTTACGGTCATAGGATTGTAGAGTATTTTACCCATTATATGGATGATCTTTGTATGGGGCAAGGCTCAGTTATGTTGTCATAGTTCATTTATGCCCGCCTTGACTTGTTTTAATTGTGGGGATTAAAATATTTGTGAAAATAATGTTTGATTATGCAAAATCTCATGAGAATTATCTAGAAAAGCTTTAGCTAATAAGTGAAATAACTACTCATCTAGGGTTTGTTAGTATTTATAAGCACATATATGAGGGTTTTCCTTTGTATATATGCTTTATTTTAGTTTCTTAGTCATTTCTTCTCCCATAACATGTTCTCTTCCTAGGGCTCATGAGATATCAGCTAAGGAAGCATGATAATTTTGCTTAACCAAGCACTAACGTATATGCACAGTTGATAATGTTCCACTTTGAGATTTTCCTAGTGGCCTAAGTTTATTTTGTTGCTTAGTATAACTTCTAAGAATCTTATTGTGGTCATCCTTAGTTAATAAGATAAATATAGGCATGCCTTATTCTTAAAAAAATTGCTAAGAGCTTCATTTTAGTACACTTCCTCCACACTCATGTCGTTTCTAGTAGCTGTTTCTAAATAACATTGTAAAAAAAAAATTCATCCATATAGCGGTCCCTTGTATGTATGTTGGTATTCACATAAATTGACTCCGTGCATGTTGGTATTCACATAAATTGATTGTTTGACTTTGTTAAATAGAATGTACAAACTTTTTTATATTTCTTAGTGCTAATTAAGTTATTTAATTCTTTCTATGGTGTTGGACTATTTTTTTAATCAAAATTAATTTTTCTATAGATACATGTGCTTCTTACATTAAGATGACATCGAAGCTAAAGGGATTTAGTTTGATTTCCATGTGGAAACCTTTTTCTTCTCTTTTAGGAGTGGGTTGAGGTCAGATGTAGGCATCTTCTCACTTAGGTTCCTAGTATTAGATCCTGGTGGTGTTTCTATGTTGATGTCCCTAGGTTATGGGTCTTGAATGATCTTCTCAAAATCCTCATGATATCCTAGTTCTTAGGATTGATTTTAGGACAGTTCCCAGGATACTTGGAATTTGAGCAGCAGTTTGATTTTATTCTAGTTCATATATTTATTGGTTTATGTGGAATTTATAAGTTTGAATTAACTTGAAATAAAGGATGCTAAAGTAAATAGTCTAGCGTACCTGGTTGCTATTTACAAGATTCGAAATACTACTATATTGGTAAACTAGAACTGTAGTAGCCAATTTAATCCAGAAACTGATCTAAGCTTCTGGCTAAAATAAGCTCGACTTTAGCAGACTAAGCAAGCAAGATTAGTGAAGGCTTTAAATCTATAATTAGAGTCAATTTGCTGATAACCTTGTTGGTAACTACTGAAAACGAAACTTTAAAATCAGGAAATCATAATGCAATGTGATGGATACATGAACTATGATTCAAGATGATTTGGTTATAGATGTCAGAATCATAAAACCATTTTTGCTGAAGTCCTAGTGAAAATGAATTACGCGACTTACAAATTTGTTGATTAACTATCAGAATGAATCAAGTAAGGATTAGAAAATTGGATTCAAGCTGAGTTGATTTTAGAAATTGGGAGCTGGCCCCTGGATGTGAAATTGTTGATAAGTTGAGTGGGTCTTCGAATTTGAGAGCTAATTACATACTATTGTAGTTCAGAATACTAAATTTCAGTGGTGCAGTAGAACATTTGGTAGCCTACTGTTAGATCTACAAGTTAAACTGAACTGGAAAAGTTGAAGTGATGTCATACAAGATAGCTCCCAAGAACCATGGATGGTTCAATTATATTAAAAAAATGAGAAACAAATCTATGAAGCAAAATCTTGTTGATTTTGCTGTGATATCAATGGCTATTTAGGTGAGAGTGCAGAAGGATGAATGTGATTAGACCTAGACTTAGCAAGTTAAGATTCAAACGTGAGAAGCAGATTATCAAAATAAAATAACTAAGCATGAGATTCTAAATTTAGTAGTGGGTGACCAGTTGGGCATCTATGTCAACATTTCCCTCAAACTCGCTTTGAAGCAATCTTGTCTTTTAATTTTAATACAAATTTCATTTCTTTTATAGTAAAACATTTTGGAATTTTTTTGTATCTTTACAATTTTGTATACATGTACACATTTTTATCTAGCACATGAGAATAATAAATTTTAATCAATGATATCTTGAATACTTGATCGTTAATCATAATACAACACAAACCTTCACTAAGCAATCTTATCACGAGGAATGATGATACAGATCAACCAATGCATCCTTGTACAATAAGTCATTGACATGTGTGTTGTGCTTATAATGTATCATAGACTTATGCTTTTGTGCTAGTGATGTTAGAGGGTAATGGCTCACCCTTGATAAAGTTGGAGAATAGAGTCAGTAAGCACCTAGGAGCATTTACTGGAACCATATGCCCAGCTCCTATTATAGTGATTAAGGTTAATCCTTCAACATATTCCACCAGCCAACCAGCGACTTGATCATTGTAGTACCATTCTCTCCACCCTCTCCATTTGTCCCATTTCTTCTCTGTAAGATTCATGCTGATGATAACCTCTGTCATTCCTTACATAGGCACAGCCCGATCTAGATCACCACTATCAAAGTTGCAACGCACAATGTTATGACATATTCTTATGTTTTTATTAATTTTTTACCAAGTTGATTTAAAAGAAGTTGAATTGAACAAGTAAGAGCACCTGTAAATCCAAACACGATAGCCTTCATCTAGTAGCTTTTGCACCGTAGGAACAACAATTGATTCTTGATCATCTTCATCATATATATTGTGTATATGTTTGCTGTATCAACATTGTAGAATAAGTATACAAGTGCTCAACTAGTTAGCTATGCACATAGTTCATGTGTGGGAATTTATAATAAGATTAATCTCAAATTCATATAAATTATATTACTAAAAGAACAAATCAAAATACTTAACTTGCATGTTGAGTACAAATAGGGAAGATGAGTAACATTAGCTTTCAATGCCCTTTGCACGTCATTTCGATTAAGATAAACATCCATGATGAAACTTGCACATGGATCATATGTTGTCAGGCCCTTCTCTAATCCGATAAATGCATCCTAATTATACCACAAAAAAAATGCAACAAAATGTTTATGTGCATGTTAACCAATAACATATGGAAGCATAACAATGGATGAAGTAGAAGTTTTACACTTGTTGGGCCATTATTTTTGGAGCATACGGGCATGTAAATATTGTAGCTATCTATATCTTTGTGATGAATTCTTGCATGGATTGCACGCATGGCATCCTTACAGTTTTCATGTTGATACCAATAAGGTATGGAATGGTTTTTTATTGATTGACATTCATTAATGAAAGCTTGATATAATTTGTAAGAGATAATCCCATGGTTCCAACGAAACTCTGCATTTGCAAAAAAGTTTACTCCCCAATCGAGGTGTGGGTTTCCCATCTGTAAAAGCACAAGTAAATATATACATAAATACACTCCCTAATCGAGTTGAGGATTTCAATCTACAAAAGCACAAGGAAATAAATATATACATAAATCATATTTTTCAAAATAAATCATTTTTTTCAAACTCACTTATTACATAATTCATACATAAGTAGCAACAAATTTTTTTCTACGATAGGTCATGTACCAATTTCACTTGATATATCATTCATCATTAAAAATTTTACCATCAATTAGGTGGAAAAAAATTGCGAACATTGTGGCTACTACTAGTTAGAGCAATTTGGAAATGTCTTACCAAAACACCTTTAAGGTTGATATATAAATCCTTTGTCACTCTATTATTTTTTTCATGCAAGAGCAATGCTAGCTATGGAACATAATGTCCTGCAACAATTGAATTAACATCATTAAAATACCTATTCAAACTATATGTAGGAATACCAACCACAAAACCATTTAACTCACCACCATAACTCTCTCCAGCAATATAGAACTCATGATATTTGAATGTAGGAAACTTGATAAACCAATTTACAAGAAAAGAGTAGGTATCTTCCACAGTCATCTTATCACTATACTTTTCTAAATCTGATGATTTATTAGAATAGGAAAAGCCTACTCCCACTGGAGACTCTAGGAACAAAATATTTGCTTCTGAAGTAGAAAGAGAAAAATAAATTAGAAAACTATAATAGGTTATGTATGAATGAATTATATGTGGAATTAGACTTGTCTTTGATCCATGTGTGAGGGTTAGATCTAAGGCCGGATCCATCATTCAAAACAAGAAAGGGACCAATTTCCTTAAGTACTCCTTCAGCAATGGATGAACATCCTGGTCCTATAAAATTTCCAAATATTATCATCGCATGAATCAAAGTTATAAGATATAATTGTCCTAAGCTGTCCATGGATGCCTACCACCATTGAGACACAAGACGAGGGGCTTCTTCATGGGTTCTTCCATTGCCTCAAAGAACCAATAAAATATTGACTTATCCTCATATATCCTTACATAGCCAGCATAGTGTCGAATCCTATTAGGTGGCTGTTCCGGGAGGTTAATGACAAAATCTAACACTTCTGAGTGAGGAGGCCTTCTTGCCATGTTACCCTCGATGAATACAACTATTGCTAATGAGAACAATACTACCATAAGGTTTGAAGGCATTGACACAGTCATTGTAGTAATTTGCTACCAACTTGTTGGTCCCTATTTTTTTAGTAGTCATTTTCCTTGTCTATAGGCTTATCAACAATGAGAGTGCTAGAGATACATATATAGACAATAAATCTTTGTTTTGTAACCGTCACCAACTCTTGCATTTCTAAAATTATTGTATTTGAAGCTAATTACTTTTAAATAGGATGTTCAATAAAGGGTATTAAAAAAACCATTCTAACAGTTTTTTTATATTTGAAATTTTTACACCAATTTAGAGGCACTTCTTATAGGGCATGATGATTGTTCATACAATTTATTATAGTAACCAAATTCTAAAATGAAATAAGCTATTGCTAGTAGTGGTGACCTGTAATGAGATAGATGCACACATACAAATTGATTCTCTATGGAGTTATGTGGCTAGATAGACACAAGATTGTCAATCTTCACGTTGAGCTTACATAGGTAATTTTATATCATTAGCATCAAATCCAAATTATGACAATTTATCACTTTTCTCACACTGAAGTTTATAAAAAAGATACATATGATAAGAGCATAAAGAAAAAAAATCTTCTTGTGATGCTCATGTTTTGTTCCACTTATTCTCCACCTTGACCACGAGCACACGACAATGGACTAAGGCAAAAACTATATGTTATTTTGATATATTAATAATGATTCACCTAATTCTTGAAAAAAGTGGTTCATATCAAATAGATTCTATTTGTAATTGCATCATCGATCTACTTGAGATCCTTATGATAACTCTTATTGTAATGCATGAGAGATGTTGGACTCTTTATAGTTTTTACTATAATTATAGTAAATATTACTTATTGAAATTTCTCTATCACAGTTCTGTTACGCGTCATTATATCTCAACAAATTGCGAACAAATGGAGCTAGCTATTGTTTGTGTTGAAAGTATTTCACAAGGATAAGTGCATTTTCAAATTTAATTAAGTATTTATTTATCATTTCAGGGAAATTGTAGGAATAATAGTACCAACAAAAGTAATTATGTTAAAGAATCAAACAAATGTCATTAAAGAAATTCCAAACCTTATTTTTCTTTTTAGTGTTGTTTATAAAAGAAAATTTGCTCTCCCCTATGTTTAATCTCTCATTATAAGCTTTCATAATATTATGCATATGTTTTGGATATTCATGTCAAATTTTTTATTATCAAATATGATACTAAATATACAAATGAGAAATGTCATGTACTTTATTATCTCATATGCTCTTGCTTGACATATTTGATCTTCAAAAAGTATGTTCCATTTAATGAAATGGCTTCTTCATTACATGGATCCATGGAGGTGAAATAAGATTCTATTTTTTGTTTTACTAAACCTAATCCCTAATATAATTAATAATGCATGGTGTAGACAACAAAATTTTCTAGGATAGATCCTCGCTTTTTAGGAACAGTTATGTGGCAATAAGTGTCTCTTGTAGCATGAGAAGTGTGGTTGATGTAGAACCAATTTGAAATTACCAAACCAATTTCTAGCATTTTATTTTTGTATATGCATAATTGATACATGTTTGTTTATTTGCTTGCAGTGAGAAGACTCTAGGTAGACATCGATGATGCCTGGCTAATTGTACTTTAGCTTAGCTGACACATGACTAATGGATTTTGTTACCACACTTGTATTGCTTGGCTACATAATGAGGCCATAGAACAATTATATTGAATTTGATATGAAATCATCCTCAAAGAAGCATTGAGACTCGAAGCATAGATAGCTACCTTGATAACTTCATCTTCGTGGCTCTACTAATAAGCATAGGCATGCTTTGATGCATGTTGGTAGAAATTTTTTACTATTGTTAGCTACACACTGGTTTTTTACAGTATATGAATATAGTTGTTTGTACAAGATAGAACATACCTCTTCTATGGCCTTGCTGTATTTTGTGACATTTAGGTAATCACCAAAAGGATGTTGTTTGATTCATGTGCAATGATGATCATTATTGAATATTCTACTATCATTTTTATGTTGATTGATTCATGTGCAGATGATGATCATTATTCAATATTCTACTATCATTTTGTGATGAGGGTGGCACATAATAATGATTAGAGAAAATTATGAAATTGTTAGTGTTTATAAGCAATTAAAGAGTTTTTCCCCTTTCTATTTAGATTATGCTCGGTAAATATCAATACTTAGAACACCATTGTTGTTGACATTGAAAATAAAATATTCAAGTATATTTAGAACCTTGTTAATAACATAGGGCAACTATAAACTCATGGTGAAACAATTCATTGAAAAAATTGTAGTCTCGTTAAATTATTACCTGATCTATGAATTATTGGTGGCATCAATGTTAAATTTTTACATAGATATTTGGCAAGATTATGAGTAAATCATAGTCTTTACCTAGTATTGATACAACACATAAGCCTATGGGGATATTGCATGTCAATGTTGCTTAGGCATTTCATTTGCCTCGGTTTGAGCATAGAGAGATTGCCATAAAAATTACCCCAAATAATGCCCCATTTATTTAGCCTATAGTAATTCAAAATACCCTCTAGTTTTTACGTGAGAAGCTATTCTTACTGGATAAGAAATACATGAGATCAATTGTCAAATCGAACTTTTAGAGGAGATTCAAAATATCTAAGGAGAGATTCACTTTCTAACCTGTCAATTCAATAGGATCATGATATTCTTAATTCCTAGAATCACAAATAGGGTAGCAAATCATTTTGCTAATCATGCTAGATATACAAGATCCTATTAATTCTTGTTAGAAAATTGGCCTCAACACCTGGCCAAAATTTTGCATGTGGATGTGAAATAAATGATTTTTTTAGTACAAAAAGAGGGACAACATCAATTAAGATGTGTACCTTTAATGCTATATGGAATGAGGATTTCAACCTTATTGTTAAAGATTTTGAGACTCAAGTTCTTTAGTTGCATGTTTATTTTAGTGAAAAGGTTTAACTCCTTGTATGCTCCTTGCCTTGTACGATATACATCATCTGGTTAATTATTCATTTATAGTACTCTTAGAGATTGTATCTATTTCATTAAGTTTGTAAGTTTTATATCAAATAATGGTATTTAAATTTTTTAGGGTTGCAAAAATAATTGCATTTTATTTACTAAAATAATTGAACATTCTTTTAAATGGATCAATTTTAAAAAAATTGAAAGTTTTCATTTCACATGGCATAGGTCAAAATGCATAATAAATTGGGCATGTAATCTAAGTTTGCTTACTCCACATTAATTAGAAGAATTTATACTTAATCTTCTAAGGAACTTTAACCTGAATGATCTAAAAAATAAAGTAAATAGAGAAGCAGTGGTTATTCGATAGACATTTGATCTCTCACAAAGACAAGGATAGTTTCAATAAGCTTTAAGATGAGAAACAAAGTGGTAATGGAAGAGGGATCTAAGATACATCAGGCAATGGTGTGTAGTGGTGCTTGCAATAGAATTTTGTAGAAGATGTTCAATTGAAAGCAACATACTAATCCTTATGCCATTATCTTTTTCAGAGGATAGAAGAAAAAACTAAGGTGAGTCCTAGTAATTATTGAGAAATGGGAAAAGAATCGCATAACAAAAAATTAAAAAATATATATTTATTTGCCACCAAGTATCCGTGCAAAGGAGAATCCAATTAGTTGATAAAAAAACATTCTTTATGAAAATCAAATCTATCAAGCAAGGGCGCATAAGCACATTTTCTCCACATGCAATAGATCAGCATCTCCTCCTCTACTCTCGAGAGGTAGCATCAAGAGGAGGCATTCTTCTACTTGTGAGTTGTGTAGAAAGCCAAGTGGTGGCTTATAGCAAATGACTAGGGTTATATAGCAATTCAATCTTAGTGTGCAACCAAATAGGCTGTAATGATGTCACCATTCATAATAATCCTACCATAATATTACAATAAATGAGCAGTGTCTAGCAACACATCATTGCTACCTATGCAATAATAATGTTGAGATTTGATACCGCAAATATGTGATAAAGTTATCATAAATGTTAGCCACCTTGTCCTTGGTATCCCAAATGAACATAAGCCATAGAACATGTCACACTTTTACAGTTCAATCATTATGTTTCTTAATACCCAAGTAGACAAATACAACAAATACAATCGATATGTCAATTCATTTGAGCATGGTCATATATTTTTGTTACACTTGATCAAGGGAACTAAGATGTCAAAACTGTTGTTCTATAGGAGGGGTAAATCCAATCTTGATCACTCACCTTCTTGGCCAGGATTTATGGTATACCCAACAACAACCTTTATAATATGTACCATGTACATTTATTCTTTTAAATAATCCAGTTTCAACAACCTAGCAATGGTCGTTGGCTTCAAGTTCACTAAGGTTTGCTTGAGGGAAATGGTAGATTAGCACTCAACGGGATGATGGAATGAAGGGCCTTCCAGCACACCTTCAAAAGCTCACCCTCAAGAACACAAGGGGCCTTCTGGCTCACCCTTAACACAAGAAACAAGGGCCTTCTAGCACTCATCAGCAAGCATTAGCTAACGCATGTTTTTTCTCAGAAATTTCAACTTAGTGCAAGTGTCAAAACTACATGGACTTAAACCCCTTTCTTCCCAACGTTACAATCTCATGGTGACTCTTGGCCTTCTTCGCTGCTACCAGGTTTAGCTGTAGATAGGTTTTTGATTGGTAAGGGAGGTCGGTTCTAATCTGAGTTGGCAGAAGTTCATTGCGCATAATGAAAGCTCCTTGTATCTGTTGGCTGGGATTGCTTGCTGATGAATGGTGCTATCGTGCATGGCTGGGATTGCTTGATTTGAGCTGGGCTTGTGGATGGCCGATCATTTGAGTGTTGAGCTGGTTGACTTCCTCGGCTGATGTCAAAGTTGTTAAAGATGCTGAATTCTATGATTGATGTTGAAATGTTTGAAGATGTTTGACGAGGCTGAAGTTGTTGTACGTGTAGGCTTCTAGATTGATGTTGACCTCCTTGATATTGATGTTGACCTCCTTGATTTGGTGATGAGCCGGTTTGCAACGTGGCTTGCGATGGTTGGGAAACAAGGGTGTCATGTAGGTGCATTACAGGTGCTATTAAACCTAGGCTATAACAATCTAATGCATTAACTACAAAATAAAACAAAGGCTTGAAAGTAAATCCTATGCTAGGTCATAAACTACAATAATGATATATGAGTTTAAACCACAAAATTGCCCAACAACTAGTCTTACCAACATCAAGAGTAGCTTGGACCACGAGTCAATAGTTTACCAACATTAAGCAGCTGAAAGATGAAAGCAAAAATAAACAAGTGTTCAACATAACAAGTTCTGTAAATAAGGTTCTTCAAGTGGTCCTCCCATAGCGGATTGGGGGCTTCTTGATTCTTTTGGATCTTCTTGGTAATGCCCCTGCATCAGCTTTCTCGAGGGTTGTAGAATTCTCCTCCAGAGAAATAAATTTGAAGTCCTCTAGCTGTTCCGGTAGAAGTTGTTGCGCCTATTCTTCGGTTACCCAATGTTCGGTGTGATCACGCCACTTGATAAGATAGTAACGCTGAACTCCATCGATTGTGAAATGTTGCTGCACCTCCAGGATGTTGCAGGCTTGTGGTGGCATGGCGAGTGGCGAGATGGGAACTGGCTTCCTGTACAATGTAAGTTCCTCCACATTGACCATGGGGTGAATCCCAAGGGCTAGTGGAAGGTCCAAGGTGTAGGCATTGTTATTGATTTTCTTGATGACTCGGAAGGGCCCCATCCCTCATGGTTGTAATTTGTTATTAGTGCCTTGCTGTCTTTCCTTCTGGTTCCTGAAAATTACCACGTCTCCTTCATGAAAAGAGGCGCCACGTCTATGAATGTTAGCTGCATTTTGATATTGAGGAGTATGCTTAGCAATATTGTCCTTGACTTCAATATGGATTTTGACAATGTGTTGTGCAAAAGAAAGGGCTGAATGGTTGGTTTTGAAGGGTGATGGCAAGGGCGCAAGGTCTATGGGTTTACGGGGCTGATATCCTAGATTGATTTGGAATGGGATGGCCCCTGCTGTTCTATTAACAGCACTGTTAAACTCAAATTCGGCAGTGGGTAATAACTTATCCCAAGTACCCGGATGCAACTCCCAAACCAGAAAATCCCTTAGTGAAGTGCGGGGGATGCACAACTTGCCTTCCTTGAACAAGAACCCATCATGAATATAGTAGGTAGAGGCCGGTTTTGTGGAGTCCTTAGTGTCTTTGAAAATATTTTTAAAGTCTGGACAGCACACATATTCTTCCTTAATCTTATCAAAGCCAACAACCGAAACTTGTAGGGTATTCAATATTAAGACCTTATGGCTCATGGCATCAGCCACCTTGTTATGAACCCCAACTTTGTGCCTTAGGACAAAAGTATATTGCTGTAGGAACTCTACCCACTTGGCATGTCTAGGATTCAGTTTGACTTGGCGGCTAAGATATATCAAAGATTGGTGATCACTATTAAGGACAAATTCCTTATGTATCAAATAGTGTCTCCAATGCTTCAGGGCTTGAACCACCGCATAGAACTCATTGTCATATGTAGAATACTTTTGCCTAGTATCATTGAACTTTTCACTAAAGAAGGCAATCAGATTCCCATCTTCACTAAGGGTCCCTCCTTTCCCTACCTTAGATGCATCACAATCAACCACAAAAAAGTTAGCTAAAATTGGGCAGCCTTAGTATAGGAGTAGTGGTGATTCTTTTCTTCAACTCTTGGAAAGCCTTCTCAGCCATGGGTGTCTAGTCAAACCTACCTTGCCGCAAGCAATTTGTGATTGGAGCTACAAGTGTGCTAAAGTTGTAAATGAAACGCCTATAGAAGGTAGCTAGTCCATGGAAGCTTCTAGCTTCGGTTACAGTAGTGGGAGAGGCCCAATCCAAGATAGCGGTGATTTTTTGAGGGTGCGGCTTTCAGCCCTTGATAGATGATGATCAATCCAAGGAACTCCACCTCTTGGACCAAGAAGACGCATTTTTTAATATTCAATAACAATTGCTCCTTCTTTAGAAGTTCGAGAGTAGACTTAACATGCTCAAGGTGCTCCTCACTTGTCTTGCTAAAAATCAAAATATCATCAAAATAGACTACTAGAAATTTACCAATGTACAGCTTCAGAACTTAATGCATTAACCTCATAAAAGTAGAGGGAGCATTGGTTAGCCCAAAAGGCATAACCATCCACTCATACAACCCATGTTGAGTTTTGAAGGTTGTTTTCCATTCGTCTCCCTCTCTAATCCTAACTTGATTGTAACCACTCCTTAAATCGATCATATAAAACCAAGATGATCCTACGATCATGTCCAATAGATCATCCAGTCTTAGTATGGGAAATCTATATTTGACAGTGATCTTGTTGATGGCTCTACAATTGATGCACATTCTCCATGTGCCATCTTTTTTGGGTGTCAGAAGTGCAGGGACAACACATGGGCTGAGGCTCTCACGTATTAATCCTTTCTCTAACAGCTCATCCACTTGCCTCTTCAGCTCTGCATGCTCAGTAGAGCTCATACTGTAATGGGGAAGGTGTGGTAAGGTGGCCCTAGGTACAAGATCTATAACATGCTGTATACCTCTCTCAGGTGGGAGCTAACTCGGCAACTCACTAGGGATGATGGATTCATAGTCCTTAAGCAGGTCAGTGATGATGACCGGTTGTTCTTGTGGGGTCTCAAAACTAGTGGGCTGAACCAGTAAAGTGTAGATGGTGTCGGTCTCCCTTGTGGCTTGAAGGAATGGGTGGACTCTCAACAGGGTGATAGATTTCTTGTTGTCAATTGTTTTTCCTTTCTTATGGGATGCTTTAAGCTCACGAGGAAGGCTATGTATAAGGGTAATCCTTTTGTTATCAGCCTTAAACTCATATGTATTACTCCTCCCAAAATGGATGACAACAAAGTCATACAGACATGGCCGACCAAGGAGGACATCAGCCACATCCATCTCCGTCACATCACACAAAATATGACCCTGGTATGTAGCTAAACTTAAAGGAACCATGCATCTAAAAGCTACAGGAATGTTTGTCTTATCAACCCAAGAGATGCCATAGGGTGATGGGTGCTTTTCTGGTTCCAGGCCAAATTTACTCATAGCTTGCTTAGAGATGATGTTAAGGCTGCTCCCGCTGTCTATGATGATCTTACACACTTTACCATTACATTGGGTGTAGGTGTAAAAGAGACTAGTTCTCTTCAAATCTGCAGCAGGAACATTTTTGATGTACACACCTCTCACAATGGCCATAGTAGAGGGAGGTTCCTCTTCACTGTTATATTGAGGGGCATAAGCCACATCTTCTATTTCTTCTCCTTCGGGTTCATCCTCTTCAATCTCTTCTATGAGTAAAGCCTTCTTAGGACACTCTTTAGCAACATGACCTGGCTGGGAACATTTTTAGCAAGTAAGTTTGGTGTTCGGTGAGTTTGCAGGTCTCCTATATCTAGGGTCACCTTCCACTACAGGTATCTTAGCTGGTAATGGGCTGGACCTGGTTGGGTTTGAAGATGAATAGATGCTGGGTTTAGGTTGGGGAACCCTCATTTGCTGTATGTCATATTCAATCTCCATAACGAAATGGTAAGCCTCTTGTAGGGTCTCACATCTATGGTGTATCAAGGCTCTCTTAATGTCAGCCCTAAGTCCTCCTTTGAACCTATTTAGGGTCAGCCACTAATCTTCTTTTAGGTCTCACTTAATCAGAAGGTCCTCAAGCAGTGTCATTTCCTTGGACTAACCTAGAAAGCTGGTCATAAATCCTTTGCCTATAGTTAGGAGAGACATACTTTTCCCTAGCGTCCACTTCATGTCATTCCAACTAGTGATAGGTGGTATGCCACTCCTAGCTAGCTTTAGTTCTACACTATTCCAAATACATCTGGGCTGACCCTCTTAGAAGGAATTTAACACATTGCACTTTCTTTGCCTCGGGTACACTTCCCCACTCAAAATATTGTTCCACTCGAACTTGCCAATTCAGAAATTCTTGAGTATCTAAACCTCCTTCAAACACAGGTGGGCTGACTCTAATGACTCTAGTCATTTCATCTTCCTCCCTACTATAAGTTGGGGTTCTACCGAAAGGTTCGTCCAGCTGTGGTTCATCTAAGATGGATGTAATCCTTCGTGGATTGGTGTGCCTATAATTGTTCACATGTTGTTTTTTCAGGTCTGTAGGTTGTTCGGTTTTCCTGATTGGGCCTGCTAGTCCCCCCCCCCCCCCCCCCCCCCCCCCCCCCACACACACACACACATTTTTAGTAGGTCTCCTAGGGGATGCAATAGGTTGCTGGGAAGTCCCTTCTATTGGGAAATCAGTTTTAGGATCAGGTTGACTGGGATTATACTGAGGGGTAATTTCTAGTTGCCCCATCCTTGAGTCCAATCCATCTAAGGTTTTTTTCATGGCTGTAGAGTCGGCTTTCATTTCAGCTAGCATGGCTATGCAATCAGCTATGGTTGCAGTGTTTTGGCTAGCCGGGGTGTTTCTATTCCGCGCCATGGTTGAGAGATCAATTCACACAAATGGCAATTGGTAGCAGGTGACAGCAGCATGTAAACGTAGACAAGTGGTAATCAAACAAGTGAATCAGTACATGCAACCGGGAACACAAATATGGTAGCTAAATGGAAAGCAGGTGTGTTGGACTAATGAAGGATGAAGTGCAGATAACACAGCGAACACACAATCGGCAGAAATTAGAAACTCATTGGTAAGCTATAGTAGAATTCAGATTTTCAGAAATAAGCCAGCTAAGGAGGTTTTCAATTCAGCAACGGTTTAGTTCAAGATTAAACCCTTCAAGTGATTGTACCTATTATTAGATATTAGCGTAGTTAAATTTCAGAAAACTTGTTCCAGGGAGCACACAAGGCTAGTTTAGTAAGTTTCGGGTTAACGATGGAAAGCTACAGTGCACAGATATTCAGAGACAAGGCCCGCGAGTAAAGTTCAATACAGCAAGAGATATCTTCGAGATTACAGCCTTCAAACGATTGTTCATAACAACTGATGCTAAACAAACCAGCAGTGAGGAAAAACTCAGAACTCGATAGCAATAGTTTACAGGAAAACCACAAAGGAAAAACGGTAAACAACTACAGTGCAGGTATTTCACGCAAACAAGTTCAGGTTAGGAGAACAGAAAAAAAAGGAAAACAAGAGCACTTAAGGGTTTCTTTGATACTACTAATGTAGGATGAAAATCCTAAGCCCAAGGAACCCCTTACGTATGAAGCTCTATTGTGGTTCCGGTTAACCAATATCAAGTAATGCACATATGGTTTTGGAAACTTAAGCATGTAGTTGAGATAGTAAGAGAGTGATGGAGTGAGAACACCTTGGGTCCCTTGAAGGTAGGGGACCAAGCCCCTTCGCAGTCTTCAATCAGCAGTGTCCGGAGATGGCCTCACAGAGAAGGATGGAGTTATGCTCCTGTGTCTCCAGTGTCAACAACCCAGAAATGATCGTTGGCTTCAAGTTCACTAAGGTTTACGTGAGGGAAATGGTAGATTAGCACTCAATAGGATGATGGAATGAAGGGCCTTCCGGCACACCTTCAAGGGGATAAGGTAGAGGAGCCAAAGGCTCACCCTCAAGAACACAAGGGGCCTTCCAGCTCACCCTTAATACAAGCAACAAGGGCCTTCAGGCACTCCTCAGCAAGCATAAGCTAACGCAGGTTTTTTCTCAGAAATTTCAACTTAGTGCAAGTGTCAAAACTACATGTACTTAAACCCCTTTCTTCCCAACGTTACAATCTCATGGTGACTATTGGCCTTCTTCACTGTTAACAGGTTTAGATGTAGCTTGGTTTTTGATTGGTAACAGAGGTTGGTTCTGATCTGAGTTGGCAGAAGTTCATTGCACATGATGAAAGCTCCTTGTATCCGTTGGCTGGGATTGCTTGCTGATGAATGGTGCTGTCGTGTGTGGCTAGGATTTCTAGATTTGAGCTGGGCTTGTGGACGGCCGATCATTTGAGTGTTGAGCTGGTTGACTTCCTCGTCTGATGTCAAAGTTGTTGAAGATGCTGAATTCTGTGATTGATGTTCAAATGTTTGAAGATGTTTGACGAGGCTGAAGTTGTTGTACGTGCAGGCTTCTAGATTGATGCTGACCTCCTTGATATTGATGTTGACCTCCTTGATTTGGTGATGAACCGGTTTGCAAAGTGGCTTGTGACAGTTGGGAAATAAGGGTGCCATGTAGGTGCATTACAGGTGCAATTAAACCTAGGTTATAACAACCTAATATATTAACTATAAAATAAAACAAAGGCTTGAAAGTAAATCCTAGGGTAGGTCCTAAACTACAACAATGATATAAGAGTTTAAACCATAAAATTGTCCAACAACTAGTCTTACCAACATCAAGACTAGCTTGGACCACGAGTCAATAGTTTACCAACATTAAGCAGCTGAAAGATGAAAGCAAAAAAAAAACAAGTGTTCATCATAACAAGTTCTGTAAATAAGGTTCTTCAAGTGGTCCTCCCATAGCGGATTGGGGGCTTCTTGATTCTTTTGGATCTTCTTGGTAATGCCCCTGCATCAAGAAGTTAAGTGCCAATATAAATAGAATCATGAAAATATATGATCATCAAATCATTAGCATGAAGTAGATTGACTGTCGGATAACAAAAATGTCCGAATTGGTAATGAAACTAATTGTGTAAACTATATATGATCATAAGATCATAATGATCTAATCTGGTTGGTCTATATTATACTTAATTTACACTAGCACCAAATCACTAGCCTCATCAGTTCTTGGTTTTCCTTTCAAATGACTACCAAGTGTCATTCCGCACTCAGGTGTAGGTTAACTAATATCAACAATCATAAAATTGTCCCTTTAATTGACATCAATTCCATATTACTTAATCTATGGGATGTGCCGAACAATAGATCACATTGATACTCAAATACTTATTCTTTGTTTATCATCAATTAACATGTTTTTAACATGTTCAAATACTTCTTCATGTGATTCTCATTGTTTGTTCCACTTCATCTCCACCTTGACCACGAGCACACGACAATGGCCTAAGGCAAAAACTATATGTTATTTTGATATATTAATAATGATTCACCTAATTCATGGAAAAAGTGGTTAATATCAAATAGATTCTATTGGTAATTGCATCATCGATCTACTTGAGATCCTTGTGATAACTCTTATTGTAATGCATGAATGAAGTCGAACTCTTCATAGTTTGTAATAAAATTATAGCAAATATTGCTTATTTAAATTTCTCTATCACAGTTCTGTTATGGGTCATTATATCTCAACAAATTGCGAACAAAAAGAGCTAGCTCTTATTTTTGTTGAAAGTATTTTACAAGGACAAGTGCATATTCAAATTTAATTAAATTTTATTTATCATTTCTAATAAATTATAGGAAAAATTATACCAACAATAGTAATTATTTTAAAGAATCAAACAAATGTCATTAAATAAATTTCAAACCTTATTTCTCTTTCTAGTGTTTTTTTTAAAGGAAAACTTGCTCTCCCCTGAGTTTAATCTCTCATGAGAAATGTCATGTGCTTTATAATCTCATATGCTCTTGCTTGATATATTTGATCTTCAAAACGTATGTTCCATTCAATGAAATGGCTTCTTCTTTGCGTGGATCCTTGGAGGTGAAATAAGATTATATTTTTTGTTTTGCTAAACCTATTCCCTAAAATAATTAATCATGTATGGTGTTGACGATAAAATTTTGTGGGACAGATCCTCCATTTTTTGGGACCATTATGTGGCAATAAGTGTCTCTTGTAGCATGAGAAGGGTGGTTAATGTAGAACCAATTTGAAATTACCAAACCAATTTCTAGCATTTTATTTTTGTATATGCATCATTGATTCATGTTTGTGTATTTGCTTCCAAAGAGAATACTGTAGGTAGATATCGATGATGCGTGACTAACTGTACTTTATCTTACCTGATACATGACTAATGGATTTTGTTACCACACTTGTATTGGTTGGCCTAATAATGAGGTCACACAATAATTATATTGAACTTGATATGAAATCATCCTCAAAGAAGCATTGAGACTCGAAGCATAGATAGCTACCTTGATAACTTCATCTTCGTGGCTCTACTAATAAGCATAGGCATGCTTTGATGCATGTTGGTGGAAATTTTTTACTATTGTTAGCTACACACTGGTTTTTTAGAGTATATGAATATAGTTGTTTGTACAACATAGAACATACCTCTTCTATGGCCTTGGTGTATTTTGTGACATTTAGGTAATCACCAAAAGGATGTTGTTTGATTCATGTGCAAATGATGATCATTATTGAATATTCTACTATCATTTTTATGTTGATTGATTCATGTGCAAATGATGATCATTATTCAATATTCTACTATCATTTTGTGATGAGGGTGGCACATAATAATGATTAGAGAAAATTAAGAAATTGTTAGTGTTTATAAGCAATTAAAGAGTTTTTCCCATTTGTATTTAGATTATCCTCAGTAAATATCAATACTTAGAACACCATTGTTGTTGACATTGAAAATAAAATATTCAAGTATATTTAGAACCTTGTTAATAACATAGGGCAACTATAAACTCATGGTGAAACAATTCATTGAAAAAATTGTAGTCTCGTTAAATTATTACCTGATCTATGAATTATTGGTGGCATCAATGTTAAATTTTTACATAGATATTTGGCAAGATTATGAGTAAATCATAGTCTTTACCTAGTATTGATACAACACATAAGCCTATGGGGATATTGCATGTCAATGTTGCTTAGGCATTTCATTTGCCTCGGTTTGAGCATAGAGAGATTGCCATAAAAATTACCCCAAATAATGCCCCATTTATTTAGCCTATAGTAATTCAAAATACCCTCTAGTTTTTACGTGAGAAGCTATTCTTACTAGATAAGAAATACATGAGATCAATTGTCAAAATGAACTTTTAGAGGAGATTCGAAATATCTAAGGAGAGATTCACTTTCTAACCTGTCAATACAATAGGATCATGATATTCTAAATTCTTAGAATCGCAAATAGGGTAGCAAATATTTTTGCAAATCATGCTAGATATATAATATCCTATTAATTCTTGTTACAAAATTGGCCTCAACACCTGGCCAAAATTTTGCATGTGGATGTGAAATAAATGATTTTTTTAGTACAAAAAGAGCGACAACATCAATTAAGATGTTTACCTTGAATGCTATGTGGAATGAAATTTTCAACCTTATTGTTAAAGATTTAGAGACTTAAGTTCTTTAGTTGCATGTTTATTTTAGTAAAAAGGTTTAACTCCTTGTATGCTCCTTGCCTTGTACGATATACATCATCTGGTTAATTATTCATTTATAATAATCTTCATACTTACCTTGTGGCATGTATACCTCATCTCTTTCATTTGCCCACGAGTAGTTATTAAAAGACATATCTTCAAATCTATCAAGAACATAAAGATTATCCAACACCAATCAATCAAAATATTTTTTTTTCAGAATGGAAAATAATATAAAACACAAGCAAATAAAATTTTTTTTTCTGAAATCACAGTTCTTTCACAACTTGTGAATAACCAAAACTTGCAAAAACAGAAAACAAAGTTAGATCTAAAACAAATAAAACTTAGTCTAGTAGTACTAACAACTATTTTGATATGAACAAAACTAAGGCCCCCGGTAATGGCCCCAAAAACTTGTTGTGTCCGAAAGTGCACGGATACTCGAAGTAATAAAAGATATTGAACCCTTAGAGACCTATGCTTTAAGTATCAAATAATTGTATTCTCACTAGCTAAGCAATCGATTATACTGGAAGTAAATGATAGAAAGAACACGAAATCAGAGAGATAAACTGGGACTAAGGTTTCATCCACCTTAATTTCAATGATTATATATGAATAAAAGGTCCTCAGTCTAATTTTATCATTATAAAGATATAATTTACTTCATAAAGGGATTATCTCACTTTCGTGCAGACAATCATACAAGGGACCGATCCTCGCTTTCGCACAAGATCTATCCCATGCTGAAAATAAGTAAATCATCAATCAAAGAACTCAATAATCACTTTCGTTCATCCGAATTCTAAGTTGATCATCTCTAGTGGAAGCTCAAGGATCACTTTCGTGCATCCGAATCTCAACACAGGTTCTACTTAAGGTTCTCCAACATTCCGGTACTCAATTCCTTGCAATACCTCCTACGTTTATCACAGTAACTCAATCCTAGATTCAGATTATCAACATGGCAATTATACTTCTAAAATTGAGAAATAAGAACTAACCTAATTTCTTATGATGAGTTCCTAATATTCAATTTTACGATGAGCTCACTAAGTGATTCACCATCCCTCTGTGCAAAGCTTGTGATTTGGTTCCTCACTAGATATGATTAAATATTCATCAATTTATTTTCGCTATGGTAAAGAAATAGTTTACTTAATAAAGAAATTTATCCGCTCTCGCGTAGTCAATTTACAAAGAACGATCCTCACTCTCGTGCAAGATCTATTCAATGTTTAATAAAAGTAAACTTTGATCAAAGAGATTAAGAATCACTCTCGTGCATTCCACCTTAATGTCAATATCTCAAGCAAAACTAAGCACTCTCGCTTATTAGTTTCACAGGTTTTACTTAAGGTTTTCTAACAATTCAACATCTATCTCTAGCATATTTTCATGTCTAAAACAATAATAATTTCTAATTCAGAACACAACTAATCTCTTACGATGAGTTCCTATTGTAAATTTTAGGGTTGCAAGTTTCATGATATCATCTTCTCAGTCCATAACATAAAACTCTAAGACATGTTAATGCATGATACTAGAAATGATTAAAAGGCATAAATCACTTAAGTAAAATTACCATACCAAAAATATATTGATGTAAGAAGAGTTATCTAGCCATTGAAATATCAAGAGGATTAAATCCCCATGTCCCAATAGAAAGTTTAAGCTAGCATGGCGAAAGAATCATAGCAAAACATAATTTTATGATGATTAGAAATCGTAAGGGAGGAGTAAAAATTACAACACAGGGCTGTAATCTAAATTACAACCCGTAATTGATTCGAAATCGCGATGAACAGTGCCGCGATCACATTTTTGATGATATCTCCCTCGATTGGCTTCATTTTACTCTGAAAGTTCTGTGGCGTGTTCTTCTTCCTCAGGCGAAGCTTCCTTTCAAAAATCGTGGTCAGAGATGGTCGAAGCAGCGAACGGCGATGAACCCTAATGCGGCGGCGATTCTCTCCAATTCTCCCTGAATCGTCAATGAAAATTGTTCCTTTTGCTTCGCAAATCTCTGCCTGCTTATCCTGAGTCTTCCCCTTTTTTGGATCTTCAATTGGTCCCCTAAATCTCAAGAAATTGTGTTTTTATGTTTGCGGTGGAAAACTCAGAAATCTGGGTGCAAAATTACGGCACCATAAAATAATACGGCAGTGCCGTAATTTCTTCTATGAATTCTGGGCAAAAATTATGGTACCGTGGAAATCATTATGACAGTGCCATATTTTTGCCTAAGTCCTCTAGTCGAAATTGTGTGAAATTACGGTACCGTGGAAATTTGTCTCAAAATTACGGTAGTGCCGTATTTCTCTCGGATGACTCTGAAAGTTTCTGTGTGAAATCGTCGAAAATTATGGTACCGTGGAAATATTTACGGCAGTTCTGTATTTTTGCTGAAACTTCTGGTTGGGTTTGCTGAAATTACGGTACCATGGAAATTTGCCCCAAAATTATGGTAGTGCCGTATTTTTGCTAGTGGGCTTGTTTTAACTTGACATTTGATATGTAAACTCCCCCTGATGGTTAGAACTCATTCATGTGTTTAAGTGCTTGAAAACTGGTGATAATGATACCTTTTGCCCTGAATTTGATCAAAAACAAAGAATGGTGTAGATTCGAAAGTATTTAGCAAATAAGGTGTAAAAATAAAGCAAAAGAGCAAGATTATGACTCAAAAGACTAGTAAATATTTGACGGTAAGAACTCGTTCCCCAATCCGCCCCATCGGCAGAACGGATCAACGCCAAACTCCGACCACGACATATCCTCGTCACTGCGAACGCACAGTGTTTAGTTAGCTTACAAGTGGTGAACTTCGCATGGGGCTACGGAGGGTCTTGTAACTCTGGAGTAGTGGTCGGTGCCTCGACTCCGCGAAGCATGTGGAAGTAGAGTGAGGTTGGAGGCAAGGTGTACGATCCTTGGCCTCATCTCGATACCTCGTCTTCTTCGGTTGTATTGGTTAGTAGTTTCATTTGAGCGCTATTTCATAGTTGAATGCCTTGGTTTATCTATTTTGCCATCCGTTGCTCTTATACATATGCGATCTCTTTGAGTCCGCGTGTTTGATCGCGTGTTTTTCGAATCGTTCTTACGCCCTCCAAGAGCCGGTCTAGGAGATCTCTCGGTCCTGTACCTCGCCACTACACCAATTTGGTATCAAAGCAACTTCGTCGGTAATTCTTATTATCGACATCCTAAATTTTGTCGATTTTCAGCGTTTTGTGAAGAATGTCCTACTCTTCTTCTTCACGCTACCGAACCCTCAAGGACCGGTTGTATGCACGTGTATGTCTTCTCGAGGATTTGGAAGACCAGTATACTATTGTTGAGCCCGGTGGCCAGTTATCCAAGCATTCGGATGGCCTAGAGTTACTAGTAGACCTTCTTGACGAAACTGTGCCATGGGTAGAGGCGAAATTACCGCGCCTCGAGGCTCTCTTTATAGCCCACGGTCTTCCTCCGCCCGGGTTGGGCATTGAGGAGGATCCGGTGGTCCCTGCCTTGATGGAACCTCCACCTAGTGTTGATTATACCGATTCCCTGCACAACGAGTTAATGACCTCTTGCAACTGTGTCAAGCGGCTTTCGATCAATGGAAAGCTTGCACTTTTCCCTGCGCGCTTCCTCAGCCCGAGCTGGGACGTGTGGAGGAGCTGGTCCCTTGATCGAATCCCCACCCATGGCTGTTGAGTCCCTAGTTGAGCCTACGGTTGAGGAAGATGTGTTCCCTATGGAATCTTCAGTTGAGGAGGCTAAGGACACACCTCTAGAGATCCCCATGAAACCACCCCATGAGTCCACCGACATGGTTCAGTCCTTCACCCCTTCTATTGGGTTTGTGATCCCACTATGTTTGCTCGAACGGCATGAGGGCAACTTTGTTGGTTTGTTTGAATCATTGGTTGGGAGCCCTTTTCGTTATGGTCCCACACATTTTCTTTTGTTTCGCCTTCTTACTTACCCCACATGTCTCCCACGACTATGATGTCATCCTCAAAGATGGTTACATTGGTCGACCCCCACCCAAGCGTGATATATATTCAGCTACATATAAACCGGTTAAGCAAAACCCTAGGAGTTTCTCTAGTTCTACTCCTATGGTAGAGGGCATTAAACTTCAATATAGATTCAGCTACATTCATGTTCTCTTGTGTAAGAAATTTTGCTTTGAGAGATGAAGGATCATACATTTCTTTTATCATTTCATCACATCTCTTGGTGGGTGGTCTATTGCCTCTTATAGGGTTGAGTCTAGTGGCCATGGGAAGTTGTTGAAAAACAATATAACCTTTTCAAAATAGAGCTCCCTGGGATGACAGAAATGATCTCAGCTAGTATAAAAAGATAAATCTGAGATAACACAAACTAGCATGCAAAAGTAATAAGCAACTGAGCATGAAAGCACATGATGAGATTTTTTTCTTTAAAAAAAAATAACCTGCAAATTATGTAACTAACATGCAATAAATCAAGAAAGTAATAAAGAAAGAAACATGCAAGTATGATTTTTCTTTTTTTTTTCAAAAGCAATAAATCAAGAAAACAAAAACTAACAATTTTTTTTGTTGGGGTATGCCCTTAAGGCTAATGTTTGAGGCCTTGGGATTGTAACAGTATCATTTGTACAAACTATTATGTTTATAAAAGGCATGGTTATTATTCAGGTTGT
>CM050438.1:58216691-58242243 GCA_027562315.1 Costus pulverulentus
TGCGATCAAGTTTTAAACCCTAATTCCGCTGCTAAAACAAAGAAGACCACTTGCGCCATCTATAGGGTTTCGCTCCCCCTTGAAGGGGACTCCTCTAAAACCCTTGCATTTTTTTATTCAAGGAGTGAAGCAAGGATCGTGTGGGCAGACAAGAGTTGCTCACAACTTCCTCTGAAACCAAACTGATGTGGGGTGAAGACATGTGATAATGCAATTAAAAAAAAATTCAATTATTTAAATTATTTTCTCTTTTTTTTTTGAAATTTCAGATTAATGACCAAATCACGAAACAATCAGAATTCTAGGACTATAGAAATAATAAGTTATGAAATGTAGCCATGTATGGGAGAATGATCCAATTATTCACAATGCAAGCAGAGTAAACCAAATGGTAGAGTGAAAGTAGCTCTGTTCAGTCACATCAAATATAGCAAACCAAGGAAAATATAACATATGAAATAAAATGGTTAAATCAGACTAGACAATAAAATTAGCGCAGAAGTTATCAAAGTTCAGATGTTGCCATGTCTGGTATGGAGTTCTGCTGATGCTTCAGTGGACCCAACTGATCTAAAGGTTAGAACAAAAGATATTCTTCCTTTTTCTCTGGAAGATCAGGGGTTCTATCACCTCCAAATATTTTAAATACCTGCACAAAGAAGACTAATCAAATTAGTTTTAAAATAGAGGTGCAGGAATGTATTAGATATCAAAATTGCTAGGGGGTTTAGGATGATCTGCTGATTATGGGCTCGACCCAACTAATCGAAATGGTAGAAGAGGATATGATCTTTCTATTAGCATCAAACATCAGAGGAGGAGGCTTGTCCAAGCGCGCTAAAATCCTGCATCAAGAATGCTAATCAAGTTAAGTCGAAGAGCAGATAGAAGACAATAGCATGATAGCATCTGGAGGTAAGCGAGGCTGGTGCTGAACAATGACGGTGAGCATGGAACGCTCGCGGGCGGCGTTGGAGTCAGGGGGAGGAGGAGATGACGTTGAAGTCATCGGAGCACCGAGAGATGGTGGAAGAGGCGAGGACGGCGTATGAGCACTGGCAGAGGCGGACATGCGGGTTGTCGAACAGAGAAAGGGTGGCTAGCGAGCAGAGCAGGGGCGGTCGGCGTTCGGCCGGTAGGGCATGAAACCTGAACTTGCTACAACTGGAGGTTGCTATGGATGAGGTGAAGATGCAGCCGGAGTTTCTGGGCGGACGGTGGCCGGTCGGAGGAGAACGACATCAGAAAGCGGATCCAGGGCGTGAGCATGGCGAAAACAGGGGATGGCATCGGAGTTTCGATTCCAGCCATCGGTGAGGTGGATGGGCAGATCCCGGAGGCTGAAGCTTCGTCAGGGAAAGGAGGAGTGGTGGCCGAAGTTTCGTGGAGATCCGGCCGGTGGATCATCGGCGGCGAGCTTTCGAAGTTTCGAAACTGGGTGTGGTTGATGTGTGCGGGTGTTTGTAGCGAAGTAGAGAGTTTGTGGGAGAAGAGGACATTAGAGGGAAAGGAGAAGAAGACTTGGTGACACAAGCACCTAGAGAAGGGGGGAGGAAGAGATCCGATAGAGGAAGTAAACTATTTCCATCAATTCATTCAAAATTCTTATTGATTACAGGTTTCATGCGAGATACAAATAGGGATCAGTCCTAGCTTTGCCGAACGTTGTTGTTTCCATCTTTGATTAGCAGGGAGATACGTTGACGCTTCCATTTTCAGCGATGAAGGGAGAGACGTTGAGCCTTCCTTCTTTGAAGTGATGAAGATTTGCGTTGATGCGCGCTTTGATGAAATCCCTACTTGGCTGGCTGCTGGCTGAGCATTATCGCAGAATTTGTTTCCTTTGCCGTGGATGTAGTCAACTTATTGAGCTGAAATGTCTTGAAGTCATTGGAGTAATTATTCCCATTATTTTGAGCTAGCTAGAAGTGACCATGCTAGCTTATTTATGACCTCACGAGTCTAGGGCACCTTTAGGCTCCACTTGTATCTTCGTGGCTTGTGGTTCCTACCTCCATCATTCTCCCCGGGTGAAAAAAAATTCTTCTCCGAAGAATTGCTCCTGTGCATGTGGAGAAATTCTGGAGAGGCAAGAGTAATTTGTCCCATCAGGATTCGAAACTTCAAAATGTTGTCAGCAACAGGCATCCTGTCTTGTTGTTCCTTGTCCATGGTCCAAGCTGCATATCAAGGGTACCTGCATTGAATTCCCTTTCTCGGCCGCGCTCATTAGTAAGTTTGTCATAGAAAATAATAGGACTTAGGAAAGAACAAGGAATGATGAAATCAATATATTCAACTTCAATAAGTGCAGAGTGCAAAGCATGTATGAGTTCATTATGTTTTGTTGATACTAATGGAGGCTTAAGGGTGTCGGTAGAAGGACCTAAATGACAAGATTCAAGGATCATAGGGTCCTGGAAGAGATTTTCTAAGTCTAGGGGTTGACCTAAAGGTGGAGGATTAGGATCCAGGTCAAGCTCAAAAGGTTCTAACTTAGGTTCAAGACATGGTTCAAGAAGACCTATGGGTTTGGGTTCAACTTTAGGTTCTATAATAGTTGTGCAAATTTGGGTCTGGGAACCTGTGGGTATGGGCCCTAAAATTGAAGGTGATGGTTCTATTTCACTCTTAGGTTGAGACAAGTCTACAGGGGTCTCTATGGGCAACTTAGGGGTAGTTTGACTCTCAGATAAGTCAACTATGGGCTCTTTAACTGGAATGCTAGACTCAAGTTGAGGACCTGTGGGTATGGACGCTAAAATTGAAGGTTGAGGAATGGGTTCTACCTCATGGTTTGCCTCTTGAGTTTCACATGTCTAATCTGGACTTGTTTTGGTTTCTAAGGTAGGCTTTGAGGTTTGAAGAAGTTTTTGTTGGAGTGGTTGGCTACGTGTTCTACTTTGGTCAAGTCTTTTCCAATATGCCTTAAGATTTTGTTCTACCTTACTAGCTATTTAAAAAGCATCTTCTATTGTGTATATGGGGTAGTAGGTGAGACCTCTCTTAATCTCAAAGCTAAGACCATCTATAAACCGGTTAAGCAAAACCCTAGGAGTTTCTCTAGTTCTACTCCTATGGTAGAGGGCATTAAACTTCAATATATATTCAGCTACATTCATGTTCTCTTGTGTAAGAAATTTTGCTTTGAGAGATGAAGGATCATACATTTCTTTTATCATTTCATCCCATCTCTTGGTGGGTGGTCCATTGCCTCTTATAGGGTTGAGTCTAGTGGCCATGGGAAGTTGTTGAAAAACAATATAACCTTTTCAAAATAGAGCTCCCTAGGATGACAGAAATGATCTCAGCTAGTATAAAAAGATAAATCTGAGATAACACAAACTAGCATGCAAAAGTAATAAGCAACTAAGCATGAAAGCACATGATGAGATTTTTTTTAAAAAAAAAATAAATAAACTGCAAATTATGTAACTAACATGCAATAAATCAAGAAAGTAATAAAGAAAGAAACATGAAAGTATGATTTTTCTTTTTTTTTTCAAAAGCAATAAATCAAGAAAACAAAAACTAACAATTTTTTTTATGCAAAGAGTGAAGCAAGGATCGTGTGGGCAGACAAGAGTTGCTCACAACTTCCTCTGATACCAAACTGATGTAGGGTGAAGACACGTGATAATGCAATTAAAAAAAATTCAATTATTGAAATTCTTTTCTCTTTTTTTTTTTAAATTTCAGACTAATGACCAAAATCATGAAACAATCAGAATTCTAGGGCTATAGAAATAATAAGTTACGAAATGTAGCCATGTATGGGAGAATGATCCAATTATTCACAATGCAACCAGAGTAAACCAAATGGTAGAGTGAAAGTAGCTCTGTTCAGTCACATCAAATATGGCGAACCAAGGCAAATATAACATCTGAAATAAAACGGTTAAATCAGACTAGACAATAAAATTAGTGCAAAAGTTATCAAAGTTCAGATGTTGCCATGTCTGGTAGGGAGTTCTGCTGATGCTTCAGTGGACCCAACTGATCTAAAGGTTAGAACAAAAGATATTCTTCCTTTTTGTCTCGAAGATCAGGGGTTCTATCACCTCCAAATATTTTAAATACCTGAACAAAGAAGACTAATCAAATTAGTTTTAAAACAGAGGTGCAGGAATGTATTAGATATTAAAATTGCTAGGGGGTTTAGGATGATCTGTTGATTATGGGCTCGACCCAACTAATCGAAATGGTAGAAGAGGATATGATCTTTCTATTAGCAGCAAACATCAGAGGTGGAGGCTTGTCCAAGCGCGCTAAAATCCTGCATCAAGAAGGATAATCAAGTTAAGTCGAAGAGCAGATAGAAGACAATAGCAGGATAGCATCTGGACGTAAGCGAGGCTGGTGCTGAACAATGACGGCGAGAATGGAATGCTCATGGGCGGCGTTGGAGTCAGGGGGAGGAGGAGATGACGTTGAAGTTGTCGGAGCACCGAGAGATGGTGGAAGAGGCAAGGATGGCATATGAGCACTGGCGGAGGCGGAGACGCGGGTTATCGAATAGAGCAGGGGCGGTCGGCATTTGGCCGGTAGGGCATGAAACCCGAACCTGCTACAACTGGAGGTTGCTATGGATGAGGTGAAGACGCAGCCGGAGTTTCTGGGTGGTCGGTGGCCGGTCGGAGGAGAACGATGTCGGAAAGCGGATCTAGGGCGTAAGCATGGCAGAAACAGGGGATGGCATCGGAGTTTCAATTCCGGCCATCGGTGAGGTGGATGGGCAGATCCCGGCGGCTGAAGCTTCGTCAGAGAAAGGAGGAGTGGAGGCCAAAGTCTCGTGGAGATCCGGCCGGTGGATCGTCGGCGGCGAGCTTTCGAGGTTTCGAAACTGGGTGTGGTTGATGTGTGTGGGTGTTTGCAGCGACGTAGAGAGTTTGAGGGAGAAGAGGAGATTAGAGGGAAAGGAGAAGAAGACTTGGTGACACAAGCACCTAGAGAGGGGGGGAGGAAGACATTCGATAGAGGAAGAAAACTATTTCCATCAATTCATTCAAAATTCTTACTGATTATAGGTTTCATGCGAGATATAAATAGGGATCAGTCCTAGCTTTGTCGAACGTTGTTGTTTCCATCTCTGATCAGCAGGGAGAGATGTTGACGCTTCCATTTTCAGCGATGAAGGGAGAGACGTTGAGCCTTCCTTCTTTGAAGTGATGAAGATTTGCGTTGATGTGCGCTTTGATGAAATCCCTACTTGGCTGGCTGCTGGCTGAGCATTATCGCAGAATTTGTTTCCTTTGCCGTGGATGCAGTCAACTTATTGTGCTGAAATGTCTTGAAGTCATTGGAGTAATTATTCCCATTATTTTGAGCTAGCTAGAAGTGACCATGCTAGCTTATTTGTGACCACACGAGTCTTTGTCCAGGGCACCTTTAGGCTCCACTTGTGTCTTCGTGGCTTGTCGTTCCTGCCCCCATCAGTTTTTGGGACTGGCCTGTTTCAAGTATATTATTCCACTGCGTTTTGTAACCTATAATGCCAAAAATTATAAAATATCCCCGGGGTTTCCCAACAGTGGTATCAAAGCAAAGTTGCGAGCCTCGAACGATGATCATTCATGCTTTTCATGCCCACATGCCATGTTTTAATTTTTGCAAATTGCATATATACATGTCGCATGATTTTTTTAAGTAGGAAAAATTATGGTTTCTTGTTCCTATCCTCTCTTGAAATTATTTTGGATTTTTGGGTTATTTTTCTAATCGATTTAAGATCAAAGGCGCACATAGTTTTGTCACGTACGACGGGCATTGTGTCTTCAGACTAGCCGAGTCTCTTGATCTGACAAAATTGCCAGCTGAAAGGATCTATAAAATCATCATGAAACTTAATTGCAAATTACCAAAAATTTGTCATAAGAAGAAGAGGAAGAGAAACTTGTTTTTATGAAATAGTAAAATTTCATATTTTTTGTTTTTCATGAGCATGTAGAATTGCATAAGTACTTGACTGTGCATGATGTTGTGATCATTAGTCAAGCCCCTTTTTGCATGCCTATGATGTATCCTTGTGCGGTCTGCGTGCCATCTTTTTCTTTCATTTTGTAATTGCTCAAGATGAAGATTAGGGGATGCATCTTTGTTGTACTTCGCGCATGCATGCTTGAAGCTTGCGCACCTAGCTTGGTGGCACAAGAAGCTTCAACAAAGGTGGCGCATCCTTGCATGGGGGGCGCAAGTATGGGTTTGGCCAATCCTTGTGCTTGTGTGCTATCCCTCTTTTCGCTTGCAAGGTGGTGCATCTTTCTTGGAAGAGGACTCATGGCATTGGCCGAACCAATGAGAATGCTTCTAGGGTTTCCCTAAAAGTACCTCTAGGGTTTGGGAGCTAAACCATCAAAAGGAGGACCTTGGAGCCAACCTTGAAGTCAAGCTAGAGGTCGGCTAGGATAGGTCTACCCTTGGGGCTTGTGTCCTAGGTCAAGAATTGAACCCCTTTTAGCATGGGTTTGCTCAATGTCTTGAATGGCTATGATCACATCATCCTGTTACTGCTTTTATTATATGCAAAAGTATGCCTGTGATGTTTTATCGTTATGTTATCACTATTGGATTGCATGCCTGTCATGTTAGACATAAGATAAAACTGAAATGATGAGACCTTAAAAACCTTCACTCATAATATCAAGTCTAGTAGCCTTCTAATGCGTAGCCCTTATCAAACTATCGATCAGTGGTGTTGTGAACTATTTCCCACCCTCGTGGGACACACCCACTTATCTTTAGAAGGTGTGTGGTGGCAATGGTTTCCCCAGTCCAGTTTTAACTTGGGCGTGCGTTTGCAAGGAAACTCGTTGGCCCTGGGCATAATGGAAAGGAATGGACTTGACTAGATTTCCATATATGCTGGGGATATAATGGAACTCTAGAGGCATCGTTGAGAGGTTAGGGTTTTATGCAGTTTCCAGCCCACGTTGGATATAAAATGCCTAGACTGTCTCAATAAGGGGAATTGCTTAGAGCAATCGGCCGGCTTGCCCACCTTAAGAAGCATGGGTCACTTTGTGTGTCTCATCCCACCCTCGTGGGACGCAAAGCCTCATGTGGAATAAGGATCCTGTCTCACTAGGAAATCATAGATTTCCCAATTAACTTTGTGATGCAGGGGCATCTTCAAGGACTTAATTGTGCTTGACATCATTTTGGAAACTTGTTGCATTTTGATATTTTGGGACTTGTTTAATTCTGTATGTTGCAACATTATCTTATTTTGGGCACTTGTTATTATTGTTGTAGTAGGATTTAGCCTAGGATTTACTTTCCAAATCTTTGTTTTATTTTGTAGTGCACATGTAAGGCACTTTCAAGCACCTTTTCCCTTCAACAACAAGTTGGCAACGGTATGAAGAATTTAGCCCACCTACAAGCAAAGTCAACAGCGGCAACAAGACTCAAATTCCAGCAAGATTCAGTTTCAATTCAGCAAGGTCAATAATCAAGCAACTGAAGTATGTCAAGCTCAAGTCACATGATTACAACCCAATAGATCAAGCCACTTTCCTCAACATCAGGGCAAGGCAAGTTCATCTAAGGAGGGCGATCGCATCCAGCCACATTCAGCTCAAATGAAGCAAGTATCTCAGCCATACACGTCAGCATCGCTTACTAGCAAGTATCTCAGCCAATGGATACCAAGGCGCTTTTCATCATGCGCAGGAGTATTCCCCACGCCACCGCCAGCCAACTCCCACTCATGCCAATGTTCACCTCAGATTTGGAATACGAAAGGTTGCCAACAAATGTAAACGTTAAGGGTTAGGGTTTAAAGCTTGTAATTCACACACTTTGGGACTTGGTCGAATATCTTTGAATCTGAAACTTTGTGTTAGCATTTGCTTGTGTAAGAGTTGAGCTTGCTCCTCTTGAGAGTTGAGCTTGCTCCTCTCCTTATCCTTCTCTTCTATCTTCTCTTCTCTTCTTCCTCTTTCTGCCAATCATCTAAGTTGTCCACCTCCTCACGCTACTGTTCAATTACTGTTGATTGTAAACTCTTGCAAGATTCCCATTGCTAGAACTAGAAGGCCTTAAGCGCGTAACATCAAACTTCTTGGAGTATTCTGACCTGCAACCACTACCATCAAGACCTAGAAGGGGTTCGGCCCCTTCCCTTGAGGGGGCCTCAGGTGCCATCCTTCCAATGCAATCCCTCAATATCGCATACTTAATAACTCATCATCCAAACATTGCATTTACTGTTTCATTAGTGAGCTACTTACCTAAGGTGATCTAGGGCCATAAAATTCATCCTTCATCAGTGGTATCAGAGCATACCTTAGGTGCTCATTTGTGTTCTAAAATTTCCTCCTTCTCACGTTTTCTACCTCTATTGTTGTTGTATATGCCCCGAGCCCTATATTTGGTCAACCTATGTACTACTTGGCTTTAATATTTATATATCATCCTGGCATTGTCGTTATCGTTGTTTGTCTACATCTACGATTATGTACTTACATGATAATGTCCCTGGAGACAGATTGGATCTATGCTCAAATGATTGTCCCCAGTCAATGTACTTGAGTGGATATGGGAACAACTCTGGTATATGGGCTAGTTAGGCACGACATGATAACACAGACATATGGGTGTATCAATGGTGATATGCTAGATTGACCCACTGTGAGGTCATGACTTGGTGTCATGAGTTATCCTCAGAAGTGATAGGAGATGCATTGATCCTTAGACTTGAGGTCATTGACTCTTCTATATGGTTAGGGACATGCTTTGATGCAACCTAACATTTCACCGTAGTTGGGAGGTTATAAAGGTTGTCATTGAGTATGTCATAACCCATATATGATGATCAATGTACAGACAAAGGATTTGCCCCTTCCTAAGGGAAGCATGATATCCATAGAGCTCCTTTATGGTTCTATGACTGAAAGTGTATGGCCATACCCTGGTTGAAACCTGATTTAGTCATGATCATGTGATTGGGTGAAAACACGTGATGACACACTTGTCCAATCGGACATTAATTCGGCAAAGAGATTGTAATGTATCTGTACCTAGTTGCGATGATGGGGATGTCGATGTCGATATCCATTCCGATGACTTAGGTAGCAGCGATGCACGGCTAGGTGCCACTCACTGCTTGTGGTGACCTTAGGTCAGCACTGCCAACGTCAGAGGAACCTACAGGGTCGCACACCAAGATACACGAGTTCTCATATTGATCAGGAAGCCTTTTGTTCGAGTTATTGGATAGCTCAGATTTATTTTGAAGATTTCATCAGCACCAATGGGCCTGATGAGATGGAAGAGAGTTATTGGAGCCAAACTTCATTTTTGGCAGGTTGACCCAAAATTGACCAAGACTGGTCACATTTGGATTATGATTGCATTAGATTGAATCCAATGGCCTAATCAACCTGTGCAATGAAGTTTGGGCTTAGTCATTATCCAATTAGTCCCAATAATTAGTTGTCATGAAGAAGTAATGGGCTAAAAGGGTATAATGGGGGGAAATCATCCCCATTGGCGCCTAAGGGGTATAATGGGGTGAAGGAGGCGCCTTTTGCTTCATTTGGAAGCATTATGCGCCTAGCCCTTATGCCTTTGATGGTATGCTTGCCTCTAAGGCAAGTCTTGGGGCTGATATGGCTTGAGAGCTTCTCAGGAAACTCTTGGGGCGCATATGGATTAGTGGGAGAGGTTTATGGTAAAGTCTTGGAGACTTTCCTTACCTCAAACCCTAATTGCTCCCATACCCTAACCCTAGCCGACTTCTCCTCATGAAAGTTGTGCCCACTCCTCTCTTGCCACCGCCTCTTGCTTCTATATATTAGAGGCAAGCATGAGCCACTCCGCACTAATCATCAACTAGCGTGAGTAAAGTGTGAAGGGCGACAACAACAAAGGGAGGCGCATCCCTCTTCCTCCATAGCCACAAGCTTCCTCTTTGCTTCCTCCTCTTGGTGCAACAAGTTGGAAGGCTTGGCGGCATCTTCTTGTTCTCCTCTTCCTTCTCTTCCAATGGTGCAACTTCTCTTGAAGGTGGCGCAAGGCTTGAAGAGGGAGGAACAAAGGCTTGGATCTTATTCCCGAGGCTAGCACCAAGCATGAAAGAAGAGAGCTCGAGGCATCCATGTGTGTGAGACTGCAGAGGGAGAACGCTTGGGCGCCTACCTCGACATCAACTCCACACTTGCTCTAGGTACTTACTATCACATCGTGTCGATCCCTTGCAAGACGATCTTCACTGGGTTTTTGGGACTGGCCTGTTTTGGGGATATTCTTCCGCCGTGCAAATTGTAATCTCTGTAAAAAATTGTAAAATATCCCCGGGGTTTCCTAACAAAATCTTTGCAGTTTTTCTGAGTTGTTCGAGTGAAATTCCTGCACACTGTTTTCTATAGTTTGAACTAAAAATCTATATATTTTCCTGCAAGTTTTGCTTGTGTTTTCTTGTCTCTAATTGGATCTTTTCTTGCTGGTTTTCTTGCTCACAAATTTCTAAGTTCCATTTTGGACACTGTATTATTTGAGCAGAGAACATTGTGCTGAAAATCACTTGGAAGCTATTTGCTAAAATTTTTGCTTACTGTGCTTACCGTTCCAACTCCAACTTCCTTATTAACACTGAGGTCTTTTGAGTTGGGTTTTCTGCACGCCTTCTCTTTGAAATCTTCTGCTGTATCTCTGAAGGATTAATGTTCTCTGAAATTTCTAATTCTTCATTCTTGTGACTGCTTGCGACTCCTAGTTTCTACACCTGATTCTACTGCAGTTGATTGTTCTTGCTAAGTTCGCTAAAAATTATGGTTTTCTTTGCTGCGTTTTGAGTCCCTTGTGTTTTATGAACAACACCCTTACTTGCTGCTGAATTCATGGGATTCTTTCTATTCTGCTATTTGATAAACCCAATTAATGTAGCTTACCGGGTTTGCTGTGATTTTGCTAGAAGCTTAGAGCTTCATTCTGCTAAGTTTGGATCCCTAATCTGATAGGGAAACTAAGTTCAGGAAGCCTTCTGGGTGTGAGTTCTGCCTTAGCATTAGGTGAATCAATACCCTACGTTGCTACAAATTGCCATGATACTCTGATGTCCTGATTTGCCTGTTGAGAAAATATTACTACCAACCTGCATCTCTTGTTCTCAGTTATATCTGCATCTGATTACCTTACATCACTGCCGTTGAATTTAATCTTACACTATTATCTGATTTTACTCTAAGTCATCATCCTTGTATGCTACAAGATAGAATTGCATACTACTGAACCTTGCCCTGAATGTGTTTGGTAAAATTCCTGTTACTATAACTAACCAGATTTCTGGTTGGGGCTGCGTCTGTAGGTGGGTAAGAGAGACTTAAGATTATCTAGATCCATAGAGAGGCTTCTGTGTTCACTCACAAACCCACAACCAATCCATTGTTGTCTGGATTTAGAAATTCTCAGCACAAGGCTGAATTTCAGTGTTACTTACTATAGCTTACTAGAAATCTAGGTTCAGTTGCATTTGTCGATGAAAAGGGAGTAAAGGCTATCTAGATCCATGGGTAGACTTATGCCCTTCTTCACCTTGCACCCACCTATCCAAACCACAGCAAAGTTATTGCTACTTGGGTTGGAAACAAAATCATGCAAGTCCTGAGCAAGGCTGAATTCTTGGTTAGTGCTAAATACCAGGAATGCACCATCAGCACTTGATGTCACTATCTGCACTTGTGCTCGCCATCTGTATTTGCTGAGTTTGCTTGCTGTACCATTTATGAAGCCTGAATTCCTGCATGTACCCTAAACTTTACTGCATTGTGTATTTACAATCTGAATTTGTGAATCCTACATGCTAAGCTGAACATTACTCTTGCTGGAATTATTGATAAACAAGCTGAGATTAGTAGTTACTGTGTTAAACACTTGTTGTTACCATAATCATTACTGAATTTTACATCTACCATATGAATATGAACACTATATGCTGAAATTATTATTTTTGCACACTTTGATAGCATAAGTTATGCCCATCCATTTTAGATTCTACATTTGATTTCAAATCTGGATTCTGTCTACTTGCTGGCAACGTTAGCATTTGATGGAGGTTTGAACATACCTAGTATTGCTAATCAATGAATCTGAATCCTGCTGCGTTTACATCTATTATTGAACTTAAATCTGGTCTTGCTACATCTTTATTCCTGCCAGTTTAGTATCCTATGCTGCTGCTACTTTTATGTGCTTGAGCAAATACCATTTCTTGCTGACACTTTTGCTGAACCTGACATTTACATGCTCTACATTTGTGTTCTGTATACATTGTTGTGACATTAAGATAACAACATGTCTAGAGGAACAAATAACTATCATTATCAAAACTACACCCACTCATATGGACTACACTATGCTTGCACCCAAGAATACAGCCAAGGGGCCCCCTATGAACTAAATAAACCGAATTCTATCCCATACAATGAGAATATAAATAGATGAACCTAAGGAAATGAATCAGTAAAAAGATATATGGAAAGGTTCGGTAAATTGCATTTAAATTTTAAGTACTTTGAAGAAACATGGGGGCATACATGTCGATTTATAAGAGGGTTAAAAGAGGAGATTAGGGAATCCATGTCCTACCATTCAATTAGAAACATAGATGATGCATACTCCCAGGCAAGTAGGATTGAATATAACATCCAGATGGCTCGGGAAAGGGAAAATAATCAAATTAAAAATGAGTTGTCTATACTAAGGGAACAGTATCAACATGTTGTGAATTTTGTTGCTAAGACATTTGAAAAGGTAAAGAAAAAGAAGTGACAGATGACACCAAAATATATAGTAAATTTTGTGCCATTTGATAGACTTTTTGTGTCATATTTATGCTATGTTGCTTGTTTTTAAGCCTTATTTGTCGAATATTGCAGAATCTACACTATTTCTTATTTTTGATGATTTTCAGGCAAAAACGGTCATATTTTGATAGATTTTGAAAGATTTGAGCACACCAATCAATTCTAGAGTTGAGACAAAGCTACCCATCAAATTTCACAAAAAACAGGGCTTTAGACCAAAACACGGAAGGGTTGTAATCTAAATTATAGTACCGTATTTTCACTGCAACTATAGAACAAAACATGACACTGCCGTAATTTCTAAGCATGGCCATATTTTGGTATGATTTTGAACAGAAAGTTTTGCAAGAATTACGGCACTATTGTAATGGATATCACGGGCCGTATTTCGAGTCAAATTTTCACCCGAGAGATTTAAAGAAAATACGGCATTGCCACAAAGAATTTCACAGTACTGTAATTCCAGATAATTTCTGTACCGAGAACTTTTACAGAGATTACGACACTGCCGTAACTATTTTCACGGCCATAATTGTAACCTGGACGCACGATTCTTCCAGACTTTTTGAAGCCCGAATCTTGTGCGAACGATTTCGGACGATCCAGACCACTAGTTTGAGATCCTAAAGAAGCTATAAACTGGTATCAATGAGGAGAAGACGGGGAGAGCGAAAGCCCTAATTTTCATCCACTATCCAGAGAGAAATCAACGAAGGTGTCCTTAGGGTTCGGCCTCACGCCGAGAGGCGTAGAGGCCACCTCAAGTCGCGATTTTCACAAGGAGGCTTTACCTGGAGGAGAAGAGGATATCCTAGAAGTTTCAGAGTGAAAGGAGATCGATGGGAGGAGAAAACAAAGAAATTGCAGGTGCCTGCACTGTTCATCATGGAAATTACAGTTGTAATTTTCATTACAGTCGTGTTGTTAGTTGTTTTTCCGGTTTCTCTTCAATTTCTGATCCTTCTAACAATGGTTTATTGTAATTCTTCATCCATGCTAGCTTAGACATTCTTTTGGGACATGGGGCGTAATCCCCTAGATTTTATATGACTAGATAATTTTTATTTCATCATGATAACTTTACTATGATAATTTTACTTATCTGATGAATGCCTTTAATTCTCCCAAAATTCATGTTGTTAGCATGTTTTAGAGTGTTCGCGATATGGATCGAAATGTGATTTGCTTGAGAACTTGGAACCCTAAAATTGAATATTAGGAACTCACCGTAGGAAATTAGGTTTGTTCTTATTTCTCAATTTTAGAAGTATATTGCCATGTTGATAATCTAAATCTAGGATTGAGTTACTATGATAAACGTGAAGATACTACAAGAAATTGAGTATTGGATCATTGGAGACCCATAAGTAGAACCTGTGTTGATATTCGGATGCACGAAAGTGATCCTTGAGTTTGCACTTGAGATAATTGACTTAGAATTCGGATGCACGAAAGTGATCATTGAGTTATTTGTTAATGGTTTACTTATCTTCAGCATTGAATAGATCCTGCATAAAAGTGAGGATCGGTACTTTGTAAATTGTCTGCGCGAAAGTGAGATGATTTATTTATAAAGTAAATTATATCTTTATCATAATAAGATTAGATTGACGAACATCTATTCATATCTAGTCATGGAAGTTAAGGTGGATGAAACCTTAGTCCTAGTTTCTCTCTCAGATATTTCATGCACTTTCCTATTCTTTACTTGTATCATATTCGATTTGCTTAGCTAGTGGGAAAATAACTATTTGGCACTTAACACATAGGTCTCTGTGGTTCGATATCTTTTTATTACTTCGAAGTATCTGTGCACTTGCGGACACAACAAGTTTTTAGCGCCGTTGCCGGGGACATTAGTTTTGTTAATATCAAAATAGTTGTTAGTATTGCTATACTAAGTGTTATTTGTTTTAGATTTAACTTTGTTTTTTGTTTTTGCAGGTTTTGGATTTCACAAGTTGTGAGAGAACTGTGATTTCTGAAAATTTTTTGAATTTGCTTGTGTTTTATATTTTCTATTTTTTTATATATTATGAAAAAAATAATTTTTGATTGATGGGTGTTGGATAATCTTTCTGTTCTTGATAGATTTGAATATATGTCTTATTCTTTCATTAGATGTGATATTTGTGGATGTTTTTATCATTATACTTCTGATTGCCAAATTTTAATTCCTTCAAATCATGTTTCTGAACCATACTTTGATGATACTGAGAAATCTAAGTAAAAACCCATGCTTGAAAAATTCATGACAAATCGAAGAATGGAAATTGAAGATCTTAAAGGGATAATTAGTCAGCTTGCTTGTCAAGTAGGATCTTTAACAGCCCATAAGAAAATTTTAGAAACCTAGTTAGCACAACAAGCTTGTTTATTTGAGTTTGATATGGAAACTCAGAAAATTGATTTAGAAAAGTCCTCTTCTGATTTTGATTGTTTTGAAATTAATTCTTTTGTGAACATTAATGAATCTCACTCTGATGATTGTAAAATTGATCCATTTGATAATTTATTTGTGGAAAAGTTTGAGGAAATTGATTTTGAAAAATCCCCTCTTGATTCTAATGATAGTGATAAAATTGATTCTTTTGTTGATATATTATTTATTGTTAAATCTAATTCTTATAACTCTGAGATTGATTCTTTTGATTCTTCTGATGATGAATTATTTGTGGAAAGAGATGAGGAAATTGAAAATGATTTGAAAATTATAAACACTGATGAATCTCACTCTGACGTTTTGCCCATATCTATTATTCAGTCTTCTGATTTATTTGAAAAATTATGCTTTATTGAGGAATCTAATGTGAGACAGAAAGACTATTTTCATGATCCAATATTTGAATCTTTGATCAAAGTCCTATTGCAATTGAAGATATAAATTTGAAGAAAGGACTAATAATTTTCTTTATTGATAAATATATGAAGATCATTGAATACCCTTGGAGTGGAATTGAAAATTTTGATCTTGATTTCTGCATATTTGAGAAAGCCATGTCGATTGTGATTTACATGAAATTTTGGATGTTTGGAATAGTGGCTAAACTTTTAGGACAACGGAAATGCAAAAACATCTATGCTATTAACTATGGTACTGATCCACCTGCTTCACCATGAAATTTGATTTTTGGTCATGCTATAGACGTAAAAATTAGCGCTTCTTTAGAGGCAACCCAAGCACTCATATCTTAGTTTTGTTTTGTTTATTTTAGTTTATTTTTAGAATTAATTTTTCTTCTCTTTTTGCAGGGAAAATCAAAATTTTACAAAAAATACGGCACTGCCGTAATCATTTCCACGATACCGTAATTTCGGTCCATTTTTTACCAAAAACTTTTGAACGTTTTACAGCACTTCTGTAAGATATTTTACGTGCCGTAATTTTGGGTAATTTTTGAATAGAAAGTTTTATGGTTTTTACGGTAGTATCGTAACAATTTTCACAGGCCATAATTTTGCTTGAAAATTTTTCTGAGAGTTCGACATCATTTATGGTACTACCGTAAATTTTTTTATGGTACCATAATTTTGAGTATTTTCTTACCTGAGAGTTTTCTGAAGTTTTGTCCAAAATACGGTACTACCGTAAATTTTTTTTACGGTACCGTAATTGTAGCCAATTTTCTGACGCGAAAGTTATTTGAGTTTTACAGCCCTGCCGTAACCTTTTTTACGGTGCCGTAATGCATAATACGGTGTTGCTGTAAGGAATTTTATGCCCATAATGTTAATTCTGCATTCTGCTTATTTGATTAGGTGTTTTCTCGCAGTAATTTTAAGAAATAGTGGTGGTAAAATTTTTGATCTTTGGCACAGCATAGAAGTACTCATCCTTTTCTATTATTTGGATATTTTTATTGAATTTTAAAGTCCATGAATCATCCTATAACACATAGCATCTTTTGGTACTTGATTAATTTCTACAGCAGTTTTTTTTAACTAATCTGATTAGCTGTTTTGCTGTAGATATTTAAGATGCTTTAATAAGTTGAAACCCTGATCTTTCACTTGAAATTGGAAGTACATGTTTCGTTCTATCTTGTGGATTAGTTGTTTTCATTAAAATATTTTCTGAACATTCTAGGAAACATAGAACTTTTGATGTCTGGTTAACTTTTGTGCAGTTTTTGATTTAAGAATCTGATTGGCCTTCTTTCTGTTGATACCCTAAATTCCTGACAGATTTTGATCCATTAATTTTCATATGCCCGAAAAGAATAAGTTTTGTTCTACTTCATAGTTCTGTCTATTTTATTTATGGATCATTAAATCTTATTCTTGGGTATAGCTACTTGTCGTAACTGAATCAGTAGGCTGCTCTGCTATCCTTGGACACCTGCATCTTTTTCTCCAGCTTTGCAGCGCCTCAGATTACCGGCCATTGCCGCTTCTTCAGTGCTCATTGTCTTCCACCTCTAGCCAGCACCATCCATCATCCTCAGCACCACCAGCAGTCTCTTACTTTTTCAGCAGCCTCTGTTTTCATTGATTTTATTTATTTTATTGATTTTATTTATTTATTTTTGTAGTAGGATCTTCATTAGTGACTGTAATTTTTTGTATGCAGCATTATCTCTAGTAGGCCACTAGAGACTACTCATCATCACTTTACTATCGGCACCATCATTTTCATCGCTAGCAGCTCTTCAACTAGCATCTGTTCCACCTCTGTTTCTTGCCTCCATCAGCTCTTTCTACCGGCACCCTCTTTGGACCACTGACGATATCTCTGATTTCTATTTATTTAGTTAAAGTAAGATACTGTTTTTGGTCTGAGCCTTATGTATTTATAAATTGTGCAAAAATATTTTCAAAAGGCACATCTTTGGACCCAGCCGCATCTGGCCTGATGACAATTGAGCTTGCTATATAGTTTTGTGAGTATTGTTTGCACTTTCTAGTGATCTTATTCGATATGATTGTATGGTGCTGCTACTTGATTTGTTTTGCTATTTGCTATGACTATATCACTTACTGAGATTTCTATCTGATGTTATTGCTTGAATCTATCACTTTACACTTTTGACAATGATTGTTTGAGTTTGATACTTTGCACCTTTTGCATTGATATTGATATTTTTATGTTTAAAAATTTTCATTACTTGAATCCATGTGATGAGACGATGATGTGATCCGAAAGGACACACTTTTAAATACGAGCAGGTAGACTAATCTAAGGTGTCGCAGCCAAAACTTGTTTGGCGCATAGGGAACTGTCACCCCCTGATACGGCTCCAAAAACTTGTTATCCCTAACTCGTAGTGTCCGCAAGTGCACGGATACTCGAAGTAATAAAATAAATACCGATCCCACAGAGAGACTAGTGCTGTCAAGTACTAAATAATTGATTTTCTTACTTTCTAGACAATCTAATAATAGCAAAGCAAGAATCGAAGACACACGAAAAATCACTATCAGAGAGAAATTGGGACTAGGGTTTCATCCACTTTGATTTTCAAGACTAGATAAGAAATAAAGAATTCATCAATCAAATCCTAAAATGATATAGGCATAATTTACCTAATAAAGGGGTTATCTCACTTTTGTGCAGATAACCATGCATGAATAAATCCTCGCTTTTGCGCAAGATTAATCCCAAGCTAAAGATAGGTAAACCATCAGACGAAGAACTCAAGGATCACTTTCGTGCATCCGAATTCTAGGTTGATTGCCTCGAGTGGAATCTCAAGGATCACTTTCGTGCATCCGAGACTCAACACACGTTCTACCTATGGTTCTCTGTTGTGTCCGCAAGTGCACGGATACTCGAAGTAATAAAGAAAGATATCGACCCACAGAGACCTTATTGTTAAGTACCAAATAGTTGTATTCTCGCTAGCTAAGTAAACCAAATATGATGCAATAATCAATGGAAAGAGTCTAAAGTAAATCAGAGAGATAAATATGGGATTAGGGTTTCATCCACCTTCATTTCAATGATTAGATATAAATAAAAGGTCGTCAGTCTAATTTTATCATGATAAAGATTTAATTTATTTCATAAAGGGATAATCTCACTTTCGTGCAGACAATCATGCGACCAATCCTCGCTTTCGTGCAAGACTTATCCCAGGCTAATGATAAGTAAATCATCAATCAATGAACTCAATGATCACTTTCGTGTATCCGAGTTCTTGGTTGATAATCTCGAGTGGAATCTCAAGGATCACTTTCGTGCCTCCGAGCCTCAACACTAGTTTTACTCATGGATCTCTAACGTTCTGATCCTCACTTTCGTGCAAGCTCTCCACGTTTGACAAATAGACATCGATCTATAGATTCATGTTATAATTATGGCAATTATTCTACTATAATAGATCAAGTGGGATCTAACCTAAGGAAGGGTTCCGAACATGCAATTCTAGGGTTCTGAATTCTCAAGCAATTACCTTTCAGTCAGTAGTGAAAATTCTAAAATCATGATTAGTAACGTGGATCTATAGAGAGTCTAAGCACAAATATCACATGAGCAAAATTATCATGGCAAAATTATCATGACGAGAAAGAAGATTATTGAATCATTAAAAATAAAGGGGGAATGCACCCCATGTCCCAAACATGTTTAAGCTTGCATGAAGAAGAAAATACAGTAATTCATGGTGATCAGAAGTAAAAAATCAAAGGAAAAGAGAATTTTATTCCTCTTCTGATCGGACTCCTCTTACTCTGAAACTTCTGGTGTGTCTTCCTTATCCCCAAGCGAAGTTTCTATGTGAAAATCATGGCCGGAGGTGGCCTCCACGCCTCTCGGTGCAAAGCCAAACCCTAACCGCCTCTCTTACAATTGCTCTCTCGATACATGATAAACGTTGGTCCTTTTTTTTCGTGTGTCTTCTCCTCTTAACGACAAAGCGGCAGCAACTTTCGGATTCCAATTTGGAGCTCTGGATCAAAAGTTATGACCCAAACAATTTTCGGCCGCGGAAAACTCATGATTTTGACTGGAAATTACGGCCGTGTAATATTTTACGGCCGTGCCGTATTTTTATTCTGTGCACCGAAAGTCAAAATTACGGCTCGTAAAATATTTCGCGATGGTTCCATAAAATTGGACGAGTTCTCTGGTCTGGATCGCCTGGGAAATACGGTACCGTAGAATCTTTTACGATGGTGCCGTAAAATCGGACGAGTACTCTGGTCTGGATCGCCTGGGAAATACGGTACCGTAGAATCGTTTACGACTGTGCCATAAAATCAGCAAAGGTTTCTGTTCTGAAAGCGCTGAAAAATACGGCAGTGTAATTCTTGATGGCAGTGCCGTAAAATCACAAAAACTTTCTGTTTGGAAAATCCTCCAAATTACGATAGTGTTCTGATTTTACGGTACTGTCTGAAATTACGGTATCGTAAAATGGATTACTACACTGCCGTATTTTGCTGAGTTGCTCCATTTTGCATGAAATTTCTTGGGTGACCTCCTCTTGATGATGGTAACTCTTTTATGTGTTTGATTTTACTTGAAAACGCCTTGAAATAATGCCTTTTACTTGAAAACCAAAATAAAAGTAGAGTTTGCTATATTTGATGAATTCAGCATAAAAATAAGCAAAAAGATCCTTAATTTAGCTTGAAAAGATACATAGAATGATACAAAATATAGTATATTTTGATGACACCAAAATATGTAGTATATTTTGTATCATTTTGGATATCTTTTCATGCTAAATTGAAGATCTTTCACTTGTTTTCATGCTAAATTCATCGAATATTGCAAAGTCTACTGCTATTTTGGTTTTTCATGGTTTTCAGGTAAAAAGGCACTATTTTTAGGCATTTTCAAGCAAAATCAAATACATAGAAGGATTACCATCGTCCAGAGGAGATCACCCAAGAAATTTCACGCAAAAAGGAGCAAGTCTACAAATTACGGCTATGCCGTAATCCATTTTACAGTACCGTAATTTCACACTGTACCATAAAATCCGAGCCCTACCATATTTTGAAGAATTTCCAAACAGAAAGTTTTTCAGATTTTACGGCACCGCCGTAAACAATATTATGGTACCATATTTCAGAACGCTTCAGAACAGAAACTTCGCTCAATTTTGCGGCACTACCGTAAGGAACTACATGGGCAGTAATTACCAGACATTCGCGAACAGAGAATTCAGCCGATTTTATGGCACTACCGTAAACTATATTACGGTGCCGTAATTTCCAACCTTTTCAGGAACAAAATACTCGAGGTATTTTACGGCAGTGCCGTGAACTATTACACTGCCATAATACCTTATTTGATCACGACGCCCAGGTCAATTTCCACGCCCGATTCTTGCAGAGAAGATTGCGAGCAATCCAGAGCTTTACATTGGATGCCGTAAGAAACAAAAGTGGAGCTCGTCAAGAGAGGATTACAGAGAGACCAAAAGCGCCAATTTGCATTGATTGTCGAGGGAGAAATTGCGATTCACGCCGCCGCCTAGGTTTTCACTGCCGCGACCGATCCAAAGCACCTCCGGCCATGATTTTCATACTAAAGCTTCATCTGAAGAAGGAGACCACACACCCGATGTTTCAGAACGAAAGGAGATCGATTGGAAGAGAAATAGAAGAAACAGGAGGCGCCGACACTGTTCATCGCTTTCAATTGCAAATTACGGCTATGAAATACTTCACAGCCGTGCTGTATTTTCTAAACCTCACTTTCCCTTCGGTTTTCGATCTTCTAAAACCGTGACTTATTATAATTTCTTCACAATGCTAGCTTAAACTATTTTTGGGACATGGGGGAGTAATTCACCCGATTTTTAATGACTAGATAACTACTTCTCCACTATTTCGTTGTGTTTAATCTTGACATGATGATTTTGCTCATGTGATAATTGTGCTTAGACTCTCTATAGTTCCATGTTACTAATTATGTTCTTAGAATTTTCTCTATTGACTGAAAGGTAATTGCTTGAGAATTTGGAACCCTAGAATTGCATGTTAGGAACCCTTCTTTATGTTAGATCCTATTTGATCTGTTCTAGTAGAATAATTGCCATGATTATAATATGAATCTATAGATTGAGTCTATTTGTCAAATGTGGAGATCTTGTGCAAAAGCAAGGATTGAAACGTTGAAGATCCATGAGTAAAACTAGTGTCGAAACTCGGATGCATGAAAGTGATCCTTGAGTTCCACTAGAGATTATCAACCAAGAATTCAGATGCACAAAAGTAATCCTTGAGTTTATTGTTTGATGATTTACTTATCTTCAGCGTTGGGACGAATCTTGCGCAAAAGCGAGGATTAATCCCTGCTCGATTGTTTGCACGAAAGTGAAACAATTCTTTTTTTAAGTAAATTACATATTCATCATGATAAAATTGAACTGACGAAATCCTTATCATGTCTAGTCATAAAAGTTGAAGTAAACGAAACCCTAGTCCCAGCTTTTCTCTCTAATAATTATATTTTTAGTTTCTAATTGCTATTTTTCACCAATTCGATTAGCCTAGATAGTAAGAAATCAATTATTCAGTACTTCATAACGAAGGTCTCTATGAGATCGATATTTTCTTTATTACTTTGAGTATCCGTGCACTTGAGGACAAGAAAAATTTGAGCCTTATGTGTTTGATGACACCAAAATTCATAGTATATTTTGTGTCATTTCATGTGTCTTTTTGTGTCATATTTATTCTCTTTTGCTTGTTTTTAAGCCTTATTTATCAAATATTGCAGAATCTACACCATTTCTTGTTTTTGATCATTTTCAGGTTAAAAGTGATATATTTTGATGGATTTTGAAAGATTTGAGCACACTAATGGATTCCAGACGTCGAAACGAAGCTACCCATCAATTTTCATTAAATTTGGAGCTAACTTATAAACATACGACACTACCATATTTTTGGGAGCAAATCTCACAGTACCGTATTTCTCAGCAGACATTCTTTGGTGAAATACGGCACTACCGTATTTTCCAGAGAATCTTTCACGGTACCATATTTTCCACCATTTTCGACTAGAAGATTTCAGCAAGAATACGACACTGTTGTATATTCGGGCGACATTGTCACGACACTGTATTTTCTGCACAGAATTCACAGAAGAAAATACGGCACTACCGTATTTTTGAGAGAAATTATCACGGTTCTGTATTTCCAGACAATTCTTTACAGAACTCTAGAGGCAAAAATACGGCACTACCGTATTTTGTGGTACAACTTTCACGGTGCCATATTTTGGGAGGATTTTCATGAGTTTTTCGAGTCTGATTCTTGCGCGGGCCATAACTTTTGATCCAGAAGTCCAAATTAAGATCTGAAAGATGTTCCAGACTCATCATTAAAAGGCAAAGATGCAGAAAGTGGAAGCGAGAACGTTTAACTAGTATTGAGGTAGAAATTGAAAGAATGGCGGTTAGGGTTGGGCCTCACGCCCAGTGGCGTGGAGACCATCTCTCATCATGATTTTTATACTGAAGATTTTCCTGGTGAAGGGGAAGATACTCCAAAAGTTTCAAATCGAAAGGAGCCCGATCGGGAGAGAAATAAACAAAACAGTGGGTGATGACACTATTCATCGCGTTTCCAGCCTAATACGGTGCTATAATTTCTATTACAACACCTTGCTTTGTAACTTTTCCTCTTCCCTTTTGTATTCTGATCATATGAAATTATGGTGTATTGTAATATTTTCTTCATGCTAGCCTAGACATCTTTTGGCACAAAGGGAGTAATCCCCCTTGATATTTCAATGATTAGATGAACTTTATTCCATCAATATATTTTTGGTATGGTAATTTTACTTAAGAGATTATTATCTTTAATCGTTTCAAGTGTCATGCATTAACATGTTTTAGAGTTTTTGTGTATGGACTGAGAAGATGATACACATAAACTTGGAACCCTAGAATTTATGGTAGGAGCTCATCGAAAGAGATTGGTTATGTTCTTATTTTTATATTTTAGATGCTTATTCCTTGTTGATGGTTTGACCTATAAATTATTACTGTTTTAGACAAGAAAATATGCTCGAGATAGATATTGAATTGTTCGAAAACCTTAAGTAAAACCTGTGAAACTAAGGTGCGAGAGTGCTCAGTTTTGCTTGAGATCTTGATACTAAGATGGAATGCATGAGAGAGATTCTTAATCTCTTTGATCAAAGTTTACTTATATTTAACATTGAATAGATGTTGCACGAGAGTGAGGATCGTTCTTTGTAAATTGACTGCGCGAGAGCGAGTTAATTTCTTTATTAAGTAAGTTATATATTTACCATAACGAAAATAGATTGATGAACCTTTAAATGTATATAGTCATAAATATTAAGGTGGAAAAAACCTTAGTCCCAATGCTTCCTCTCTGTTACAGTCTTCATATTGCTTACTTTCATCATTCGATCGCTTAGCTAGTGAAAATACAACTATTTGGTACTTAACAATAAGGTCTCTATGGTTCGATATTTTTATTACCTCGAAGTATCCATGCACTTGCGGACACAACAAGTTTTTGGCGCCGTTGCCGGAGACCTTAGTTTTGTTGATATCAAAATAGTTGTTAGTATTGCTATACTAAGTTTTATTTATTTTTAGTTTTAACTTTGTTTTCTATTTTTGCAGGTTTTGGATTTTCACAGTTGTGACAGAGCTGTGATATCTAAAAATTTATGATTTTGCTTGTGTTTTAGATTTTCTATTTTTTATATATTCTGAAAAAAAACAAATTTTCTAATTGATTTGTGTTGGATAATCTTTCTGTTCTTGATAGATTTGAAGATATGTCTTTTAATCACAACTCATGGGCAACTCAAAGAGGTGAGGTATACATGCCACAAGGTAAGTATGAAAATAATTCATTGAGCACACTTGAAGATACGTTTAACTCTTATATGCACTCTTTTTATTCTAATAGATGTGATATTTGTGGATCTATTGGTCATTGCACTTCTAATTGCTAATTTTTAAATTCCAATTCATCATGGTATCAAGATGATCAATATGAGTCTAGATCTTTTTATGATGATTGCTCAAACTTTACTTCTGAACCATGCTTTGAGGATACTGAAAAATCTAGCTTAGAGATTATGTTTGAAAAGTTCATGCTACAAAATGATGATGTGAGTGAGACCCTCAAACAAATCAATTCTAGGTTGGATGACATGGTTGCACACAATGAATTTTTAGAAACCCAATTAGCACAACAAGCTTGTTTATTTGAGTTTGATTTGGAAACTGAAGAAGTTGATTTAGAAAATTCCCCCTCTAATTATGATTGTTTTGAGATTGAGCCTTATGTGAACATTAATGAATCTCACTTTAATTTTGATGATTGTAAAATTGATTCATCTGATAGTTTATTTGTGGACAAGTTTGAAGAAATTGAAAAATCTCCTTTTGATTTTAGTGATGGTTATGAAATTAATTCTTTTGATGACATATTATTTATAGTTAAATCTGATTCTTGTAATTCTGAGATTGATTCTTGTGACTCTTCTGATGATGAATTAATTGAGGAAAATTTTGAGGAAATTGAAATTGATAAATCCCTTTTGATGAAAATTCTGATCTTGATGGTAAATTGTGTGTAGCTAAATCTAAAGAACTTGAAAAAGGATTGAAAATTGCTGAATTTGATGATTTTGACTCTGATGTTGATGATTCTGAAATTGTTGAAAAACATGAGAACATATATTTTGAAGTGCCACACCCTGATTTTATTGATGATAATTTTGAAATTGACAAATTATTAGATTGTGAGCATGAGGAATTTGAAAAGGATTTGAATATTACAAACATAGATGAATCTCA
>CM050438.1:58254099-58266843 GCA_027562315.1 Costus pulverulentus
CATAACGCATGTAATCAAGGCTTGCTATTTTAGGAACTTTCGGTTTTCAAAGTGGGAACGTTTCCACGTTCACTTGCAACGCCTCCTCTCTATTCCTCTCGCTAATTTTGCTCTTGGCTTTGGGCGACTCACGGGGCGGCGTGAAGGTTGACGACAAGAGGATTCGGCCAAATTTTCATCTCATCATCCCTCAAACGATCAAGAAAGCTTTGGAGCATTGCTAGCACAAATCGCCCCAAAGAAGTAGGCCTTCTTCCTCTTGTGTGCGACAACCTTTGGAGGAGATCTCTTTTGCTTTCTTCTTCCAAGACACCATCCAAGAGATGGCGACGGTATGGATCCTTCTCATATCTATCTAAGTTGATCATATGCGATATAAAGATCTATGAAAGCCCTTCTTCCGCTTGCAAAATTTTATGCGCCACCCTAATAGGGTTTTCGCCCCCCTCTTGAAAGGGGTTCCTTCAGCGCCGACACTGTTCATCGCTTTTAGTTGCAAATTACGGTTGTGAAATACTTCACAACCGTGCAGTATTTCTAAACCTCTCTTTTCCTTCAGTTTTCGATCTTCTGAAACCATGACTTATTGTAATTTCTTCACGATGCTAGCTTAAACTATTTTTTGGACATGGGGGAGTAATTCACCTGATTTTTAATGACTAGATAACTACTACTTCACTATTTCGTTCTGTTTAATATTAACATGATGATTTTGCTCATGTGACAATTGTGCTTAGACTCTCTATAGTTCCATGTTACTAATTATGTTCTTAGAATCTTCGCTATTGACTGAAAGGTAATTGCTTGAGAATTTGGAACCCTAGAATTGCATGTTAGGAACCCTTCCTTAGGTTAGATCCTATTTGATCTGTTCTAGTAGAATAATTGTCATGATTATAATATGAATCTATAGATCGAGTCTATTTGTCAAACGTGGAGATCTTGTGCGAAAGCAAGGATCAGAACGTTGGATATCCATGAGTAAAACTAGTGTCGAAACTCGGATGCACGAAAGTGATCCTTGAGTTCCACTAGAGATTATCAACCAAGAATATGGATGCACGAAAGTGATCCATGAGTTCATTGTTTGATGATTTACTTATCTTCAGCGTTGGGATGAATCTTGCGCGAAAGCGAGGATTAATCCCTGCTCGGTTGTTTGCACGAAAGTGAGACAATTCTTTTATTAAGTAAATTACATCTTCATCATGATAAAATTGAACTGATGAAATCCTTATCATGTCTAGTCATAAAAGTTAAAGTGAATGAAACCCTAGTCCTAGCTTTTCTCTCTGATAATTCCGTTTTTAGTTTCCAATTGCTATTTTTCACCAATTCGATTAGCCTAGATAGTAAGAAATCAATTATTTAGTACTTGATAACGAAGGTCTCTGTGGGATCGATATTTTCTTTATTACTTCGAGTATCCGTGCACTTGCGGACACTACAAGTTTAGGGACAACAAGTTTTTGGAGCCGTATCGGGGGTGACAGTTCCCTGTGTGCCAAATAAGTTTTGGCTGCGACACTCCTGAAAATTAGTCTACCTACTTGTATCTATAAGTGTGTCCTTTCGGATCACAATAGATTTCTCCCTCAATAGTTAACGAAATTTGGGCCTCTTGGTGTCTTCGTAATCCTCTCGTGCCAAGCTCTTTGTTCTCTTCTTATAGAATCCAATTTAAAGCTCTGGATCGCCCGCAAAAATCTCCACAAAAATCAGGTGTTGAAATTGACCTGGGAGTCGCATTCAAAAACCGAAATACGATAGTGTAATATCTTACGACACTGCTGTAAATTCCCTCAACTGTTCTGTTCTGAAAGTGCTGGAAAATATGGCACAGTAATATGGTTTACGGCCGTGCTGTAAAATCGGTTGAACTCTCTGGTCGGATACGTCGGGAAAATACGGCCAGTGTAATTATTAACGGCAGTGCCGTAATTTCAGGGAAACTTTCTATTCTGAAGACACTCCAAAATACGGCCTGTAAAATGGGTTACGGCAGTACCATAATTTCGGCAAAGGTTTCTATTCCGAAAGCGCCCCAAAATACGGCCGTGGAAAACCTTACGGCGGTGCCGTATTTTTCATACAATCTTTTGTTTGGAAAATTACCAAAATACGGCCATGCTCTCGATAATATGGTAGCTGCGAAAAATATGTTACCGTATTATAAATACGACACTACCGTATTTTGGTCTTCAGCCTCGATTTGCATGAAGTTTATTGGATGACTTCTTCTTGATGATGAGAACTCTTCCATGTATTTTATTTTGCTTGAAAACGCCTTAAATAGTGTCTTTTTGCCTGAAAAACTTGAAAAACCAAAATTGAAGTAGACTTTGCAATATTTGATGGATTTTATCATAAAAATAAGTAAAAGATCCCCAATTTTGCATGAAGAGGTATCTAAAATGATGTAAACTATACTACATATTTTGGTGTCATCCAACACATAAGGCTCAAACTTTGTTTGTCCTCAAGCAAAAAATCAAATTTTAATTAAAAGAATAACCTTTTCATGCTTAATAAATTTATAAAATACAACTTGTCAATGGAAAATTCTATCAATTGATTTACAAAACTTTAAATAAACATATCATTCTTAGAACTCAATCAAATAAAACTTTGCAACTTGTATAATAAATAGAATTTTCAATCTCATTATTTCACCCAGTATCAATTTAAATCTATCATGCTTTTGTTTACATGAATTAAGTCTCCAAGATCTTTTCCCATACAAAATTTCTTTCTCTCTCTTTTTTTTCATGGAATTTTTTTTGCATTGATGGTACGTATCCACAGACGCATACTTTTTATTTTTGACTTCAACTCTTTTTTCGGTACCACTGTCAATTTTACACAGTGCCAAGTAGAGGAGTCTTATTCTTTTTATCACTCATTATTTTTTTTATACATAGACTTCAACCCATGTCTTAGGTACCACTATCAATTTTACATAGTGCCAAGTAGGGGAGTTTCTCACTATTTTTATGGATCTTGGATTCCTTCTTCCCAACAAATAGCAAAAATAGACTAAGCCTCAACTAGGTTGATCAATTGATCTAAATTCACAAATGATACTAATATACTCATTTTATTCAAAAGAGAAGTTTCACTTTTAAATTTTATTCTTCAAATAATACATCCACCCAAAATTTTATGCATCAATCAATGTCATATCTCAATAGACAAATATGTATCGAAGAAATAAATTTAACATGATAGAGTTATATTTTCAATCATGAATTTGAGATCATCAATCATTCAAGTTATCAACAGTATAAATCAAGAGTGTACTCATCATCATCATCAATCATCACAATATCATATCATCAAAAATATATCATCATGTATACCACAACCATGTCGAAAATATCTCATCAGGATATCAAAATATCATACAACCCCATCAAAATAGTGAAAATCAAAATCATCATCATCATACAACCATATCGAATAAGAATAATAGGCATGGTAAACAGAATAGCAGTGGCGGCAGTCATGGAAGCATCATCTTTCCCTTCATCATATGAAACAACGATAAGATATAGAAAATCATAGCATAGCAAAGAGATAAAGGAAGATCATACTCACAAAGCATCTACTCATCATCATCTGATCGGGTGGCCTCATAGTCTCTCGCAGTCTCCTCTGGATCATAGTATGGGGTTCCTCCCTGATCACCTTGGTATCCATAGTCTCTATGATCAGTATACCCAAAGAGGTCATAGAGGAAGTTGCCCATGTCTTCCATATGATTGCACAGCCTCTCCATATCTCTGTGGATGTACCCCAGAGTCTCATCCATCCTATCCAGGCGGCGCTCCTGACTGTACATCTGTGCTGTGAGTGCCTGAAAGCCGGGATCGTGGTGGCTAGCAAATCTGTCCCTAGGTGTGTGCGAGGAGGTACTAGCAGGCTCTGAAGAGTCAAGAGGAGGTGACTCCATCCCATAAGGATCACTCCTTCCACCCCCAGTGGGTGGTGGTGGAACTGTATCATGTGATGGAATAAAAGCTCCCTCAGTTTCATTAGGACATAGATTCCAGTTGGCCCTTTCTCTCTCTGTGGTCTTCTCAATGTAGGGTAAGGGTAGAGGAGGGATATTTGGTCCAAGGCCCAAACAAAAAGTGTCTCCCTCTCTGACTATCATCTTCATCGCTATGTAAGACTCAATGTCGAGCCTTGCATTCCCTCGTGCCGTGTCAGATCCATAGGGCTCTATTCCAAAGTATCTAGCTATAGGAGTAATCAAACCTCCTATCACCACTAATGCTCTGCTCGCTCTGGCCACCTTGTCCATGTGCTTGATCATAAAAGAAGCCACATCAACTGCGAATCAACTGAGCATGCTCCAAAGAAAATACAGCGTGTGTTGACAGACCATGCCGTCACTATCTCCTCTCTCAAATACTGTGTGTGCTCGAACCCGATGTGCATATCTGATACAGGGGTTCATGATTTTTGAGGCTATGGCAGACACAGCATAGAAGTGGCTCTCATGAGTGCTCTGGTTCCAGAATATGTTCTCCATAAATCCAATGGGTATCTCAGTGTAACCCCCAGTGCTCAATCCAAAGATGTCTCTCACTTCTTGCAAGGTAAGTTTCCTCTCCTCATTGGCTAATCTAAATGTGATTTCCCCCTCTGCAGGGCCATGAGAGTACTCCTTCAAATCAATTATCAAGCTGCTCAAAAACTCCAAAACAAGGGGTAAGTATGTGTGTGGAGTCATCTGGAAGAATTCCTTAGCCTTGATTCTATCAAACATCCAAAGTATGTCCTCATAAAGCCCTAAGGCTTCCAAGGTTCTTCTATCAGCATATTTGGTGTTGATGACCTTCCTTTCTAAAATTTTGTTGTATCTAGCCTCTTGCATCTCATTCCTGAAGCGAATCCCAAGGGGGTTATGTGGCTGTGATGATTCAGCAGGGGCCTTCCCCTTTCTCCTTGGTGCAATTGATTTTGTTCTTGGTGCCATTTCACAAGCTGCAAGCTTATCAGTCAATGCATATAAATATAACAGTGTAAATTTAGTCGATGGCATCCTATCTACATGTTCTACAAGTGTCTTCAGCTAAAAACAGAGTGAAAAATAGAGTAAAAATCGTGCATGTAATACCAATCTCAACACAATATGACAAGCATATATCACACTCCCAAAATTATCAGAAACATAAATCCAGCAATTTAGAGACAAAAATTCATTTAAATTTCATGCTCTAACAAAAATCGAAATAAGCGTTGATGAACAGTAATTCCGAATCGTGCACGTTGCGTTTCAGCTCAGATTAGTGACCGAAATAGGTCTAAATTCTTCTCAAATAGCAAAGGATTGATAACCTATCTTCTAGTGAGTAAATGCAAACAAGAATCACTTAAAATGATCAAGAATCGAGAGATAACGAGGGAAAGGGGTGAAATTTTGTGAAAACTCGTTAAAGCGGTAAAATCAGAGAATCGGTTACCTAATCGACGACGAGAGTTGAACGGGAAAGGTCACCTGCGTCCTCAGGTGGTTGAAGACAATCAGAAATCGAGGAACAGCTCGAAGACGAGTGAGATCTAGGCTAAAAAGCCTAAAAACAGTCCGGACGTAACCCTAAATATAGCACAGGACTTGCGTACAGAAAGCAAAATACGGTAGTGTAATGTCTTACGACACTGCCGTAAAATCTCGAAATCCCTTTTTTTTATAAACAAAGCAAAATACGGTACCATAAAGCAGTTTATGGTACCGCCGTAAAATCTCGGCAACGTTCTGTTCAAAACCACTAAAAAATACGGTACCATAAAATGCTTTACGGTACTGCCGTAAAATTCAAGTAGCGGATTTTTTTTTGATGGAAAAATGAAAAAAAACAAAAATTCAAGATAATATGGCACGTAAAATACCTTACGGTAGTGCTGTAAAAATCACAAAACACTCGGGTTGATTTTGGATCAGAAATATGGTACCGTGAAACACCTTACGGCCGTACCGTAATTTTGTCGCAGCTCTCTGGTCGTGAGCAGTCAGAAATATGGTACCGTAAAATACTTTATGGTACTGCTCTATTTTGCTCCAAATCACAAAAAACCTACAAAAATAAAAGAAAAATTAGTCCTAAGCAAAAATCAAGGTAAAGTAAAACTAAGGTGAGGGTTAGAAAGCTTGGGTTGCCTCCCAAGAAGCGCTAATTTAAAGGTCATTAGCTTGCCCCTCTGATTTTTCTTTTGGTTGGGCATCGCATTGAACCACATAAGGCTCAGGCTTGAAACACTCACCAAATTTGTTCAAAATTTTGTTTCCTTTCTCAAACAATTTAGATCTTCTTCTTCTTTTTCTTCTTCTTTTTGAATTTATATCTTTATTTTTCTGTAACACTTTATCAATTTCCTCAGAAGATTTGTCAGTTTCAATATTTGAGGGTTCATCAAATAGATTGCAAACATCATAAACAATATCATCAATTACTTCAACACTACAACATGATTCTGAGTAAGAAAGTTTATTCACCGAGTCATTAAGATTAAACTCAATTATTTTGTCACATATATCAAAAGTTATTTTTCCTTCCTTCACATCTATATTTGCCTTTGCAGTGGCCAACAATGGTCTACCTAAAATTATAGGATTCTTGCTATTTTCCTCCATGTCTAAAACTACAAAGTCGGCGGGTATAAAAAACTCACCTATCTTGATCGGAACATTTTCTAAGATACCTACAGGATACTTTACCGAAGAGTCCGCGAGCTGCAAAGATTTGGATGTCGGTTTCAGCTCTCCAAGATTTAGTTTTCTGTAGATGGAAAGAGGCATCAAACTAACACTTGCACCTAAGTCACATAAGGCTCAGTCAAAAGCCATAGTGCCGATAGAACAAGGTATAGAAAAACTACCTGGATCCTTCAATTTTGGTGGTAGTTTATTTTGAATGACCGCACTACAATCTTCAGTCAATGTAACCATGCAAGTACCATAATCATCTAACTTTCTCTTATTAGACAATATTACTTTCACAAACTTTGCATATGAAGGCATTTGAGAAATAGCTTCAGTAAAAGGAATATTAATGTAATGCTTTTTTTGGATTTCAAGGAATTTTGCAAATTATTTGTCTAGTTTATGTTGAACCAACCTTTGGGGAAAAGGTATTGGTGGTCTATAAGGAGGAGGCAAATCAGACTCATAATTACCCTCCTCACATGACACATCCCCTTTTGGTTCATCACCCTTTTGAGGTGTTAAACTGGTTAGGGTTTGTTCATGTTTAGAAGGTTTTTCTAATTCTGATTCCTCATCATGTTCATCATAAGACTTTTTTTCCTTAAGTTCAACCTTCCCTTTAGGTTCTCCCAGTTGTCTCCCACTCCTAGTCATGATGGCATTGCAATGTTCTCTAGGGTTTATCTCAGGCTTAGCAGGTAACTTCCCTGGGGGTCTATATGGAGTGCTAGCCTGTTGTGCAATTTAGTTTTCTAAAATCTTGTTATGTGCCTCTACTCTTTCCAACCTAGAGTTAATTTGACTAAGATTTTCCTTAAATTCTTCATTTTGCCTACTTTGATTAGACATGAACTGATTTTGATTTGCCAAAATTTTCTCAATCATGGATTCTACACTATAATTCTAATTTGTGTTTTGGTTTTGGTTTGGATTCGGCCTTTGGAATCCTCTATTCTCAGTTTGTCCTCTTTCATTGTTATTGTTTCTCCAAGAAAGGTTGGGGTGATTCCTCCACCCAGGGTTATAGGTGTTAGAGTAGGGATCATTGGTTTTACTTTGATTGTAAGTCCCTAAGGCATTGACATGTTCATCCCCTTGATCTACAATAATCCTATAGTCTTCAGATAAGTGACCGGTGTTACCACAAATTTCACAGGTAATGGAAGAAACAACATTAGCTTGCATTTTAAAAGAATCGAATCTACTGCATAAAGAGTCTACCTTTTCTGCTAAGGATCGCCATCCATCATTCTCACTCTTACCTTGAGATGGTCTGTAAAATACTCCCCTCTCTGCAGTCCATTCATTGTGATTTTGGGCCATCTCCTCTAGCAGTTTAAAGGCATCCTCACTCGTTTTGTTCATAAGAACTCTCCTCCTGCGGCAGCATCTACAGTTAGTTTGGTATTATACAATAAACCATGATAGAAAGTATGCAATAAAACCCAATCCTCCAAGCCATTGTGAGGACACTTCCTTTGTAGTTCGTTAAACTGCTCCCATGCCTCGCTGAATGATTCACCATCTTTTTGCTGGAAATTTGTAATTTGATTCCTCAGCTGGATTGTTTTGCCTGGAGGGAAATATTTTGTAAAGAAGGAATTTGATAGCTGCTCCCATATTGTGAAGGTTCCGGTTGGTTGCGATTGAAGCCATATCCTCGCCCGGTCCCTGAGTGAAAAATGAAATAACCTTAGTGTGAGTGCATCATTAGAAACTCCATTCATCTTAATCGTATCACAAAATTCTAAGAATAAAGAAAGATGAAAGTTTGGATCTTCTAGTGGAGATCCTCCAAACTGGTTCTGTTGGATCATGGAGATAAAACCAGGTTTAATTTTGAAGTTATTTGCTTCGATAGCGGGCCTAGCAATGCTGGAATGAATTTCTCGTGAGTTAGGGGCTGCATAGTCCCTCAATGTTCTCTGATTATTCGCCATCTCTACAACTTCTTCTTGAATCTCTTGTGAATCTTCTTCTAGTCTCAACTTCCTGCGCGCTCTAAGAGTTTTGTTGATTTCAGGATCCAAAGGAACAAGTGGTCCTGACCTAAGACTTATGCGCATGCAAAGTAGATAGATCAAGTGATTTTAAGAAAATAGAAAATAAACAGAAAAACAAAAAAAAACAGTAAATAAAACCTAGTCTAGCAATACTTTCAATGTCTTCAATATTGACCAAACTAAAGTCTCCCCGGCAACGGCATCAAAAACTTGATGTGATCCGAAAGGACACAGTTTTAAATACAAGCAGGTAGACTAATCTAAGGTGTCGTAACCAAAACTCGTTTGGCGCATAGGGAACTGTCACCCCCTGATACGGCTCCAAAAACTTGTTGTCCCTAACTCGTAGTGTCCGCAAGTGCACGGATACTCAAAGTAATAAAATAAATATCGATCCCACAAAGAGACTAGTGCTGTCAAGTACTGAATAATTGATTTTCTTACTATCTAGGCAATCGAATAATAGCAAAGCAAGAATTGAAGACACATAGAAAATCACTATCAGAGAGAAATTGGGACTAGGGTTTCATCCACTTTGATTTTCAAGACTAGATAAGAAATAAAGAATTCATCAATCAAATAGCTGATTTCTTACTATCTAGGCTAATCGAAGTAGTGAGAATAGAAATTGGAAGCTAAAAATGGAATTGTCAGAGAGAAAAGCTGGGACTAGGGTTTCGTTCACTTTAATAAAGAATTGTTTACGGCACTGCCGTAAAATCGCTCGAGTCTTCTGTTCTGATGTCGTTCGGGAATTACGGCACCGTAATCTGGTTTACGGTAGTGCCGTAAAATCGGTTGAACTCTTTGTTCGTGAACGTCTGGAAAATCGGGCGAAGTTTCTTACGGTAGTGCCATAAAATCGGGCGAAGTTTCTGTTCTAAAGCGCTCCGAAATACGGTACCGTAATATTGCTTATGGCGGTGTCATAAAATTGGAAAAACTTTCTGTTCAGAAATTCTTCAAAACACGGCAAGGCTCGGATTTTATGGTACTGTCTGGAATTACAGTACCGTAAAATAGATTACGGCACTGTCGTAATTTGCTGAGTTGCTTCGTTTTGTGTGAAATTTCTTGGGTGATCTCCTCTTGATGATGGGAATCCTTCAATGTATTTGGTTTTGTTTGAAAATGCCTAAAAATAGTGTCTTTTTACCTGAAAATCACCAAAAACTGAAAAGAGTGTAGATTCTGCAAATATTGATAGAATATGGAATAAAAACAAGAAAAGTCTATGAATATGACATATAAATACCAATAAATTGGCATAGAAATCATGATGGATTTCGGTGTCATCAATAACCATGCAAGAATAAATCATCGCTTTCGCGCAAGATTCATCCCAAGCTAAAGATAGGTAAACCATCAGACGAAGAACTCAAGGATCACTTTCGTGCATCCAAATTCTAGGTTGATTGCCTCGAGTGGAATCTCAAGGATCACTTTCATGCATCTGAGACTCAACACACATTCTACCTATGGTTCTCCAATGTTCCCATCCTCACTTTCGCGCAAGATCTCCACGTTTGACACAATATTTTGATCCTAAGTTCATTAATCATCATGAAGGCAATTACTCATCTAAAATAACAAAATAAGAACTTAACCTAATTTCTTACGGTGAGTTCCTATTAGTCAATTTTAGGGTTCCAATTCTCAAACATATCACCTTTCGGTCCTTAATGCAAGAATTCTATTCATGATGACAAGAAATAAACTAAGGAGAATCTTAGAGAAGTAATCTCATAGGTAAAAGTATCAAAGTAGAATTATCATGATGAAATAAAAAGAGTTATAGTCATTAAGAAAATCAAACGGGATTACTCCCCCATGTCCCAAAATAAGTTTAAGTTACCATGATGAAGAGATTACAAAATTCCATAATTTCAGAAAATAAAAAATCAATAAAAGAAAGAGTTTTTTAGAAAATACAGCACGACTGTGAAGTATTTCACCGCCGTAATTTGCAAGAGAAGTCGTGAACAGTGTGGTGCGAGCTTCTTCCTTTGATTTCTCTTCGAATCGACCTCTTGTCGTTCTGGAACTTCAGGCACGTTGTCTCCTTCACCAGGCGAAGTTTTAGTATGAAAATCACGGCTGGATGTGTTCTGCATTGATCGCGGCGGCGAAACCCTAGGCGAAGGCGTGTCCGGTGATTTCTCCCTCGACAGTTAATGAAATTTGGGGCTTTTGGTGTCTTCGTAATGCTCTAATGATGAGCTCTCTGTTCTCTTCTTATGGCATCCAATTTAAAGTTCTGGATCACTCGCAATAATCTCCGCAAAAATTGGGTGTTGAAATTGACCTGGGAGTCGCGTTCAAAAACTGAAATACGACAGTGTAATATGTTACGACACTACCATAAATTTCCTTGACTGTTCTGTTCTGAAAGTGCTGGAAAATACGGCACCGTAATATGGTTTACGGTCGTGCCATAAAATCGGCTGAACTCTCTGGTCGGATACATCGGGAAAATATGGCCCATGTAATTATTTACGGTAGTGGCGTAATTTCAAGGAAACTTTCTATTATGAATACGCTCCAAAATACGGCCTGTAAAATGGGTTACGGCAATACCATAATTTCGACAAAGGTTTCTGTTCCGAAAGTGCCCCATGACCATGAGATTGGCTGAAAACAAAGTGGTGACACACTTTGTCCAATCGGATATCAGTCTGGCAAAGAGACTATAATGCATCGGTATCTTGTTGCGATGATGGGGATGTCGATGCTGAAATCCATTCCGAAGACTGGGGTAGCAGTGATGCACTACTAGGTGCCACTCACTACTTGTGATGACCTTAGTTCATCACTGTCAACGTCAGAGGAACCTACAGCGTCGCATAACTTGAAACTCGGGTTCTCGTATTGATCGAGTAGCCTAATGATCGAGTTATTGGATAATTCGGATCTTTTTGGGATAATCTATCAGCGCCATTGTGTATGGTGAGATGGAAATAACTTATTGGAGCTAACTTCATTTTGGGGCTAGATGGGCCAAATGGGCCAAATAGGCCCAATACGTCATTTGGGCCAAATGGGCTAAATGCAGTTTAAGCTTGGAGCATGGACCAATGGGCCTCTAAACCCAATGGGTATGAAGCCCAGTTGGGGCGTGAGGCCTAATGGGCCTTGAGGCCCAATGGGCCACCGGGCCTAATGGGCCATGACAATAAGTTGTCTGGGCCCAATAGATATCATGATTAATTAAATCATGTATTTAATTATGGGAATTAAATTCCATATTTAATTCTGTAATTAATTCTGAATTTAATGATAAATTTAATTTTGGATTTAATTACGAATTTAATTCTGAATTTGAAGAGTCATGCTATTAACGGCCAGTATGAGACTTCATTTCAAGGTTTTAATGAGTCATTATGAGACTTTAATTCAGAGTTAAATTCTATAATTAATTCTGAATTTAATTCTACAATTAATGGTGAATTTATTACGGAGATTAATTATGAATTTATTTCAGAATACCATAGGTCATCGTGATTTCTATATAAGGGCTAGGAGGGTTGAGAGGAAAGGGTTCTGAATGAGGAGAAGTCTCCGAGAGACTTGCGTGGGAAGACTTCATTTGCAAGCTTGGAGCTTGGCGATTTCCCCTTTGAGACTCTCGCTTGAAGACTTGATTCGCAAGCTTGGTGCTTGGCGATTTCTCCTTCTTCCTCTCCTCTTGGCATTCGCAAGGTTGGACCTTGGTGAGTTTCCATCATCCCTCTCCTTGGCGCCTTCTACTTGTGAATGGCGCAAGTTCTTGAGGAGGACTCCCAAGAGGCATGGATCTTCTTCCGGAGGCTAGCACCGGGTGTGGAAGAAGAGAACTCGAGCGTCGGCTGTGTGTGAGACTGTAGAGGGCGAACATTTGGGCGCCTACATCACATCCTTATCTTCGCTACAAGGTATCATCTATAGAGTCCCCTTCAACGGGGAGCGCAAGGGGGTGAAACCCTATGGATGGCGCATCTTTAATTTTTTAAGCGGAAGCAAGGGTTTCAAGGGATCGGCTGCATGAAATAT
>CM050438.1:58268731-58285666 GCA_027562315.1 Costus pulverulentus
CTAATGTTTGAGGCCTTGGGAATATAAAAGTATCATGTAATAAACTCTTGTGTTTATAAAGGCATGGTTGTTATTCAGGTTGTTACCTTGTCTGCTGCAATTAGTGTATTTCTGAATAATGTCTCAAAGCTGTTCAGCTAGGCTGACATGCTGTAAAGTCCTTAGTCGAGATATCTTGGTGAACATGAGACAGCCTTGATATGATTGAGACTAACATGTGTTCTAATCTTATAGGATGCTTCGAGCATGGAATAAGATGTAGACTCATGGGTACATTGGATGTACTGGACAGACCCTAGTAGGATATTCAATTGCTTGTCACAATGTGAATAATCCTTGTTTGCATCAAGTGGCACATGTCCTCTGACTTGAGATCACTTGTGTTTCTAAATGATGATTCTCATTGTTTTGAGGTAGTTCGATATCATTTGAAAGATAATGATTATAGACTATCTTGGATAATGCTCATGAGTCAGGTTAGGACACTAGTGATAGATAAAGGATTGTCGTCTCCTTGTTCAAGGAGTGTGGTGTTCTAAAGGGGCCCCCTGAATGAGATGATTGAGAAAGTGTATGGCGATACCCAGGTGACAATGTTCATCTGATCTAATCTTACTCATCATATTGGAGACACAGGCTTGACACGCTTGTCCAATAAAGAACATCCAGTGGCAAAGGAAACATGTATGCCTAGTGAAGTGCATTCACTCTTGTGCTGTGTTTTGGGAGTAGTCTTGGAAGACTCTTTCCTTTATATCGGGAGACAGTGATGTGTTGCTAGATACCCCTCACTGGTCGTGATAACGAAAGTTATCGTTACCGACATTCAAAGGAAACCCTCAGGGTCGCACAATTTGATGATATGGCTTCTTTAAGTCAGATCGTGTGGACTGAATTATTTGGGTTCAGTTTAACGGGATTTAATCTCTGATTCTAAGTGAGATCTGGTCTAATCATGTTTGATTGATTAGGGCTTGAGATCGGTAAGCTTCGATCGAGAGAGGTGATGCTAGATCGGTGAGATCAGGAGCATCAGGAGATGAACAGTTAGATCTGGAACCTTAGGGTTTAATATGATCTAGACCAAGTGGCTTGGGTTAATTGGTCTTTGAACCAAACCTAATTGAACCGGTTCACAAGGGTGAACGCTTGGTTCAATTTAGAGGGGTTTCGGTTGGTTCACATAGGGTGAACGCATGGAATTAAGGAGGCATTAATGAAGGGGGTTACACATTAATGGTAACCGTTTCTTTCATTTTATGAGCTCTATCTCCCTAACGGTTTGGAACACAAGTAAGACGAGTTTTGCTTGTACTCTCGAAGGGAGAAGGTGTTGATGAAAACAAGAACTCTCGGCCAAGCTATCATCTCCTCATCCCTTCCATTCGGCAAGGACACTTGACGATCTTTGCTAGCACAAAGATCAACAAGAAGTAGCCATCTCTCTTCTTGTGTGCGTCACTTGTGGAGAAGATCTCTCTTGGTCTTTGCTTCCAAGCCGCCTCCTTCTCATGGACATGGTAACGCATCTTTCACTTGATGTTTAAGTTGATCATATCAATGTATAGCATGCGATCAAATGTGAAACCCTAATTCCGCTGCGAAAAACAAAGAAAGGTCACTTGCGCCCCCCTCTTGAAAGGGGTACTTACCTTAGGGTTTCTCGCTCCCCCTTGAAGGGGACCCTTACAGCCGGTGCATCTGATATGCCCTATTGCACCTCCCATACAACACTAAGGACCGGCGGAGCTACACTGATCCCCTCAAGCTAGGTGGCTACCGCCTAACCCACAGGGTCCAGGGCGTCAAATCCTGGCACAGTTATGTCCCATGTCTGGGCTATGCAAATTTTGTTTGCAGCAGGATTCGAACCCTCGACTTGGCCTTCACAAGCCAAGTCCCTCTAAGAATCTGTTCAAGTATCTGAGAAGAACTAAGGATCTGTTATTGGTCTATGGCGGACAGGAAGAGCACAGTATTCAGGGCTACACTGATGCATCATTCTAGTCTGACCCTGATGACTTTAGATCGCAGGCCGGCTATGTGTTCAAGATGAATGGAGGCACTGTATGCAGGATGAGCTTCAAGCAATCCACCATAGCTGATGATGCAACCAAGGCTGAGTATGTGGCCGCTTCTGAGGTAGCCAAAGAAGCTGTTTGGATAAGGAAGTTCATTTATGAACTTCAGGTGGTTCAAAGTGCAATAGATCCCATTGAGCTATATTGTGACAACAATGGGGCAATTGCACAAGCTAAGGAAGCACAGTCTCATCAAAGAATCAAACACATACTCAGAGATTTCACCTAATCAGAGAGATTATTGATCGAGGAGATGTCAAGATTAGCAGAGTTGGCACAGAGAACAATCTAGTAGATCCACTTACCAATGCTTTGGTACAGGATAAGCATGATGGTCATGCTAGGGATATGGGGTTCAGGTTCCTCAACCTCTAGGTCTTAGTGCAAGTGGTAGATTGTTGGTGTATATGCCCTGAGACCTAGTATTTGTTCATCTTTGTACTACTTGACTCTAATATTTAAATATATCATTATAGCATTGTTGTTATCGTTGTTTGTCTACATCTGCGATTGTGTACTTACATGATAATGTCCTTAGAGATTGATTGGATCTGTGCTCAAATGGTTGTCCCCAGTCAATGTACCTTAGTGGATATTAGAGAGCTATGGTATTTGAGAGACTGGTATATGGACTGGTTAGGCACGAGGTGTGAACGCAAACATATGAGTATTTCAGTGGTGGATATACTGGACCAACCTGCAGTGAGGCTATGACTTGGTGTCATGAGTTATCCTCACAAGTGACCGGAGATGCATTGATCCCATGACTTGAGGACATTGACTGTTCTATATGGTTAGAGACATGCTTTGATGCAACATAACACTTCGTCATAGTTGGGAGGTCATAACGGTTGTCATTGAGTATATCACAACCCATATGAGAAGATCAATATGCAGACAAAAGATTTGCCCCTTCCTAAGGGAATCATGATATCCATGGAGCTCCTCTATGGCTCTATGACTGAGAGTGTATGGCCATACCTAGGTGAAAACCTGATTTAGTCATGACCATGAGATTGGATGAAAACAAGTGATGACACACTTGTCCAATCGGATATCAGTTTGGCAAAGGGACTATAATGTCTCTGTACCTAGTTGCGATGATGGGGATGTTGAAGTCGATATCAATTCCGATGACTTGGGTAGCAGTGATGCATTGCTTGGTGCCACTCACTGCTTGTGGTGACCTTAGGTCAGCACTGCCAACGTCAGTGGAACCTATAGGGTCGCACACCTTGATACTCGAATTCTTGTATTGATCGGGAAGCCTTATAATCGAGTTCTTGGATAACTCGGATCTATTTGAGAGATTTCGTCAGCGCCTATGGCCCTGATGAGATGGAAGAGAGTTATTGGAGCCAAACTTCATTTTTGGCAGGTGGGTCGTATTTGACCATGGTTGGTCAAATTTAGATTAGGATTGCATTGGATTAAATCCAATGGCTTAATCGACCCATGTAATGAAGTTTGGGCTTCTTCATTACCCAACGAGGGCCCAATAACTAGTTGTAATGAAGAGAGGATTAGGGAAAAGGGTATAATGGGGAAGAAATCCCACCCCATTGGTTCCAAGGGTATAATGGGATGAGATAGGCGCATATTGGTCCATTAGGCAAGTTTTGGCGCCTCCCCTCTTATGCTTGGATGGAAACCTTGCATCAATGGCAAGGCTTGACGCATCTAACGAATGATAAACTTCATTGGTAAGTCTTGGGCGATTGCAAGGGGTTTACGGAAATCTCTTGGAGAGTTTCTAAAACTTAAACCCTAATTGCTCACATACCCATTAACCCTAGCCGCACCTTCTTGATGGTTTGCGCCACTAGCCCCATTGCCTTGCTACCTCTTGCATCTATATATTAGATGCATGCGTGAGCACAAACACGAAATTAATAGCTGGAGCAAAAGAACATGGGGCAAAAGCAATAGCATTGGCGCAAGTCTTCTTCCATAAAGCCAAAAGCATCCCATTCCTTCTTCCTTGGCACATTGTTTGAAGAAGCTTGGCGGCATCATCTCATTGGTGCCGCAAGTCATCTTCTTCATCTCTTCTTGGTGCAGGGAGTTGGAAGTGTTGGTAGCATCTCCTCCTTCTCCTCTCCTCCTGGCGCATCTTCCCTTGAAGGTGGCGCAAGTATAGAAGAAGGAGCACAGAGGCTTGGATCTTCTTCCCGAGCCTAGCACCAAGCGTGAAAAAAGAGGGCTCGAGGCATCCGTGTGTGTGAGACTGCAGAGGGTGAACACTTGGGTGCCTACCCCGACATCGGCCTCCACTTGCTCTAGGTACTTTCTATCACATCGTGTCGACCCCCTCGCATGACAATCCTCATTGGGTTTTTGGGACTGGCCTATTTCAGGGATATTATTTTGCTGCATTTTGTAATCTGTAATGCCAAAAATTGTAAAATATCCCTAGGGTTTCCCAACACTACCAATGTCAGAGGAGCCTACAGGGTCATACATCTTGATACTCAAGTTTTTGTATTGATCGAGTAGCCTTTAGTTTGAGTTATTAGATAACTCAGATCTATTTGGGAGATTTCATCAGCGCCAATGGGCCTGATGAGACGAGAGAAACTTATTAGGGCCAACTTCCATTTTCGGCATATTGACCAAATTAATAAAGGTTAGCCTCATTTGACCTTGGGTTAAGTTGGATTGGATCCAATGGCTTGGTTAACATGCATAATGGACTTTGGGCTAGGCCCATTACTTAATGGGGCTTACTAATAAGTTGTAATGAAGAGACAAGAGGCTAAAATGGTATAATGAGGAGGAATTTATGGCATTGGCACATGAAATAATCCTAGTTGGATTAAGATTGGCGCCTAGGGCATATTTGGTATCTTCAAGTGATTGATTTAGATTAGAATTCAATTTAATCACTTAGGATATTAATTAGGATATGATGTGTGCAAGTGGGCTGATTGTTTACTTAATTAGGGTCCTAATTTCAAGCATCGTTAGGTAATCAATCATGATGCCTTCACTAGGTCTAGGCACATGGATGGGATGAATGCCTCATATGGCATCACATGGGAACATATGGCTGTTGGGAAACCCTAGGGATATTTTACAAATTTTTACAGATTACAGATTACATACGCAGCGGAAGAATATTCTCGAAACAGGCCAATCCAAAAAACCAAGTGAAGAATGTCTTGCGAGGGGGTCGACACGATGAAAAGAGAAAGTACCTAGAGCAAGTGGAGGCCGGTGTCGACATAGGCGCCCAAGCGTTCACCCTCTACAGTCACACACACACGGATTCCTCGAGCTCACTTCGTCCACGCCCGGTGCTAGCCTCGGGAAGAAGATCCAAGGAGAATGAGGAGGGATGCGCCAAGGAGGGATGCTACCCTCGAGCTCACTTCTCCAATCAACTTGCACCACCACCAAGGAGGGATGCGCGAAGGAGAATGAGGAGGAGAGGATGCCGCAAGCCTTCTTGCTGCTTTGCGCCAAGGAAGGGAAGGAGGAAGAAGATGACTTCAGCCTTGATGGAAGATGAAGAGAAGACCTCTAAGATTTCTAAGCCTTCGCCCCTCTACTTGTCTCCATGCCTCTAAGGATTGGTCCATCAAGAGGGGGCGTCAAGGGCTTATTTTATAAAGGCAAAGGGCAGTTAGGGTTAATTGGAAGGACAAGGCAATAATGGCACGAATCAAGGAATTTAATTAATCAATTTTCTTGATTAAATTCTCAATTATATTGCATAAATTTCTGAACACATATGCGCCAATCCTTACCATGTTAGGACCAGCCATATGCGCCTGAATGAGTGACTAAATAGGCAAACCTTCCATATCTGTGATAAGACCTAGTCAAAACACAACATACGATTGCCTATTATTGCATTGGCACCACTGCTAATCCTATTAGGAGTCTAATTACGCCAAGCATCAGCCCTCATGCACCTATTGCTTTCCATAAGAAGCTTGCATGATTAAATCATATCAAATCCTAATTAGGATACTTTAATCATCCAGTGGATACTATATGCGCTACTCCTAATCCAATTAGGAGTCAAATTCGCCCAAGGCTTTGTGCCACATGCCTAGAGGCTGCCATATACATCCAAGGATAATTCCTAAAAGGAAATCCATATTCTCAAGTGTTTGGATCAAGTCCACAAGCCTAGAGATACCATATTAGGCCTCTTCAAGTACAAATCCTAATCCAATTAGGACTCTTTGTACTTAGGCACAATTTATATTGTCATTAAGCCCTTAAGCCCATTAACCTTATTCTCATGGCCCATACTTCATTAAACATATTAACCAAGTCATAGGATCCAATCCAATTTAACCCAACGTCAAACCATGGTCAATTTTGATACATATGCCAAAAATGGAAGTTGGCCTCAATAAGTTTCTTTGATCTCATCAAGCCCATTGGTGCTGATGAAATCTCCCAAATAGATCCGAGTTATCCAATAACTCGATCTAAAGGCTACATGATCAATATGAAAGCTCGAGTATCAAGGTGTGTGACCCTATAGGTTCCTCTGACGTTGGCAGTGATGACCTAAGGTCATCACAAGCAGTGAGTGACACCTAGCAGTGCATCACTGCTACCCAAGTCATTGGAATGGATATCGACATCGACATCCCCATCATCGCAACTAGGTACAAATACATTACAATCTCTTTGCCAAATTGATATTCAATTGGACAAGTGTGTCACCACTTGTTTTCACCCAATCACATGGTCATGACTAAATCAAGTTCTCACCTGGGTATGGCCATACACTTTCAGTCATAGAACCATAGAGGAGCTCCATGGATATCATGCTTCCCTTAGAAAGAGGCAAATCCTCTATATGTCCATTGACCTTCTCATATGGGTCGTGACAAACTCAATGACAACCGTTATTACCTCCCAACTATGGCGAGGTGTTAGGTGTATTAAAGCATGTCCCCAACCATATAGAATGGTCAATGACCTCAAGTAAAGGGTTCAATGAATCTCCTATCACTTGTGAGGATAACTCATGACACCAAGTCATTGACTTAGAGTGGGTTGGTCCAACATATCAACCACTAATATACCCTAATGTCTACGTTAGCACCTCGTGCCTAACCAGCCCATATACCAGTCTCTCACATACCATAGCTCTTGGTATGTATGCCCTAAGACCTAACATTGGTCTATATTTTCTACTACTTGACATAGATATATATATACATCATTCTAGCATTGTCATTATCAATGTTTGTCTACATCTGCAATTATGTACTACATGATAATGTCTCTGGAGATAGATTGGATCTGTGCTCAACCCAGTCGATGTACATGAGTGGATATGGGACAACTCTGGTACTTGTGAGACTGGTATATGGGTTGGTTAGGCACGAGGTGCTAATTCAGACATATGGGAATATCAGTGGTGCATATACTGGACCGACCGACTGTGAGGCTATGATTTGGGTCATGAGTTATCCTCACAAGTGATAGGAGATGCATTGATCCCTTGACTTGAGGCCATTTACCATTCTATATGGTTAGGGACATACTTTGATACAACCTAACACCTCGCCGTAATTGGGAGGTAATAAAGGTTGTCATTGAGTATGTCATGACCCATATGAGAAGGTCAATGGACAGATAGAGGATTAGCCCCTTCCTAAGGGAAGCTTGATATCCATGGAGCTTCTCTATGGTTCTATGACTGAAAGTGTATAGCCATACCCAAGTGAGAACCTGATTTAGTCATGACCATGTGATTGGGTGAAAATAAGTGATGACACACTTGTCCAATCGGATATCAGTCTGGCAAAAGGACTATAATGTATCTGTACCTAGTTTTGATGATGGGGATGTCGATGTCGATATCCATTCCGATGACTTGGGTAGCAGTGATGCATTGCTAGGTGCCACTCACTGCTTGTGGTGACCTTAGGTCAGTACTGCCAACGTCAGAGGAACCTACAAGGTCGCATACCTTGATACTTGAGTTCTCGTATTGATTGGGAAGCCTTATGATCGAGTTATTGGATAACTCGGATCCATTTGGGAGATTTCGTTAGCACTAATGGGCCTGATGAGATGGAAGAGAGTTATTGGAGCCAAACTTCATTTTTGGCAGGTTGACCCAAAATTGACCAAGATTGGTCACATTTGGAATAGGGTTGCATTGGATTGGATCCAATTGCTTAATCAACTCATGCAATGAAGTTTGGCTAGCTCATTACCCAATGAGGCCCAACAACAAGTTGTTATGAAGGAATAAGAACCCAAAAGGGTATAATGGAATGAAAAGCCAACCCCATTGGTGCCAAGGGCATAATGGGGTGAGCTTGGCGCAATTTGCTCCTTATGGAAGCAATTGGCGCCTCCCCTCGGTTCCTTGGATGGAAACCTTGCTTCTATAGCATTGCTTGGGGCGCCTAAGGCATAATGGACTTGTTTGGAAAGTGTTGGGCGATCAGAAGGGGATTATGGAAAGGACTTGGAGTCTTGCCATAACCTAAACCTTAATTGCCACCTTGAAAACCCTAGCCGCACCTACCCTTATGTTGCCCTCTCTTTATCTATATATGTTGATGTATATGCGAGAGAAAGATAGGCATTCAAGTTGGCATGAACAACATAGGGTGAGAGCAACATAAGTGGTGCATCTCTTCCTCTATAGCCGCAAGCACCTTCTTCCTTCCCTCTTGGCGCAAGGAACCCTTGGACTTGGCGGCATCTCCCTCTTCATTCTCTTATATTGGCGCAACTTCTCTTGAAGGTGGCACAAGCCTTGAAGAAAGTGACCTAAGGCTTGGATCTTCTTCCCAAGGCTAGCACCCGGCGAGGAAGAAGAGAGCTCGAGGCATCCGTGTGTGTAAGACAGCAGAAGGCGCACCCTTGGGCGCTTACCTCGACATCGGCCTCATCTTGCTCCTAAGGTACTTACTATCTCATCGTGTCGACCCCTTCGCAAGACGATCTTTACTGGGTTTTAGGGACCGGCTTGTTTCGGGGATATTATTCCACTGTGCATGTATTGTAACCTCTGTGAAAAATTGTAAAAGATCCCCTGTGTTACCCAACAATAGCTGTCCTATATCCACTAAGGCACATTGACTAGGGACAACCATTTGAGGACAAATTCGATCTGTCTCAAGGGATATTTGTTGGGAAACCCGGGGATATTTTGTAATTTTCAGAGTCATATCAGCACAAATACATTGCATAGCGGAATAATATCCCCGAAACAGGCCGGTCCCAAAAACACAGTGAAGATCGTCAAGCGAGGGAGTCGACACGATGAGATAGAAAATACCTTAGGAGAAAGATGAGGCCGATGTCGAGGTAAGCCTCACATCCCAGATCTTGATAAAAGAGAGGTTAGGGTGTCTCCCACTCCATACCTCATATGGTATATTAGAGACACTCTTAGATGGAACGTTATTCAGTATCAGAGAAGCTGTCTCAAGTGCATGACCCCAAAATAAGGGTGGTAGAGTTGCATGACTCATCATAGGTTGAACCATGTCCAACAAGGTTCGATTTTTCCTTTCAGACGCATTATTACATTGAGGTGTTCCAGGAGGATTGAGTCGTGATAAGATCCCACACTCTCTCAGATAGTGAAAGAACTCACCGCTCAGATACTCTCCACCACAATCTGATCGAAGAGCCTTAATGGATCTTACAAGTTGGTTCTCTATTCATGTCTGAACTCCATAAATCTCTCAAAGGATTCAGACTTATGTCTCATCAGGTAGACATAACCATATCTACTGAAGTCGTCAATAAATGTGATGAAGTAGTTGTACCCTCCTCTAGCTTGTTTATTGAATGGCCTACACACATCACTATGTATGAGATACAATAAACCTCCTGCCCTCTCGCCAATGTTGGTGAAGGGCGCCTTTGTCATCTTCCCTAATAAACAAGGTTCACAAGTATCAAATTCCTCCAAAGAACTTGAATCTAACAACCCATTTGCATGGAGTTGTTGGATGCGATTCTTGTTTATATGGGCTAATCGACAATGCCATAGGAAAGTACTAATTGAACCACTCTGTTTGGCCCTTTTATTATTTATGTTACAAATAGAGCTATCCATGTCCAAGACATATAAACCACTGCATAATGAAAAAGTACATAAGTTCTTATTTATTTCCAACTTAAATCTCTTCTTTGCCAAGCAAGGAATGGATACAATGTTCTTAGTAAGTGAAGGTACATAATAGCAATTATCTAGCTCTAACTGATGTCCAGAAGGCAGGGAGAGAGTCAAAACTCCTATAGCAACAGCAACAACCTGTGCCCCGTTTCCAACTCGTAGGTCAATCTCTCCAGGCCGCACCGATTTACTTTTCTCGAGCCCCTGCATATTTGTACAAATATGAGCTCCACATGCGGTATCCAATACCCATGACATATAAGTTGAAAGGTTGACTTCTGTAACAAAAATACCTTAGCTTGAAGACGAAGCTTTACATCTCTTCTTCTCATTCTGAATGCCGCACCATGTCCTTTATCATGTGAGGTGGTCCTCCACATGAATAGCACTGATTATTTCTGATTCTTTCCATCTTTATCTTCAATGTCTTTGTTAAGCCTTTGGGCTCAACACATTGAATGTTTACTTTAGGGGGGTTCAGCTCAACCAATTCATCAAAGAGCAACCTTACATTAGAAATAAACTCAGAGGTACTCTTTGATTCATATTGCCCTCTTAATTCGGGTGACATGTTGGTTAGCATCAAATTAGCAACCTCCAAAGTATCAGCCTGATGCTTATCATAAGCATCCTTCTTAGCCGCTGAGGCCGAGCATGGAAGTTCCTCAGGAATTGGCTGCTCAAGGACATAGAGCTTTCACTTGAGCTTGAGCACATACCAATCCAGTAAGTTGGATCCAACCAACTTATCCCTTTCCAGGGTAGATCGTAGTAACCATCTGCTATTGTTCGTAGCCATTGTTCTGCAACAACCAAGAAACAGCAGATTGGTACTACTCTCAAATCATTCAATCTGGACTTGTATTAAATGATCATGGCTCCCACTATTTTAATCGAATTGACAACCCACAAAGTCAATCAGGAAATCCGATATTTCCTAGTGAGATGGGATCCTTATTCCACATGGGGCTTTGCATCCGACAAGGGTGGGATGAGATGCACAAAGTGACCCATGCTTCTTATGGTGAGCACGCCGGCCAATTGCTCTTGGCAACTCCCCTTATTGAGACAGTCTAGGCATTTCATGTCAAGTGAGGGCTGGATACGGTATAAAACCCTAACCTCTCAACGATGCCTCTAGAGTTTCACCATATGCCTAGCACATGTGGAAATCTTGTCAAGTCCATTCCTAACCGTTATGCCCAGGGCCAACGAGTTTCCTTGCGAAGGCACGTCCAGGTTAAACTGGACTGGGGAAACCATTGTCACCACACACCTTCTAAAGATAAGTGGGTGTGTCTCACGAGGGTGGGAAACAATTCACAACACCACTGATCGATAGTTTGATGAGGGCTACGCATTAGAAGGATACTAGACTTGATATTTTGAGTGAGGGTTTTTGAGGTCTCATCATCTCAGTTTTATCTTATGTCTAACAATACAGGAATACAATCCTATAGTGATAACACAACGATAAAACATCACAAGCATCCTTTAGCAGATATTGAAAGTTGTAAAAGAAAGATGTGATCATAGCCTATTCAAGACATTGAACCAACCCATGCCAAAAGGAGGTTCAACTCTTGACATAAGACTCAAGCCCCAAGAACTAGACCTAGTCTAGCTGTCCTCTAGCTTGGTCTTCAAGGTTGGCTCCAAGGTCCTTCTCACCATGGTTTAGCTCTCAAACCCTAGAGGTAGTTCTAAGGGAAAACCTAGAAGCACCCTCATGGGTTCGGCCAATCCCAAGGGTTTCCTCCAAGGAAGAAGTGCCACCATGCAAGGAGACAAGATAGCTAGCACACAAACCCAAAGGGTTCGGCCATGCCAACTTGCGCCACTTAGCATGCATGTGCCACCAAGGAAGATACATGCGCCAATGCTCCATGTGATATGCCCCACCCTAATCTTCCTCTTAGTTAAAACAAAAAGAAAAGCTGCACGCAGGCCTCACAAGAGTACCTCACAGGCATGCAAAGGGGCTTGAGTCATGACCACAACATTATGCACAAATATGGTATTTACTCATGTAATTCTACATGCTCATGAAAAAACATAAAATCTAAAATTTTATTTTTTCATATAACAGGTCTTTCTTCCACATCATGTTATCACAGATCTTTTGATCATTTGAGATTATGTTTATTTATGATTTCATAGATCCTGTCAGCTGACGATTTTTATCAGATCAAGAGACCCGGCCAGTCCAAAGACACAATGCCCATCCTACTTGACAAAATTACATGCACCTATGATCTTAAATCAATCAAGAAAATAATCTTTCAACAATCCAAAAGAAATTGAATAGAAGATAGAAAGCAAAGACCTACAATTTTTCTTACTAGAAAAATCATGCACCAATAACATGCAATTTTTGTCAATTGAGATATGGCATGTGAGCATGGAAAAGCATGAAAGTACATCGTTCAAGTCTCGCAAGTCGCTATGATACCACTGTTAGGAAACCCCAGGGATATTTTACAATTTTTAGAGTCATATCAACACAAATACATTGCACAGCGGAATAATATCCCCGAAACACGCCGGTCCCAAAAACGCAGTGAAGATCGTCAAGCGAGGGAATCGACCCGATGAGATAGAAAATACCTTAGGAGCAAGACGAGGCCGATGTCGAGGTAGGCGCCTAAGCGTGTGCCCTCTGCAGTCTCATACACACGGATGCCTCGAGTTCTCTTCTCCCACGCCCGGTGCTAGCCTCGGGAAGAAGATCCAAGCCTTTGTCCTTCTTCTATGCTTGTGCTACCTTCAACAACATGCACCAATGGAAGAAGAAAGAGGGAGAAGAATGCCGCCAAGAGCTCCCAACACTTGCGCCAAGAAGAGGAAGGGAAGAGGACACTTACGGCTAGGGTTTGATGGAAGAGAAGCTTGCGCCAAGGTCTCCTTTGCTCTCGCCCCTTTGATGTGCTCACGCCTCTTGAATGAATGCATGCAAAGCCTCATGCATGTGTGGCCGCATATATTGAACAAGGAGGTGGCAAGACAATAAGGGGAGGTCGCAAGTTCAAGCAAGAGGGGCGGCTAGGGTTAGGGTGAGGTGGCAATTAGGGTTTATGGCTTTGGAAAGTCCCCAAGACTTTTCCATAAACATAATGCAATCACCCAAGACTTACTATATAAGTTTATCATGCCTTAGATACCTCAACCCTTGCCATAGAGACAAGGTTTCCATCTAAGCATGAGGGGGGAGGCACCATATCCTTCCTAATGAAGCAACATGCGCCCACTCTTTCCCATTATGCCCTTAGGCGCCAATGGGAGGAGGCTTCTCCCCATTATACCCTTTTAGCCCATTGCCTCTTCATGACAACTTGTTATTGGGCCTCATTGGATAATGAGCTAGCCAAACTACATTACATGGGTTTATTAAGCAATTGGATCCAATCCAATGCAACCCTAATCCAAATGTGACCAACCATGGCCAATTTTGGGTCAACCTGCCAAAAATGAAGTTTGGCTCCAATAACTCAATTCCATGTCATCAGGCCCATTGGCGCTGATGAAATCTCCCAAATAGATCCGAGCTATCCAATAACTCGATCATAAGGCTTCTCGATCAATACGATAACTCGAGTATCAAGGTGTGTGTTGCACAAAATCCGCAAGCGCACGGCTTACCGACGTAGTACTTAAGATATCGTTTCCACAGGGACTAGTGTAAATTACCAACTAATCGTACAATCAATAGCTAAACGATGGAAGGTATCAGATGGTGTCGCAATTCAAATGTAATAAAACGAAAGTCGAATGATGAGAGAGAAATCGGGATATCGGGTTTCACCACGTCTTCGAACTTAAAGGAGTAATGAGAAGTATTGCTTTGATAATCTCTAGAACACCAAGGATGTGTCCTTTTGAGTCGTGCCCCTCTCGGGTGCACGACTCAACAGCTGAGTTAGTCTCCTACTCTCGTGGTGGACCACTCCTTAATCTACTTAGTTAGTCTCCTACTCTCGCAGTGGACGAAGCAGAGGTAGATCGTGTGAAACAGGACACTTAGATTCCCCAAGTAGACTCTACGACTCTCGCAATAGAGTATACAAGATTGATCAACAAGAACGTGTTGGTTGCGATTCACCTCTCAGTTGTTACCGCAATCAATTAAAGTAAAAATCATTTTGGCCATGAAACGATAATAATAATTATAATAAATCTAGATCAAATGGTCTCAAAAGATATATCGGAGAGCAATTCATAACATTAATACTTGTAAATCATAAAGACGGGCTACGCCCGAAACCCGATAGAGGTTTTACGCTAATAAACACATGGTTACAACAAGTGCAAGACTTATGATTAAGAAGGAAAGGAAACAGAACAAAGTAGAGAAAAGAAAAGAACTAAGACAAACTTCTTCTCTTCCTCCCTTGATGTCGCCTTTCTCTCCTTAGAATGGTGTACTCTCGCCTTGGAACCAGTCCTTCAGCCTTTGGCGTAATCCTCTGCTTGCCTTCGACTTTTTCCTCCCTCCTGAAGAGAACTCATCTCTCTTATATAGACTTCAAGGTGTCCCTTCATGGTGTCTCTTCATGGTGTCTCTTCAAGGAGTCCCTTCATGGTGTCTCTTCAAGGAGTCCCTTCATGGTGTCTCTTGGAAGTGTCTCTTCAAGGTGTCCATATTCATGAATTTCTTTCATTAAATCCACAATCATGAATTTCTTGCATATCATGTTTTGAAAATAAACCAGACCCATAATCTCCCAGACTTAGATTATGCATAGTCCCTATGCATAGCATGTAAAGAACTCAAAATTTGGAGAGATGGGTAGCAATACTCACAAGATCAGTTAGAGTTATCGTCGTTGCTCGTCTCAGCATGTTCCTTTTGAGAGTCGTCCACATCTCGTGTGAATTTAGCAGGACATCCAGAGAAGTTGTAGAAGCTAGTGGCATTTGTGGACTTGAACAGAATTATGCATGAGGAAGCCAAAGACAGAGCGCTACCTCAAAATAGCGTCGGATGTAGGTGTGTGCATGGTAGATTGTCGAGCTCTGATCTTTCGTTTGTTGGCCATAGTAGATGTAGCAGTTCAATAGTTGAAATCAAAGAGGCTAGCAGCAAGATGAAACTAGATCCTGGGAGAGTGCCGAGAGATCAGGATGCAGATGAACAGCAGGAATCTCAGCAAATTTTGGTAGCATACTGACGCGAAGCATATTCACATCTCGGCATATGAAATCGAAGGATGAAGAGCATAATAGATCCAAGTCACAAAAATTTTAGATCATGATGGGAGAGAGAGGCAGCAGCAATCATCATGAATTTATGTAATAGGTCTTTGTGGAAGAGCATGCGGGGATCAAAGCAGGTGAACAGTTGAAATCAAGAGAGTAGCAGGAGGATCAAATTAGAACAAGAGCAGATGAAACCAAAGAGTTGAAGAGGAAAACGCCTACTCAGAGTCACCGATGGTCTGACGGTAGCAGCAGCACAAAATTTTATTGGCAGCACTAGGTAGAGATCTAGCACCAGAAATTGGTGGAGGCAGAGGAGAAGAAAAGTTCTCGGCAGGGGAAATTAGAGAGGCTCTGCGGTAGAATCAGCAAAGAGCGCCTGCAGCTTGTGGAGCAGGATCAGTTGGAGCAGGCTAAGAGTATAGTGTAAAGCATCATGAACACACAAGAATGTTGGGGGTATGCCCTTAAGGCTAATGTTTGAGGCCTTGGGATTGTAACAGTATCATGTATAAACTTTTATGTTTATAAAGGCATGGTTATTATTCAGGTTGATACATTGTCTGCTGCAATATATGTTCTTCTGAATAATGTCTCAAAGCTGTTCAGCTAGGCTGACATGCAGTAAAGTCCTTAGTCGATATATCTTGGTGAACATGAGACAGCATTGATATGGTCAAGACTAATATGTGTTCTAATCATATAGGATGCTTCGAGCATGGAATAAGATGTAGACTCATGGGTACATTGGATGTACTGGACAGACCCTACTAGGATATTCAATTGCTTGTCACAATGTGAATATTCCTTGATTGCGACAAGTGGCACATTTCCTCTGACTTGAGATCACTTGTGTTTTCTAAATGATGATTGTCATTGTTTTGAGGTAGTTCAATATCATTTGAAACATAATGATTATAGACTATCTTGGATGGTGAGCTTGAGTTAGGTTAGGGCACTAGTGATAGATATAGGATTGTCGTCTCCTTGTTTGAGGAGTGTGATGTTCTAAAGGGGCCCCGCTGGATGACATGATTGAGAAAGTGTATGGCCATACCCAGGTGACTGTGTTCATCTGATCTAATCATGCTCATCATATTGGAGTTACAAGCTTGACACGCTTGTTCAATAAGAACATCCAGTGGCAAAGGAAATATGCATGCCTTGTGAGTTGATTCACACTTGTGCTGTGGTTTGGGTGTAGTCTTGGAAGACTCTTTTCTTTATATCGGGAGACAGTGATGTGTTGCTAGATACCCCCTCACTGATCGTGATAACGTGAGTTATTGATACCGACATTTAAAGGAAACCCTCAGGGTCGCACAATTTGATGATATGGCTTACTTAAGTCAGATCGTGTCGACTGAATTGTTCAGGTTCAGTTTAAAGGGATTTAATCTCTGATTGTAAGTGAGATCTAGTCTAATCATATTTGATTGATTAGGGCTTAAGATCGGTAAGCTTCGATTGAGAGAATGGATGCTGGATCGGTGAGATCAGGAGCATCAAGGAGATGAACGGTCAGATCAAGTACCTTAG
>CM050438.1:58285766-58300212 GCA_027562315.1 Costus pulverulentus
TTGTTAATCATATAGCATGCAAGATCTAGAAACCCCCTTTCCGCTGCCTTCATTCCCATATGCGCCCATGAGATAGGGTTTCGCCCCCCCCTTGTGGGGAACTTCAAAGAACGGGCTGAAGGAAGTGGCGAAGAAGAAATCGCAATTGACTGTTCCTTTAAATCGAGCAACGAAACCAAAAATCAGAGGCTTTAGAGGCTTGGTTAACGAATGGAAGGGGTGGCGCTCCTTATCAATTGGTGCGGCTGGTTAATGACTCGTGAAGGAGTAGCAGTGGAAGAGAGATGGAAGAGGCGGGCACTCAGTTAATCCAGGTCGATGATGCACAAAATCCGCAAGCGAATGACATACCGACCTAGTACTTAAGATATCATTTCCACAGGGACTAGTGTCAATTACTGACTAATCGTACAATCAATAGCTAAACGAATGAAGGTATCAGATGGTGTCGCAATTCAAATGTAATAAAATGAAAGTCGAACGATGAGAGAGAAATCGGGATATCGGGTTTCACCACGTCTTCGAACTTAAAAGCGTAATGAGAAGTATTGCTTTGATAATCTCTAGAAAACCAAGGATGTGTCCTTTTGAGTCGTGCCCCTCTCGGGCGTGTGACTCAACAGCTGAGTTAGTCTCCTACGCTCGCAATGGACCACTCCACAATCTACTTAGTTAGTCTCCTACTCTCCCGGTGGACTAAGCAGAGGTAGATCTTGTGAAACAGGACACTTATATTCCCCAAGTAGACTCTACGACTCTCGCAATATAGTATACAAGATTGATCAAGAAGAACGTGTTGGTTGCGTTTCACCTCTCAGTTGTTACCGCAATCAACTAAAGTAAAAATCGTTTTGGCCATGAAATGATAATCACAATTATAATAAATCTAGATCAAATGGTCTCAAAAGATATATCGGAGAGCAATTCTTAACATTAATACTTGTAAATCATAAAGACAGGCTACGCCCGAATCCCGATAGAGGTTTTACGATAATAAACACATGGTTACAACAAGTGCAAGACTTATGATTAAGAAGTAAAGGAAGCAGAAAAAAGTAGAGAAGAGAAAAGAACTTAGACAAACTTCTTCTCTTCCTCCATTGTTGTCGCCTTTCTCTCCTTATAATGGTGTACTCTCGCCTTGGAACCAGACCTTCAGCCTTTGGCGTAATCCTCTGCTTGCCTTCGACTTTTTCCTCCCTCCTGAAGAGAACTCATCTCTCTTATATAGACTTCAAGGTGTCCCTTCATGGTGTCTCTTCATGGTGTCTCTTCATGGTGTCTCTTCAAGGAGTCCCTTCATGGTGTCTCTTGGAAGTGTCTCTTCAAGGTGTCCACATTCATGAATTTCTTTCATTAAATCCACATTCATGAATGTGTTTCATTAATTTCTCATTCATGAATGTCTCATTAAATCCACATTCATGAATGTGTTTCATTAATTCCTCATTCATGAATGTCTCATTAAATCCACATTCATGAATGTGTTTCATTAATGCTCATTCATGAATGTTCCCTTGATGGCATGTGTCCCTGGATAGTTGATGGCGTGTGTTCTCTTAGTGGCGTGTGCCCTCTTTAGCTACATGTATCCTCTTTAGCTGGCAATAAATATTGAATGCGGGTGAACTCTAATTCTTATCTGAAGCTAATTTTCTTATCATGAGTCTAGATTCACTCGGATATGTGATCGTACATCCGTATAGCTCAGGAGATGAGTGAATTGTCCCGTATTTAACAAATATGACAAGTAGTGAAGCTTCTGAAGATATTAAGTGGATTAAGCTGGAAAGAGATGTAAAAGCATGATAATATGTCTCGATTCATGAGGAAACATTTGTCAAAAAGACTACATAAATAAGAGACATCAAAATCTCCCAGACTTAAATCATTGCTTGTCCTCAAGCATGAGTGGTAGTCAGAAAAAGATGAAATCACATCAAGCTTATAAAATTTTGTATCCAAGGGAAATATCGTTATGAACAAATCTTAGCAAGTCAGGGGATTCAATGTAATCTTCTATCTTCATGAATAAAGGCATGAAGATCCTAAAACCGAAGTTAGGTAAGGCTTACCTTCATGAGTTGCAATAATTTTCTTTGTGAAGTATACACTCTATTCAAACCTGATTCAACCAAAGATACAAGTTGGAAAAAAAACCACCGCACTCTTTATTTTTGTGTTATTTTCATCCTCTTTTTTTTATTTGACTTCAACTCATGTCTTCGGTACCACTGCCAATTTTACGCAGTGCCAAGTAGAGGAGTCTTATTATTTTTTTGTAGACTTCAACTCATGTCTTCGGTACCACTGCCAATTTTACGCAGTGCCAAGTAGAGGAGTCTTTTTTTTTATTTTGAGGAGATTATAACCATAAACAAGTGCATTGATTTTTTCCAACAAGTAGTAAGGAGAATCAAGCCGATAGAGTTATATACTTCTATAGAAAGATCATAAGCATGCTTTGAAAGCAAAAACCTTAATAAAAAATCGGATCTATCACTCCACAACCTTCTTTTTTTCATCAAAAGATAATCATATGAATTACCAGACCTTGAACTAAGATTCAGAGCATAATAATATCCCAAGGAGTCAATATAAAACATCAAGCTATCATGATTTTCATAATGATATCGCCACCTATCTTCATCATATCATCAGAGTGCAGCATACGAAATGTATCATCAAAGCACAAAGCATAAGAATTGAGTTATTGCATATCATGTTTTGAAAATAAACCTGACCCATAATCTCCCAGACTTAGATTATGCATAGTCCCTATGCATAGCATGTAAAGAACTCAAAATTTGGAGAGATGGGTTGCAATACTCACAAGATCAGTTAGAGTTATCGTCGTTGCTCGTCTCAGCACGTTCCTTTTGAGAGTCGTCCACATCTCGTGTGAATTTAGCAGGACATCCAGAGAAGTTGTAGAAGCTGGTGGCATTTGTGGACTTGAACAGAATTATGCATGAGGAAGCCAAAGACAGACTGCTACCTCAGAATAGCATCGGATGTAGGTGTGTGCATGGTAGATTGTCGAGCTCTGATCTTTTGTTTGATGGCCATAGCAGATGTAGCAGTTGAATAGTTGAAATCAAACAAGATGAAACTAGATCTTGGAAGAGTGCCGAGAGACCAGGATGTAGGTGAACAGCAGGAATCTCAGCAGATTTTGGTAGCATACTGACGCGAAGCAGATTCACATCTCGGCATATGAAATCGAAGGATGAAGAGCATAATAGATCCAAGTCACGAAAATTTTAGATCACGATGGGAGAGAGAGGCAGCAGCAATCGTCATCAATTTATGTAATAGGTCTTTGTGGAAGACCATGCGGGGATCAAAGCATGTGAATAGTTGAAATCAAGAGAGTAGCAGGAGGATCGAATTAGAACAAGAGCAGAAGAAACCAAAGAGTTGAAGAGGAAAATGCCTGCTCAAAGTCGCCGATGGTCTGACGGTAGCAGCAGCACAGAATTTTATTGGCAGCACTAGGTAGAGATCTAGCACCAGAAATTGGCAGAGGCAGAGGAGAAGAAAAGTTCTCGGCAGGGGAGATTAGAGAGGCTCTGCGATAGAATCAGCAAAGAGCGCCTGCAGCTTGCGGAGCAGGATCAGTTGGACTAGGCTGAGCATATAGGGTAAAGCATCACGAACACACAAGAACGGGCTGAAGCAAGTGGCGAAGAAGAAATCACAATTGATTGTTCCTTGAAATTGAGCGACGAAACCAAAAATCAATGGCGTTAGTAGCTTGGTTAACAAATGGAAGGGGCGGCGCTCCTTATCAATTGGTGCGGTTGGTTAATGACTCGTGAAGGAGTAGCAGCAGAAGAGAGATAGAAGAGGCGGCACTTAGTTAATCCAGGTGTGTGTTGCACAAAATCCGCAAGCGCATGGCTTACCGACGTAGTACTTAAAATATCGTTTCCACAGGGACTAGTGTCAATTACGGACTAATCGTACAATTAATAGCTAAACGAATGAAGGTATCAGATGGTGTCGCAATTCAAATGTAATAAAACGAAAGTCAAACGATGAGAGAGAAATCGGGATATCGGGTTTCACCATGTCTTCAAACTTAAAAGCATAATGAGAAGTATTGCTTTGATAATCTCTAGAAAACCAAGGAAGGACACCTTCTGAGCCGTGCCCCTCTCGGGCGCGCGACTCAACAGCTGAGTTAGTCTCCTACTCTCGCGGTGGACCACTCCACAATCTACTTAGTTAGTCTCCTACTCTCGTGGTGGACCACTCCACAATCTACTTAGTTAGTTTCCTACTCTCACGGTGGACTAAGCAGAGGTAGATCATGTGAAATAGGACACTTAGATTCCCTAAGTAGACTCTACGACTCTCGCAATAGAGTATACAAGATTGATCAAGAAGAACGTGTTGGTTGCGATTCACCTCTCCGTTGTTACCGCAATCAACTAAAGGAAACAGAACAAAGTATACTCATCTCTAATAAACACATGGTTACAACAAGTGCAAGACTTATGATTAAGAAGTAAAGGAAACAGAACAAAGTTGAGAAGAGAAAAGAACTAAGACAAACTTCTTCTCTTCCTCCCTTGATGTCGCCTTTCTCTCCTTAGAATGGTGTACTCTTGCCTTGGAACCAGTCTTTCAGCCTTTGGCGTAATCCTCTGCTTGCCTTCGACTTTTTCCTCCCTCCTGAAGAGAACTCGTCTCTCTTATATAGACTTCAAGGTGTCCCTTCATGGTGTCTCTTCATGGTTTCTCTTCAAGGAGTCCCTTCATGGTGTCTCTTGGAAGTGTCTCTTCAAGGTGTCCACATTCATGAATTTCTTTCATTAAATCCACATTCATGAATGTGTTTCATTAATTTCTCATTCATGAATGTCTCATTAAATCCATATTCATGAATGTGTTTCATTAATTCCTCATTCATGAATGTCTCATTAAATCCACATTCATGAATGTGTTTCATTAATGCTCATTCATGAATGTTCCCTTGATGGCGTGTGTCCCTGGATAGTTGATGGCGTGTGTTCTCTTAGTGGCATGTGTCCTCTTTAGCTACATCTATCCTCTCTAGCTGGCAATAAATATTGAATGCGGGTGAACTCTAATTCTTATCTGAAGCTAAATTTCTTGTCATGAGTCCAAATTCACTCGGATATGTGATCGTACATCCGTATAGCTCTAGAGATGAGTGAATTGTCTCGTATTTAACAAATATGACAAGTACTGAAGAGATCAATGCATCTCCTATTACTTGTGAGATTAACTCATGACACCTAGTCATTGCCTCACAGCGGGTCGGTCTAGAATATCCACCACTGATATACCCATATGTCTGTGTTAGCACCTCATGCCTAACTAGCCCATATACCAGTGTCACAAGTACCAGAGCTGTCCCATGTTGATGACACCAAAATTTAGAGTAATTTTTGTGCCATTTCATTGCTATTTTTTGTGTCATTTTCATATAATTTACTTATTTTTATGCCTTTTTTTAATCAATATTTGCGGAATCTACACTCTTTTCTATTTTTGATGATTTTGAGGTAAAAAGGCATATTTTTCAGTTGATTTTGAGCAATCCAGATGCATATCTGAATTCACAACATCAACAGGAGATCACAAATCAAATTTCAGAAGAATTGGAGCTTTAGAGCAAATTACGGCACCCCCATTATGGATATTATGGTACCGTAATTTGACTGCACTCGCAAATGAAAATCACAGTACTGCCGTAATTCTTGAGAAGTACCGTAATTTGAATTTTTTCAGACTAGAGAATTTCGTGGTATTACAACACAACCGTAATAATCTCTATAGTGCCATATTTTGGAGCGTTTTTGGACAGAGATTTTATGAAGTTTTCGGTACTACCGTAACAGAATTTACGGTACCGTAATTCAGGATGGTTTTCCACCCGAAAGATTATTGACATTACGGCACTGCCGTAAAGAAGATCACGGTGCCGTAATTCCTGAAGAATTTCACCTGAGAGTTGGTTGTCAAAATTACAGCACTGCTGTAACATTCATTTCGGCCGTAATTACAACTCAAAATCGTGATTTTTCCGGTCAACATGAAGCCCGATTTTTGCGGAGATGATTGCGATCGATCTAGGCCATTAAATAGGATGTTGTAAGAAGGAAAAATAGAGCTTTTTTGAGACGTAGAGAGGCAAACCAAAAGCCCTAATTTTTGTATGCTAGAGAGAGAGAAATTGCCTCACACGCCGCCGCCCTAGGTTTTGCCATTGGGAAGCATACAACGCATCTCCGGCCATGAAATTTGAGTGGAACCTACGCCTAGAGGAGGAGAAGGTGTCCCAGAAGTTTCAGCGTGATTGGAGATCAGACGGAGGTTAAATCTACAAAAGATCGAGTGCCACCGCCGTTCTTCTAGATTACGGTCGTACCATAATTCTTCCTTTCACTCTGTTCTGATTTCCAACACTATGAATTATTGTAATCTTCCCTCTATGATAGCTTAAACTCACTTTGGGACATGGGAGAGTAATTCACTTGATTTTTAACGACTAGATGACTATTTTTTTATTATTTCGTCACGTTTAATCTTAGCATGATGATTTTACTCATGTGATGATTGTTCTTAGATTCTCTTAGATCTATATTATTATTCATGTTTTAGAGTTTTTGCCATTGACTGAAAAGTAATTGCTTGAGAACTTGGAACCCTAGAATTGCATGTTAGGAACTTTCTTAGGTTAGTTCTTATTTGTTTGATTTTAGGAGATTAATTGCCATGAATATAATATGAATCTAAGATTGAGTATAAGTTGTCAAACATGGAGATCTTGTGCGAAAGCAAGGATCGGAATGTTAGAGAACCATGAGTAAAACTAGTGTCGAGACACGGATGCACGAAAGTGATCCTTGAGTTCTTATTTGATGATTTACTTATCTTCAGCTTGGGATAAATCCTGTGCGAAAGCGAGGGTTGATCTCTGCATGATTGTCTGCACGAAAGTGAGATAATCCTTTTATTAAGTAAATTACATCTTTATCATATTAAAGTTAAACTAACGAAATCTCTATTCATGTTTAGTCATAGAAATTTAAGTGAATGAAACCCTAGTCTCATCTTCTCTCTCTGATAATTCTGGTTTAGTTTTTGATTTGTTCACTTGCATAATTTCGATTACCTAGATAGTAAGAAATCAATTATTCTGTACGTGACAACACAGGTCTCTGTGGGATTGATACTTTTCTTTATTTCTTCAAGTATCCGTGCACTTGTAGACACTACAAGTTTAGGGACAACAAGTTTTTAGAGCCGTGTTTGGGAGTGACAAAAGTCCCTGTACGCCAACACTTAGGTTTTGGCCACGACACCTGAAATAAGTGTACCCTACATGTATTCATAAGTGTGTCCTTTTGGATCGCAACACGTTTTTGGCGCCATTGCCGGAGACCTTAGTTTTTGTTGATATTGAAGATATTGAAAGTATTGCTTAACTAGGTTTTGTTTTGTTTTTCTGTTATTTTCTGTTTTTGTTGAAATCATTTGATCTATCTATTTTGCATGCACAGGAGCCTTAGATCAGGGCCACTTGTTCCTTTTGATCCTGAGAATAACAAAACTCTTAGAGTGCGCAGGAAGTTGAGACTTGAAGAGAACTCACAAGAAACACAATGGGAGATACAAGAAGAAATTGTGGATATGGCTAATAACCAGAAATCACTTAGGGACTATGCAGCCTCTAATCCACAAGAGATTCGCTCTAGCATTGCTAGAACCGTCATTGAGGCTAACAACTTTGAAATTAAGCCTGCTTTTCTCTCTATGATTCAACAGAACCAGTTTGGAGGATCTCCACTTGAAGATCCAAAACAACACCTTGCTTTATTTTTAGAACTCTGTGATACTATCAAGATCAATGGAGTTTCTAATGATGCACTGAAATTAAGATTATTTCCTTTTTCTCTTAGGGACCAAGGACGATCATGGCTTCAAGCACAACCTACCGGTACCTTCACAACTTGGGAATAGCTATCAAATTCTTTTCTGATGAAATACTTTCCACCAAGCAAGACAATACAATTGAGGAATCAAATCACAAGCTTTCAATAGAAGGATGAAGAATCTTTATGCGAGGCAAGGGAGCGGTTCAATGAATTACAATGGAAGTGTCCTCATCATGGCCTTGAAGATTGGGTTTTACTTCATACTTTTTATAACTGTTTGCTCTATAATACCAGACTAACTGTTGATGCTGATGCAGGAGGAGCTCTTATGAGCAAAACAATTGATGCTGCTTTCAAATTGCTGGAATATATGGCTCTTAATCACAATCAATGGACTTCTGAGAGAGGAGTACTTTACAGACCTTCTCAAGGTAAGAATGACAGTGATGGATGGCGAACCTTAGCAGAGAAGGTAGATTCCTTGTGCAACAAGTTCGATTCTTTTAAAATGCAAACTGCTTCTATTTTATCTATAGTTTGTGGTATATGTGGTAACGATGGACATAATGCTAAAAATTGTAGAGTTATTGCAGATCAGGGTAATGAACATGTTAATGCTTTTGGAAACTATAATCAAGGTAGAACTAGTTATCCCTATTCTAGTACATATAACCCTGGATGGAGAAATCACCCCAGCCTTTCATGGAAAAACAATAACAATGTGGCTGGAAATACTGAGAATAAAGGATACCAAAGACCAACTCATAATTTTAATCAAAATCAAAATCAAAACCAGAATTCTAACATGAAGTCTATGCTTGAGAAGATGATGGCTAATCAAAATCAGTTCATGCAAAACAAAAATAAGGAAATTGAAGACCTCAAGGAAATGGTTAGTCAATTAGCTTCACAAGTAGGATCTTTGACTGCCCACAACAAAATTTTTGAAAATCAAATTGCCCAACAAGCTAGTAGTTCTTATAGACCCCTAGGAAAATTGCCTACTAAACCTGAAGTAAACCCTAGGGTGCACTGTAATGCTATCATGACTAGAAGTGGGAGACAATTAGGAGAACCTAAAGGGAAAGTTGAAGATAATGAAAAAGAGCTTGATGATGATCATGAAGATGAAATAGAGTTGGGAAAATCCTCTTCACATGAGGAATCCCAAACTAGTTTGCCCCCTCAAAAGGGTGATGAACCAAAAGGAGATGAACCATGTGAGAAAGATGATTCTAAACCTAATTTACCTCCGCCGTACAAACCACCTATACCCTTTCCACAAAGCTTAGTGCAAAATAAGTTAGACAAACAATTTGGCAAGTTTCTTGAAGTTTTGAAAAAGCTTTATATTAATATTCCATTTACTAAAGCTATTCCTCAAATGCCATCTTATGCAAAACTTTTGAAGGAAATATTGTCTAATAAGAGAAAATTAGATGATTATGGTACTTGCACTGTAACTTTGATTGAAGAATGTAGCGCCATTATACAAAAAAAATTACCACCAAAACTAAAGGATCTAGGTAGTTTTTCTATACCTTGTTCAATTGGCACTATGGCTTTTGACCGAGCCTTATGTGACATAGCTGCTAGTGTCAGTCTAATGCCTCTATCTATTTGTAGGAAATTGAACATTGGAGAGCTTAAACCTACATCCATATCCTTACAGCTCACTAATTCATCGGTAAAGTATCCTGTAGGTATATTAGAGAATGTTCTAGTTAAAGTTGGTGAATTTTTCTTACCTGCAGATTTTGTAGTTTTAGACATGGAGGAAAATCATAAAAACCTTATAATTCTTGGTAGACCACTTTTATCTACTGTTGGAGAACATATAAATGTGAAAAAAGGAAAAAATCACTTTTGATATTTGTGAGAATATTTGAATTCGATCTTAATGATTCATTAAACAAACTTTCATACTCTGGTTCATGTTGTAGCATTGAGATAGTTGACGTTTGTAATTTATTTGATGAATCCTCAAATTTTGGAATTAACTATATTTCTGAGGATATTAATAAAGAATTACAGAAGAAGAAGAAAAAGAAGATCTAAGTTGATGGATAAAGGAATAAAATCCGAGTGAAAAAGGGTCAAGCTGAAGACCTTTAAATTCGGTCTTCTTGGGGGGGGGGGGGGGGGGGGGGGGGGGGGGGGCAACCCAAGCTTTCTAAGTTTAGTTTTGCTATCGTTTATTTACCTTTGTTTTAGTTTTCTTTTAGAACTAATTTTTTTTTCTTTTTGTAGGTAAAGAGACTTTGGTGCAAATTACGGCACTACCGTAAAGGACTTTACGGTACCGTATTTTCTATCCTTTTCGATCAGATAGTTTTTTGAGAAAATGGTACTGCCGTAAGTTTCTTTACTGTACCGTATTTTGTAACCGAATTTTTCCTGAGAATACAACCGTTTTACGGTAGTACCGTAATCGTTTTTACAAGCGTAATTTTTGAATTTTGAATTTTGAAATTACAAAAAAAAAATTATGTGATCAATTTTATGACACCACCGTAAACAATTTTACAGTGCTGTAATGACTGCTGGTTTTCGACCCGAGTGTTTTGACCCATTACGGCGGTACCATATTCTTTTTAACGGTGCCATACTCTAAGTATGTTTTTGACCCGAGTGTTTTCACCCATGACGGCACTGCCGTAAGATACATTACGGGTCGTACTCTTTGATTTGTTCATATTACGGCACTGCCATAAAGAATATTACGGTCGTAATTGTATCCGCGACACGCAATAAATGTGCCGTAACCTAGGGTTTCCAGTGCCGTTTTTGCATTTTTCTCGTTTGCTCGTGCGCCGACCTTGGAGTTCCGACCATCCTCAACCTTCTAGACACTCAGGCGACCTTTCCCATCTAGTGATCGCCACCGATCTGGTACTCTCTCGTCCGATTTTACTGTTTTGGCGAGTTTTGACCTAGTTTTCACCTCTTTCAATTTTTTGCTTTCGATTCTCGATCGTTTTCAGAAATTTTTGTTCCTAATCACTTCATAGATGACTGATGACTAGTTCTTGTTCATTTTCAACAATTTTTACCAATATCTATGAAGAGATTTGAGCTCAAACATGTAAGTATGCTAGGTTTTATTGTTCATTTTTTCCCTCTTCATCTTCAGCCGAAATTCTTGAGACTTTCACTAATTTTTGTTCTATAATGCTTAATGAGTGTTTATGTCATGATTGGAAGTGTTATCTTAGTTCAAATCTATTGCATTGCTGTATCATGTTAGATACTTTGATTTGCAGCTTGTGTTTACAATCATGCCACCAAAAACCAAAGGATTGATTTCCAAGAGAAAAGGGAAGGCACCAGCTGAGCCTTCCTTTCCACCCCACCCACATGGCATCTTATTTAGAGATGAGGTACGAGCTGCCAGATACAATCAATTGGTTGAAAGAAGGGTAGTAGCTACAAAGTATGTAGACAAAAGGACTTTGGAGGCATTGGGTTTACACAAAGATGTTATGTGGATGTTTGAGGAGATCAGAGCCCAACGATTTTTCTAGATGACACCACAGACCTATCTGCCACTGGTACTTGAGTTTCTGAGCAGTTTTGATGTACAACTTTATGAGTATACTGATAGACATGCGGATGGTGAGATCACCTTCCGTATGGCTAATGAAGAGAGAAAGCTGTCTATGAGGGATGTAAGGACTATCTTTCAGCTTGGTACAGGAGGACGCACATCAGTTTCACTTGGGTATGATGAGGATGCATTATGGAACCAGATCACCCAAGAGACTCATTTTTCTGCACTCACTGCCAGGGCATCCAAAATATCAAACCCCTGTATCAAGTATGCTCATAGAGTTTTAGCCCACACTATCATTGGTAGAGGTGACAGTGATGGGATGCTTAGGCAAACTGAGTTGTTCTTTTTATGGAGTATGCTATTTGGATATCCCTTGGATGTAGCCTTTTTCTTCATGAAGCACATTGAAAAAGTCTCTAGGGCAAAGAAAGGTGGTATTGTGATAGGTGATTTCATTACACCTATAACCCTTTACTTGAGAGTTGAGTCCTATGGAAAAGAAGTTGCAAGGGGTAACTCAAGACTTGACATGGAGTCTTGTATGGCGATGAAAATGGTAGTGAGGGAAGGAGACGGTTTTTCATTGATCCTTGGACCAGGAGGGCAGAAGTTACCTTTGCCATGCACAGAAAAGACCACAGTAAAGAATCAAGCAAATTGGAGATTGAGCCCAGAAGATGCTGGCTATGCTATGCCACCACCGCTGAACACTATACCACCACCACCCTGGGGTAGTAGTTATGATCCTTTTCAGATGGGCATGGAGCAGCCATCTCAGGGAGCTACAGGTTCTTCCAGACAATCAGATTCAGGCAGAGGATTCTCCAGTGCTTTTGATCCTGGATTCAGATATCTCTCCTCTCAGTTGTACTGGCAGGAGCAGAGGATGGAGAGAGTCATGAGCATAGTGAGTGATATGTGGGATTCCATGGGCCACATGACTGACTCAATACACCACATGCATCAGGACATTGAAAATCTCAGAACTTACATGGAAGAGATGGGGAACTTTTTAAATGAGCGTTTCAATTTCCAAGACCCCAGGAGGAGTGGAGAGCATGGAGGTGATGTGTTCAGCAAATGCACGGACAAATCGAAGTAATAAAAATATCGATCCACAAGGACCAATGGCCAAGTACTGATTCTTACAAAGAATAGTTAGCTAGACTAATTTGAGAGAGAACGATATTTATCACTGCTTAACAAAAAACGACAAAAGGCAAACTACGGTTCTTAATCAATTTATGGAAAGTTCAGGATTTCGGATTTACCACTCTATGCTTCATGACTTATTAAAATTAAAAATATCTTAAGAAGGATTTACTATGTAGAAGGGGATTTATCCGCATGTACAGATTACCTCTTCTCAGTAGTACAATCCGGTGTTTATCTGACTTAATCCCCTACTCTCGTGGTTATTAACTCGACATAAACCCAATGAATTCTTGATAAATCTGAAAAGCCCTCAAGTCAATTTGAATTACTCTTGTGTTCAAATTGTCTTGTCCAAATATTGTAGATCCGACGTCCCAATTCACTAATCAGAACTTTTTGAGACGTCTAAAACATGATAATCATGGCCAGTAATTATCATGTGATTAGTGCAACAATAATTGAATCTAACATGAATAAATAATTTCATAAGATGAATAAAGCAATAAAGTCATTAAAACAAGAGGGCTGCACCCTTAATCCTGAATACGAGTTTACGCTGGCATGCTACACATGTTAACGTTTAAGAATTCCATGTTCATGCTTACAATCGGCTAAAAAAATATGAAAAAGATGAAGGAAGACAAGGATTAATGTTTCTTGATGAAGATCGTCACCAATAATCCTTGAAATCGAAGCCTTTTCTATGTGAAATCGCCGGTCGCTCACTTGTGCCCTAGTTCTCGCCTTTCTCTTGAATCTCCTATAAAAAATTCGCCAAAACGTCCTAAAATTTGACCTTCAACTCCCTTATATAGTTCCCCAACACTTTCTTAGGGTTTTCCCAAAATTTGGCTCAAAACTGGATCGAATCAGATGAGAACTCGAGTCAAATTCGAATTTGGTGGAAGAAATTACGGCCGTAATTATTTTCACGGGCGGCCGTGAAACATTCTGCTGAATTTCAATATTCGCCTCCGATAGAATTACGGCCGTGAAAACTTTCATAGTCGGCCGTAAAACTCTCTGTTCCTTCTCGTATTTTTGCTCTAATGCTTTTACGGTTGTAAAATATTCTACGGGTGTGGCCGTAAAATCTTCTGTTTAATTTTGAAACGACCGTGATGCAAATTACGGACGAGATGTGATTTCTTCTGTTTGCCGAAAAATACGGCCGTAAAATATTTTACGGGTGGACCGTAATTTTTAGAACAAATCCTGATTGGTTTGGAACTTGATGGTCAACTTCGTCTTGACTTGTAGATTTTGTCTATGTGCTTGGAAATCTCAAAATCTATCAATTTGCAATCGTTTCCACCTGAAATATGATAAAAATAAAGAGAGGTGAAGATTTCGAACAAACATAGAAATTTAAGTCAAAATATATGAAAATTATAACAAAAAGAGAGGAAATCCATTGCAAAAGTATGCTCAGAATACCATACAAATGCGTATTATCAAAATACCTACGACTTAAATCTTTGCTTGTCCTCAAGCAAATAAAATAAATCAAAGAATAATTCAAAGTATGATAAGATAATCTTCTATGTGCAAGAGTAAATTTCTAAAACCCAATCATTTATGAAATTTTTGAATTTCTAATGCACAGTGATTTTATACAAATACATTGTTTTTCAAAATTTAATCAAGAGGATTCATGATTTCAATCAAATAACTTTTCGCAACTTGCGCAAAAAAATTTGAAGTTTTCTGTCTCAAGGACTCACCCAAATTTTTGTTTCAATTCATTATGCCTTTGTTTCCAGGAGAGGGATTTCGAAAACCTTTTTCCACTCACAATTTTTTTTTATTCCTATCTTTTTTTTTT
>CM050438.1:58315568-58343467 GCA_027562315.1 Costus pulverulentus
GGTTCGATTTGTCATTTGGACCAAATGAAATTGGACCGAATTCAATTGAACCGGTTCACATAAGTGAACGCATGGTTCAATTGAGTTGGCATTTTGGAGTGCTTCAAATGACATGAACGCATGTCTTGATGACTTTCCTTTTATGGAAGTCTTGAAATGCCAAAATGCCTATGTTGACTCAACGCCTCTATGCTTTGATGCTTGCTCTTGGGTAAGGTATCGTTTTGGCGAAAAGGAGGAAGAGCTCTCGACGAGGAGCAAGCCTTTCATCTCATCTCCTTCACACGGTTGGGAGACTTGGCAATCTTGCTAGCACAAGAGTTGCGCAAGGAGGAAGCCTTCATCCCTTGTGTGTGACTTCTTTGGAGAAGATCCCTTCGATCTTTACTTCCAAGCCGCATCTTCTTCATGGCTATGGTATGATCTTGTTCGATCTATACATCAAATATCTAGTTGATCATATAACATGCAAGTAGATCTTGAAACCCTAGTTTCCGTTGCAAAGTCTCTATGCGCCACCCTTAGGGTTTCACCCCTTGCGCTCCTCTAGAAGGGGACCCCCCTTAGCTTTAGGGGTTTTCACTGAGGAGCTAGGATCTGATGGCGGTGAGGATTGGTAGTGTCTTGTCAGTATCACTTTTCCCTTTTTTTTCTTTTGTTCTTCATTTCCTCTATCTTATTGATATTTCATGTGTTGAAGGGAAGGATGCTTCTTCTACACCTTTGTGTCTGTCGTCACTGCTACTCTGCTATTCATGCCTATCTTTTTATTTTCGATGTGGTTGTATAATACTTAATGATATTTTGATGATTTTCTCTTCGACATGGTTGTATTTACATAATATTTTGATGATGATTAGTAAATTTTTGATATGAATGATTTATTGGCCTTGATCAATTTGTGAAGATTATTGTTGATGACTTGTTTAATTTTATTGATAAATGAATTCAAACTTGAGATTAGAACTAGATCTATCATGTAAAATTTATTTCTCTTATACATATTTACTTTTGAAATTTCTCATTGGTTGAAGAGTGATATTTTAGGGAGATATGTTGTTTGAAGAATTTTATTTAAAAGTGAAACTACTTTTTGAATAAAATTAGCATATGTGTATGAATTTTTGAATTGATGTCAATTGATTTATCTAATTGAGATTTTATTTATTTTACTATTTGTTGGGAAGAAAGAGTCCAAAATCCACAAAAAAAGTGATTGACTCCCCTACTTGGCACTGTGCAAAAGTACAGTGGTACCGAAGGACATGAGTTGAAGTATGGAAAAAAAAAGAGAGGAATCTATTCACATTATCTCTGCTGTCTTTGGTAAAAAATTCTTTCTCATCAAAAGATATGAGTTCTATTACATTAACTATGTGGTCAGTATACTCTAATTTCGTCACCAGAAAAAAGGTGGTAATCGAATTAGAGAATGTGAATGATACAAAAGGAATAATAAGTATGCATCTATGTGGGTACATGCCGTCGAGAAAAAAATATAGAAAAGAAAATTTTGAGTGGAAAGAGATTTTGGATATCCTATTCCTGTAAACAAAAGTATGATAGATTTAAACTGAAAATAAGATGAAGTCATGAGATTGAAAGTCTGCTTTTTGTACAAGTTGTGAAGTTTTATTTGACTAAGTTGTGGATCTTGAGAATTGATTTTAGAAGATGATAAATCTGTTTAAATCTTATGACTCAATTGATGGGAATTTTTCATTAGTGATTGTATGTTAGAAATTTATTTTCCATGAGAAAGTCTATGCCTATGACTAGTTTTTGAAAATTTTTGGTTTTTGCTTGAGGACAAGCAAAGTTTGAGCCTTCTGTGTTTGATGACACCGAAATTTATAGTAAATTTTGTGCCATTTCATTGGTATTTTTTGTGTCATATTCATAGATTTTGCTTATTTCTATGCATTTTTATCAATATTTGTGGAATCTACACTCTTTTCAGTTTTTTATGATTTTCAGGCAAAAGCATGATTTTTTAGTCGATTTTGAGCAATCCATATGCATAACTGAATTCACAACATCAATAGGAGATCACATATCAAATTTCAGAAGAATTGGACCTTCAGAACAAATTACGGCACCCCCATTATGGATATTACGGTACCGTAATTTGACTGCACTCCCAGATCAAAATCACAGTACTGCTGTAATTTCTGAGAGGTACTGTAATTTGAAGTTTTTCAGACCAGAGAATTTCATGACATTAAGGCACGGCTGTAATAATATATTCGGTGCCGTATTTTGGAGCGTTTTTGGACAGAGATTTGATGAGGTTTACGGTACTACTGTAATGGAATTTTCGATACCGTAATTCCAGACATGGGGGAGTAATTCACTTGATTTTTAATGACGAGATGAATTACGGTGCCGTAAATTCCTTTCACTCTGTTTTGATTTCCAACACTACGAATTATTGTAATCTTCCCTCTATGATAGCTTAAACTCACTTTGGGGCATGAGGGAGTAATTCACTTGATTTTTGATGACCAGATGACTATTTTTTCATTATTTCAGGCAGTGACAAAAGTCTCTGTACGCCAACACTTAGGTTTTGGCCTTGACACCTGAAATAAGTCTACCCTACTTGTATTCATAAGTGTGTCCTTTCAGATCACAACACATCCACTCAGGTACATCGACTGGGGACAACTATTTGAGCACAGATTCAATCTATCTCCAGGGACATTACCATGTAAGTACATAATCGCAGATGTAGACAAACATAGATAATGACAATGCCAGAATGATATAAGAGTATCAATGTCAAGTAGTACAAAGATGGACCAAAACTAGGTCCAAGTGCATATACACCAACAACATTATCATGTAAGTACACACTCACATATGTAAACAAACAATGATAACGATAATGCTAGAATGATTAATAAATATTAGAGTCAAGCAGTACAAAGATAGATCAATACTAGGTCTGAAGGCATACACACTAACAATCTCCCACTTGCACTAAGACCTAGAGGTTAAGGAACCTCAACTCCATATCCCTAGCGTGACCATCATGCTCCGGCTGTGCCAAAGCCTTGGTCAGAGGGTCTGCTAGATTGTTCTCTGTATCAACTCTGCTAATCTTGACATCACCTCTATCAATGATCTCTCTAATTAGGTGAAATCTCCTGACTTTGTGTTTGGACCTTTGATGAGACCATGGTTCCTTTGCCTGTGCAATAGCCTCATTGCTGTCACAATAGAGCTCAATGGGATCCATTGCACTTGGAACCACCTGAAGTTCATAAATGAACTTCCTAATCCACACGGCTTCTTTAGCTACCTCAGAAGCAGCCACATACTCATCCTCGGTTGTAGAATCAGCTATGGTGGATTGCTTGAAGCTCTTCCAGCATATAGCACCTCCATTCATCTTGAACACATAGTTGACCTACGATCTAAAGTCGTCAGGGTTAGACTGAACGACGTATCAGTGTAGCCCTGAACACTGAGCTCTTCCTGTCCCCCATAGACCAAGAACAAATCCTTAGTTCTTCTCAGATACTTAAGGATGTTCTTTACAACCACCAAGTGCTGGAAACCTAGATTGGATTGGTATCGGCTGGTTATGCTCGCAGCATAAACCACGTCTGGTCCAGTACGCAACATCGCATACATGATTGAGCCTACTGCCCAAGCATATGGCACTCGACTCATGTCATCCCTCTCTACTTGTGTGGTGGGACACTGGCTTTTTAAGAGAGTAAGGCCTTGTCTCACAAGAAGGTATCCCTTCTTGGATTGCTCCATGTTGGACCTCTCCAGGACCTTATCAATGTAGGTACATTGAGTTAGGGTCAAGAGCCTCTTGGATCTATCCTAGTAGATCCTCACGCCTAGAATATAGGTGGCCTCCCCTAAGTCCTTCATCTTGAAACACTTCGCTAACCTTGTCTTCATAGACTGAAGACTAGGGACGCTATTTCTGATGTATAGTATGTCATCCACATATAGGACCAGAAAAGTCACCAAGCTCCCACTGAATTTTTTGTATACACAGGCATCATCTTTGCTTTTGATAAAGCCATAATCTCTCACAGCTTCATCAGAACGAAGATTCTAATTTCGAGATGCTTGCTTTAATCCATAAATGGATCTCTTTAGCTTGCAGACCTTATTGGCATCTGTAGGATGGATGAAGCCATCAGGCTGTATCATATACACATCCTCTATCCGCTTCCCATTAAGGAACGCTGTCTTGACATCTATCTACCATATCTCATAGTCATGATATGTAGCTATAGCAAGCAGAATCTGAATAGATTTGATCACGGCAACTGGCAAAAATGTTTCATCATAGTCCCCCCGTGGACTTGTCTGAATCCCTTAGCTACTAGTCTGCCCATATAGGTAACTATGTTGCCATCCATGTCGGTCTTCCTTTTGAAGACCCATTTACACCCTATGGGTTTTACCCCATCAGGCAGCTCAACCAAATCCTAGACTTGGTTAGCCGACATGGAATCCAACTCAGATTTCATGGCCTCGAGCCATTGCTCAGAGTCCGGTCCAGCGATTGCCTCATCAACAGTCCTGGGTTCATCCTCAATGATGAAGATCCCATCGTGTTGGGTCGGCAGCGACCCATACCTCTCAGGTGCACGACGAATCCTCCCAAACTTACGTGGGACCTTTGTCTAAGCCTCAGGCGACCTAGCAGCCGGTGTAGGCAGCTCAAGTTCCATCTCCTTGTCCTCTGGTTGCACTTGGACCTCGTCCAAGTCAAACTTCCTCCCACTGACTTATTTCAAGAGAAATTCTTTCTCTAGTAAGACAGCACCCCGAGCAACTAAAACTTTGATCTCAGTGGGAGCATAGAAGTAGTAACCCTTATTTTTCTTAGGGTACCTCACAGATACATTTATTAGATTTAGGTTATAGCTTGCTAAAATCCTAACGTTTGACATAAGCCTCACTTCCCCAGATCCAGATAAATGAGAGGTTAGGGCATCTTCCACTCCATACCTCGTATGGAATCGTGGAGACACTCTTAGATAGATTTTATTCAGGATAAGAGAAGCTGTCTCAAGTGCATGACCCTAGAATGAGGGAGGTGGAGTTGCATAACTCATCATAGAACAAACCATGTCCAACAAAGTTCGATTTCTCCTCTCAGACACACCATTCCATTGAGTTATTCCTGGAGGAGTGAGTTTGGATAGGATCCCACACTTCATAAGATTGTTAAATAACTCACCGCTCAAGTACTCCCCACCACGATCTGATCGAAGAGTTTTGATAGACCTACCAAGCTGGTTCTCTACTTCATGTCTGAACTCCTTAAATTTCTCAAATGATTCAGACTTATGCCTCATCAAGTAGACATAACCATATCTACTAAAGTCATTAGTAAATGTGATAAAGTAGTTGTACCCTCCTCTGCTTGTTTACTAAATGGCCCACACACATTACTGTGTATGAGATCCAATAAACCCCTTGCCCTCTCACCAGTCTTGGTGAAGGGCACCTTTGTCATTTTTACTAATAAACATGGCTCACAAGTGTCAAATTCCCCCAAGGAACTTGAATCTAACAACCCATTTGCATGGAGTTGTTGAATGTGATTCTTGTTTATATGGGCTAATCGAGAATGCCATATGAAATCACCAACTGAGTTTGGTCCTCTTACTGTTTATGTTACAAATAGAACTATCCATGTCTAAGAGATATAATCCATTGCACAGAGTACCCATCCCATAAAACTTGTTTGCAAATGAAAAAGAACAAGAGTTCTCCTTTATTTCAAACTTAAATCCTTTCTTTCCTAAGCAAGGAATGGATACAATGTTTTTAATAAGTGAAGGTACATAATAGCAATGATCTAATTCTAGTTGAAGTCCAGCAGGCAGGCAGAGAGTCAAAACTCCTACAGCAACTGCAGCAACTTGTGCTCTATTTCCATCCCATAGGTCAATCTCTGCAAGCCGCACCGATATACTTTTCTTAAGCCCCTGCATATTTGTACAAATATGAGCTCCACATGCGGTATCCAATACTCATGACATAGAAGTAGAAAGGTTAACTTCGGAAACATAAATACCTGAGCATGAAGACGAAGCCTTGCCTCTCTTCTTCTCATTCTGAAGCCACACCATGTCCTTTATCATGTGAGGTGGTCATTCACATGAGTAGCACTTATTATTCCTGATTCTTTCCATCTTTATCTTCAATGTCTTAGTTAAGCCTTTTGGCTCAACACAATGAATGTCTACTTTATGAAGGTTGAGCTCAATCAATTCATCAAAGAGCTACTTTAGATTAGAAATAATCTTAGAAACACTCTTAGATTTATATTGCCCTCTAAATTCAGGCGACATATTGGTTAGCATCAAATTAGCAACCTCCAAAGTATCGGCCCGATGCTTATCAAAAGCATCCTTCTCAGCCGCTGAGGCCGAGAATGGAAGTGGCTCAGGAATAGGCTGCTCAAGGACATAGAGCTTCCTCTCGAGCTTGAGCATAGTTCTCAAGTTCATAAACCAATCCAGTAAGTTGGATCCAACCAACTTATCCCTTTCTAGGGTAGATCGCAGTGACCATCTGCTATTGTTCGTAGCCATTGTTCGGCAACAACCAAGAAACAGCAGATTGGTACTACTCTCAGATCATTCAATCTTGACTTGTATTTAATGATCATGGCTCCCACTATTTTAATCGAATTTACAACCCACAAAGTGAATCGGGATATCCAATATTTCCTAGTGAAATGGGATCCTTATTCCACATGGGGCTTTGCGTCCGACGAGGGTGGGATGAGATGCACAAAGTGACCCATGCTTCTTAAGGTGGGCATGACGGCTGATTGCTCTTGGCAACTCCCCTTATTGAGACAGTCTAGGCATTTCATGTCTAGTGAGGGCTGGATACAGCATGAAACCGTAACCTCTCAACGATGCCTCTAGAGTTTCACCATATGCCTAGCACATGTGGAAATCTAGTCAAGTCCATTCCTAACCGTTATGCCCAGGGCCAATGAGAAGGCATGTCTAGGTTAAAACTGGACTAGGGAAACCATTGTCACCACACACCTTCTAAAGATAAGTCGGTGTGTCTCACAAGGGTGGGAAACAATTCACAACACCACTAATCGATAGTTTGATGAGGGCTACGCGTTAGAAGGCTACTAGATTTGATATTTTTGAGTGAGGGTTTTTGAGGTCTCATCATCTCAGTTTTATCTTATGTCTAACATTATAGGCAGGCAATCCTATAGTGATATCATAACAATAAAACATCACAGGCATGCTTTGCTTTTGTAGATAATGAAAGTAGTAAGAGGATGATGTGATCATAGCCCGTTCCAGACATTCAACCAACCCGTGCTAATGGGGTTCAATGCTTGACCTAGGTCATAAGCCCCAAAACTAGACCTAGCCTAGCGGACCTCTAGCTTGATCTTCAAGGTTTGCTCCAAGGTGCACCACACCATGGTTTAGCTCTCAAACCCTAGAGGTAGTTATAGGGAAACCCTAGAAGCACACCCCATGTTTTGGCCAATGCCATGGGTCCTCCTCCAAGGAAGATGCGCCACCTTGCAAGCCACAAGAGGGATAGCACACAAGCACAAGGCTTGGCCAAACCCTTACTTGCGCCCCGCATGCAAGGATGCGCCACCTTTGTTGAAGCTTGTTGAGCCATCATGAAAGATGCGCAACCAACCAAGCATGCACCATGGATCATGTAGGATGCACCCCCTAATCTTCATCTTGAATTTTATAAAATAAAAGAATGGCAGCATGCAGGCCTCACAAGAAAACATCGCAGGCATGCATTGGGGCTTGACTTGTGATCACAACATCATGCACAAACAAGAACTAACGCATGCAATTATATATGCTCAAGAAAAACCTAAAATTTTAATTTTTCATAAAACAAGTCTTTCTTCTTCATCATCTTTTCACATATATTTTGATTATTTGAGATTATGTTTCATGATGGTTTTATAGACCCTATAAGATAGCAATTTTGTCAGACCAAGAGACCCGGCCAGTCCGAAGACACAATGCCCGTCCTACTTGACAAAACTACGTGCGCCTTTGATCTTAAATCAATCACAAAAATAATTCAAAAATCCAAAAGAAATTCAATAGATGATAAGAAAAAGAAACCACCAATTTTTCTTAGAAAAACAGTGGACATGTATGTCATATGCAATTTGCGAAAATTGAAATATGACATGTGAGTATAGAGAGAAGCATAGAAACATCATTCGAGGCTTGCAAGTCGCTCTGATGCCACTGTTGGGAAACTCTGAGGATATTTTACAAATTTTAACATTATAGATTACATATGTAGCGGAAGAATATCCCTGAAACAGGCCAGTCCAAAAAACCCAATGAATATCATCTTGCGAGGGGGTCGACACGATGAGAAGAGAAAGTACATAGAGCAAGTGGAGGCCGATGTCGACGTAGGTGCCCAAGCATTCTCCCTATGCAGTCTCCCACACACGGATTCCTCAAGCTCTCTTCTTCCACACCCGGTGCTAGCCTCGCAAAGAAGATCCACGCCTTAGGAGAGTCCTCCAATCAACTTGCGCCACCACCAGGGAGGGATGTGCCAAGGAGAATGAGGAGGAGAGGATGCCCGCAAGCCTTCTTGCTGCTTTGCGCCAAAGAAGGGAAGGTGGAAGAAGATGACTTCGGCCTTGATGGAAGATGAAGAGAAGTCCTCCAAGATTTCTAAGCCTTCTCTCCTCTACTTGTTTCAACACCTCCAAGGATTGGTCCATTGATGACACCAAAATTTATAGTAAATTTTGTGCCATTTCATGAGTATTTTCGTGTCATATTCATGCTCTTTTGCATATTTTTATGCCTTTTTTTATCAATTATTGCGGAATCTACACCTTTTATGGTTTTTGATGATTTTCAGGAAAAAAAGCACTATTTTTAGGTATTTTCAAGCAAATTCAGATGCATGGATGAATTCCAACTACCAAGAAGAGATTACATGTCAAATTTTACGCAAATTGGAGCTTCACACCAAAATACGGTAGAGCCATAATCAAAATTATGGTACCGTGGTTTCACTGCACCTACAAAACAAACCACAGCATTGCCATTATTTCTGAGCACTGCCGTATTTTGGGATGATTTTGTACATAAAGTTTCACGTAAATTACGGCCGTGCCGTAATGGATTTTATGGGCCGTAATCTAGGATCAATTTTGTACAGAAAGTTTGACGGATTTTACGGTGCTGCCGTAACCAATATTACGAGCCGTATTTCGGATGATTTGATGTAAATACGGCACTACTATAATGCATTTCATGGTACTGTAATTTCGGTTGATTTCTGTATCGAGAATTTCTGCTGAAATTATGGCACAGCCGTAATGATTTTGACGGCTGTAATTACGACCTAGACACGCGATTTTTACGGACTATTTGAAGCCTGATTCTTGCCCGGATGATTGAGAATGATCTAGGCCATCGATTGGAGATCCGTGAAAAGGGATATACTCGTTAGATCAAGTGGGGGAGACAAAGACGAAAAGCCCTAATTTTGATCCACGATTCATAGAGAAATCATGTTCTTCACCATCGCCCTAGGTTTCGTCGCTGGGAAGCGTACAATGCATCTCTTGCCATGAAATTTGAGGAGAAGCTGCGCATAGAGGAGGAGAAGATTCCCCAGAAGTTTTAGAATGAAAGGAGATCGATCGGAAGAGAAATCAACAAAAGACTCATCGCTGACACTATTCATCACTGAAATTACGGCTGTAATGGAAATTACAGCCGTGCTATAAAGTTGTTTTCCCCTTTCTCTTCGTTTTCTGATCCTCTGATACTATGGATTATTGTAATTCTTCAACTATGCTAGCTTAAACTCTTTTTGGGACATGGGGAGTAATTCCTCTCAATTTCTTAATGACTAGATTATTTTTACTTTCGCCATGATGATTTTACTATGATAATTCTACTTATGTGATGATTGCCTTTAATTCTCCATAGATTCATATTGTTAACATGTTTTAGAGTTTTTGCAATATGGACTGAAAAGTGATTTGCTAAGAACTTGAAACCCTAAAATTGAATGTTAGGAACTCGTCGTAAGAAATTAGGTTTGTTCTTATTTCTCGATTTTAGAAGTTTAATGCCATGTTAATAATCTGAATCTCGGAATGAGTTATGGTAAGAAATCAAGTATTGGATTGTTGGAGAGCCTTAAGTATAACTTGTGAAAATTATAGTATGAAAGTATGTACTTTTCACTTGAGATGATTGATTTAGAATTCAGATGCATGAAAGTGATCCTTGAGTTCTTTATCAATGATTTACTTATCTTTAGTATTAAAAAAATCCTCGATGAAAGTGAGGATTGGTTCTTTGTAAATTATATGCATGAAAGTGAAATTATTTCTTTATTAAGTAAATTATTTCTAGTCATGGAAATTAAGGTGGATGAAACCCTAGTCCTAGTTTCTCTCTTTGATATTTTCGTGTAGCTTTCGATAGTTTACTTTCATATTTTCGGTTGCCTAGCTAGTAAGACATTGATTATTCGGTACTTGGCAAATAAGGCCTCTGTGGTTCGATATCTTAATTATTACTTCAAGTATCAATGCACTTGCGGACGCAACATCCATCAAGAGCGGGCATCAAGGGCTTATTTTATAGAGGCAAAGAGCGGTTAGGGTTAATTGGAAGGACTAGGCGATTAGGGCATGAATCATGGAATTTAATCAATCAATTATCTTGATTAAATTCTCAATTATATTGGATAAATTCCTGGTCACATATGTCACGCCCCGGCGGGAAGCCGGCTATTCCTAGCTCAGGGTTCCCGAGGGAGTAACAATATCGATAGGAACCAGAAAACTACAATAATCACATATCCTATATTTAAATAATTAATCCAATCTTAACATCAAGAATTTTATAACACAATATCTAAATACAACTATCCAAATTATCAACTGAATAAAAATACAAAAAACAACTATCTCAACTCGGGCTGGTATCTGCTATCTACTCTAGCCCTCCCAGAAGTTAATTATGTACCTGGAAGATAAACAAGGGTGGTTAGCAAAAATGCTAAGTAGGAATCAACTAATATGGTGAGGAACTCAAATAATAGGATAATACAATGACTGAAACAATGATATACAAATAATATAAGAATGTCATGCAAATCATCAAGCTAGCCAACAGATCTCAATCAAGAGCCACACTCATTTTCAGAGTGTTTCCACTGTTGCTCAAGCAATGGAACGACTGTCCTAAATAGTCCGGTGAATGTTGCGTCCAACATCTGACATCCGTAGTATTGTCCCGAGGACAACTAGCGGTGCCCTAACCAGCAAACAAATAGTCTGATACGCGCCGGAACTATAACACACACACGGTGGCCACTTGAGAATAAATCATCCAGTCCAGAGGTCAATATATATTATGACTTTTTCATCACAAATTTTCAACAGTTCCACATACTCATGTACTAGATACACAATTGTTCAACCATGCTCATAAGCCAATATATCAGATATGTCAAAACAGGTTTGTTAACCATTCATACAGAACAGAATATGACCAAATAAATAAGATAATTGAGGTCAACAGGAATTCAGAAACAAATCAAGCAGATGAAACAATCAGATATCAGTGTCAATCAAATCTATCATATGCATCATATATCAAATCACAGGATTAGGCAGCAAATCCTATAATTATAGACACTATAAGAAAGGAGTAGGGTAAGATTCCTACCTCAAACGCTGTTATTCTGAATTCTTTTGAAAAGCCAACAAGTTGATTATTAAACGATGCTAGCCGATTATTGGATCAATCACTCTATAACATACGTTTGTACATAAACTCTATTAATAATTATTCTAACTTGAAAACCAAGACTACCAACATGTAGAACACAACCCTAAACTTATAGAACCAATCTTAGATCAAGTGAACCAGACCTAAAACCCATTTAACCGAATAGAATTACAGTGAACCGATCAATTTCACCCTGAACCAAGTTAAACAAAGACTTAAAACTTAAATTACACAGCATATACAGGTTATCTAAAGATACCCAAACTACCATTGGATAGGAAATTTTATAAGCTTTCCAATGGCTACCTGAACCGGCCCGGATTCGACCGAATTGGGGTCGAACCGGTCAGAATTGAAGAACTAGACCGAAATTGGAGTTAAACCGCTCAGTCCGGTTCAAATCAATTTCAAACACAGCCGGCCGATTTATTTCCAAATAAACCGAACCCAAAACTTAAATAAAATCGAACCAGCCGCCGCCACGCCACCCGACCGCCGCCGTGCAAGGCTGCTGGACTTGCGTCCGCAATTTACTCTGGCGAGCTCCAGAGGGCACGTCGATGGTTTGTTCACCGCCAAACTTCGCCAGTCCGTTCCTGGAGATGAAGAGAAGCTTTACAACTAGCTTCGGTGAGCCTTCGACGCACGGTCGAAGCACCCGGAGCGACAGAAGGTATCGATGGTGGCGCCGCCGCCGTCGATACCCAAAACTCAACCAAAGCCCATCGTAACTTCACGAAAACTTTAGGAAAGGAAGTATACCTTGCTATAAATCTGTATCGTAGCCCAGAACAGAGAGATTACCGTGGATGGAGGTACTGGAAGGTTAGAACACGAAGCGGCGCTGCTCGAACTCCGGCGACTGGTTCGAGCGCTCTTTCTCCCTCCTGGCGGCGCGTCCAAATTCGAAGAAAGGCTAGGGTTCAATGTCTCGACCATACAGATAGAAACCCTCTAATATAGAGGCAAAATGCGTTCCAGACGGTGAGAACGCGGTGGCGACTAAATCATCGAGATTCGCGGGGAAGACAACGATTCGAATCGGTCCAGAATTTAAAATTAAACTTAACTCAAATACATTAAATCCGATATAATAGTAGAAATGCAAATTGGCTCAGTGGTTAGACGGCGCCATTTACGTCCGCGCGACCCGGGATCGAATCCCCGCGGATGCCGTTTACATTTTTCTTTTGTAAAGTTTTCAATTTAAACTTGAAATAATGAAATCAGGTGCGGATTAATAATAGAAAAGTTAACTTAACCCAACGGTTGGGTTGAACCAATGCTTCAGCTGCATCGCGGGTTCGAGCCCTGCGAACGCAAATAAGTTTTTGAAAAAAATACTTTATTTGTAACCCTTTTAAAATTTTGAAAAAATTTTAAAAATCATAAAAAATCTAAGGTTATAACAACATATGCGCCAATCCTTGCCATGTTAGGATCTGCCATATGCGCCCCAATGAGTGACTAAATAGGCAAACCATCCATATATGTGATAAGACTTAGTCAAAACACAATATATGATTGCCTATTATTGCATTGGCGCCACTCCTAATCCTATTAGGAGTCTAATTACACCAAGCATCAACCCTCATGCACCTATTGCCTTCCATAAGAAGCTTGCATGATTAAATCATATCAAATCCTAATTGATATACTTTAATCATCAAGTGGATACTATATGCGCTACTCCGAATCCAATTAGGAGTCAAATTTGCCCAAGGCTCTGTGCCACATGCCTAGAGGCTGCCATATACTGTTGGGAAACCCCAAGGATTTTAAAATTTTTACAGACATGCACAGCGGAAGCAATCCCCGAAACAGGCCAGTCCCAAAAACCCAGAAGATCGAGTCTTGCGAGGAGATCGGCACGGTGAGTAGGAGATGATACCTTGATGCAAATTAAGTGATGCGATGCAGGCGCCCAAATGTGCGCCCTCTGCAGTTTCGCACACAGCCGAACCTCGAATCCTCTTATTCCATGCCCGGTGCTTGCCTCAGGAAGAAGATCCACGCCTTTGGGAGACTTCCTCAATCACTTGCGCCAACTCTAGAGGAGATGCCAAGGAGAGGAGGTGGAGCTTCGTCGGAGTCCAACTCTTGAACACTCCAAACCGGAATCAACCAAAGCCAAAGTCCAACTTCCAAAGGAACTTCCAAAGTTCCAAACTCACTAAAGGGAAGAGGAGAGGCAATGGGCGAACATCCCTCTCCCTCTTTCCAGGAGTGGTGACAAGGGGGACAAGGGGGCAAGAGGTGGCAAGAGCTCAAGAGTTGCGACGAGGGGGGAGGAAGGGGGTTTATATACCCATGACTAGGTGCACCTCTTCACTAGTGAAGAGGCACACCTCTTCATGAAGAGACACACATCTTCAAGAGGTAAAACCCATTTCGCCCACTCCAAGTGCCATGCGCCCAAGTACATTCACCCACTCCAAGTGAGAAGCTCCAAGCTTCTCATCTTAAGAAGATGCCCAACTTGGATTTGTCCACCTCAAGGAAATGCGCCAACCTAACTTCAAGTAGCTTGCGCCATTCCATTTGGCCCATTGGCCCAAATGCTTATTGAGCCCATTTGGCCTATTACCCCAACTTGGTCTATTGGGCCCATTTGGCCCAAATGGCCCATTGGCCCATTGGGCCCATTTGGCCTATTAGCCCAACTTGGTCTATTGGGCCCATTTGGCCTACTAGGCCCAAAAACAAGTTAGCTCCAAATGATTCCTTTCATTTCATCTAGCACAGTGGTGCTAATGGATTCTCCCAAACAGATCTGAGTTATCCAATAACTCAATCAATAGGCTACCCGATCAATACGAGAACCCGAGTTTCAAGTTGTGCGACCCTGTAGGTTGCTCAGACGTTGGCAGTGATGAACCGAGTCATCACAAGCAGTGATTGGCACCTAGCAGTGCATCGCTGCTACCAAGTCATCGGAATGGATTTCAACATCAACATCCCCATCATCGCAACAAGGTACCGATGCATTATAGTCTCTTTACCGAACTGATATCTGATTGGACAAAGTGTCTCACCACTTTATTTTTACCCAATCTTAGTCTAAATGCATCATTAGAAACACCATTCATCTTAACAGTATCACATAGGTCAAGAAACAAGGCCATCTGTTGGTTGGGATCCTCCAGTGGAGATCCTCCAAATTTCTTTTGTTGAAACATTGCAATGAGTCCAGGCTTAATCTCGAAATTGTTGGCCTCAATTGCTGGCCTAGCAATACTAGAACGAATTTCATGATGATTAGGGGCTGCATAGTCCCTAAGTGTTCTCTGATGGTTCTGATTGTCTCCCAACTCGAATATTTCTTCTTGTATCTCTGGTTGGGATTGTTCTTGCAGTTCTTCTTGTGTTGATTCTTCTAACCTCAACTTTCTACGCACTCTCAGTGTTTTATTGATTTCAGGATCTAATGGTACAAGGGGTCCTGACCTAAGGCTCCTATGCATGCAAAGTAAACAGATCAAGTGATTTCAAGAAACAGAAAATAAACAGTAAATAAAAACCTAATCTAGCAATAATCTCAATGTCTCTAATATCGACAAAACTAAGGTCCCTGGCAACGGCGCCAAAAACTTGTTGTGATCCGCAAGTGCATGGATACTCGAAGTAATAAAGAAAGTATCGAATCCATAGGGACCTACGTTGTCAAATACTAAATAATTAATTTTTCACTATCTAGGCAATCGAATTAAAGTCAAGCAAATATCGCAAATAAACGAGTGAAAGCTGGGACTAGGGTTTCATCCACCATAACTTTTATGACTAGATATGAATAAAGATTTCGTCAGTTCAATTTTATCATGATGAAGATGTAATTTACTTAATAAAAGGATTGTTTCACTTTCGTGCAAACAACCGCACAGGGATTTGTCCTCGCTTTCGCGCAAGATTCGTCCCAACGCTAAAGATAAGTAAATTATCAAACAATGAACTCAAGGATCACTTTTGTGCATCCGAATTCTAGGTTGATAATCTATAGAGTAGTCTCAAGGATCAATTTTGTGCATCCGAGTCTCGACACTAGTTTTACTCTTGGATCTCCGACGTTCCGGTCCTTGCCTTCGCACAAGATCTCCACGTTTGATAAACAGACTCTGATATCTCCTCCAATTTGTCTCCTTTCGATCTGAAACTTCTGGCACGTCGTCTTCTTCACCAGGTGATGCTTTAGTAGAAGACTCATGGCCGGAGATCGTCTGGATCGAGCATAGTGGTGAAACCCTAGGCGGTGGCGTGTACTCCGAATTCTCCCTCGATAGTTAACCAAGTTTGGGGCTTTTGGTGTCTGGCTAATCCTCTCCTCCAAAGCTCACCTTTTGCTTCTTACGGCTTTGAATATAAAGCCCTGGATCACCCACAAGAATCTCCGCAAAGATCGGTTGTGAAGATTGACCTGGGAATCACGTTCAAACACGGAAATACGATAGTGTAATATCTTACGGCACTGCCGTAAATCCATCGATCGTTCTGTTCTTAAATTGCTGGAATATACGGCACCGTAATTTTGTTTACGGCAGTGCTGTAAAATCAGCTGAACTCTCTGGTCGGATTCGTCGAGGAAATACGGCCCATGTAATTCTTTACGGCAGTGACGTAATTTCAGGGCAACTTTCTGTTCTGAAGATGCTTCAAAATACGGCCCGTAAACTAGGTTACGATAGTGTCGTAATTTTGACAAAAGTCTCTGTTCATAAAGTGCCCCAAAATATGGCCGTGTAAATCCTCACGATGGTACCGTATTTTCGTGAAAACCTTCTATTTGGAAAATCACCAAAATACGGCAGTGATCTCGATAATACGGTAGCCGTGAAAAATACGATACCGTAAAATCCCTTACGGCACTACCGTATTTTGGGTTCCTTGCCTCGATTTGCGTGAAATTTCTTGGGTGACTTCTTCTTGATGATGAGAAGACTTTCATATATTTGATTTTGCTTGAAAATGCCTAAAATAATGCCTTTTTGCCTGAAAAACATGATAAACCAAAATAGAAGTAGACTTTGCAATATTTGATGGATTCAGCATAAAAACAAGTAAAAAGATCCTCGATTTTGCATGAAAAGGTATCTAAAATGATGCAAAATATACTACATTTTGCGGTGTCATCAAACACATAAGGCTCAAACCTTGCTTGTCCTCAAGCAAAAATCAGAATTTGAAATCAAAATTTGATTGAAAGAATAACCTTCTCATGCTCAATAAATTTCTAAAATACAACTTGTTAATGAAAAATTCTATCAATTGATTTACAAAATTTCAAGTAAACATATCACCCTCATAATTCAATTTTCTAGATTCACAACTCAATCAAATAAAACTTTGCAGCCGTATAATAAATAGAATTTTCAATCTCATGATTTCACCCAGTATCAATTTAAATCTATCATGGCTTTTGTTTATAGGAATTAGGTCTCCAAGACCTTTTTCCACACAATTTTTTTGTTCTTTTTTATGCATTTTGTTATCTTTCTGCATAGATGGCATGTATCCACAAAGACACATACTTTTTATTTTTGATTTCAACTCCTTCGGTACCACTGTCAATTTTACATAGTGCCAAGTAGAGGAGTCTTATTCTTTTTCTCTCTCATTATTTTTCATGTTTAGACTTCAACCCATGTCTTAGGTACCACTATCAATTTTACATAGTGCCAAGTAGGGGAGTCCCTCACTATTTTTATGGATCTTGTATTCTTATTTCCCAACAAATAGCAAAAATAGACTAAGCCTCAACTAGGTTGATCAATTGATTTAAATTCTCAAATCATACTAATATACTCATTTTATTTAAAAGAGAAGTTTCACCTTTAAATTTTATTCCTCAAATAATATATCTACCCAAAATTTTATGCATCAATCAATGTCATATTTCGATAGACAAATATATATTGAAGAAATAAATTTGACATGATAGGGCTATATCTTCAATCATGAATTTGAGATCATCAATCATTCAAGTTATCAATAGTATAAATCAAGAGTGAACTCATCATCATCATTACAATATCAAATAATCAAAAATATATCACCATGTATATCATATGAAACATCAGAATATCAAAATATCATACAACCCCATCGAAACAGTAAAAATCAATATCGTCATCATAATACAACCATATCGAATATCTATCATCAGAATATCATCATACTAGCATATCGAATGAGAATAACAATATGCAGTGGTGGCAGTCATAGAAGCATCATCCTTCCCTTCATCATATGAAACAACAGTGAGATAAAGAAAATCATAGTACAGCAAAAAGGTAAGGGAAGATAATACTCACAAAGCCTCTACTCATCATCATCAGATCACGTAGCCTCTGAGTCTCTCGAAGCAGTCTCCTCAGGATCAAAGTATGGGGTTCCTCCCTAATCACCATGATAGCCATAGTCCCTGTGATCAGCATAACCAAAACGATCATAGAGGAAGTTACCCATGTCTTCCATATGGTTGCATAGACTCTCCATATCTCTGTGGATGTACCCCAGAGTCTCATCCATCCTATCCAGGTGGCGCTCCTGACTGAACATCTGTGCTATGAGTGCCTGGAAGCCTGGATCGTGGTGGCTAGCATATCTGCCCATAGGTGTGTGTGAGAAGGTACCAGCTGGCTGTGAAGAGTCATGAGGGGGTGACTCCATCCCATAAGGATCGCTCCTACTACCCCCAGTTGGTGGTGGTACTGTATCAGGTGATGGAATAAAAGCTCCCTCAGCTTCATTAAGACATAGCTTCCAATTGGCCCTTTCTCTAACTGTAGTCTTCTCAATGTAGGGTAAGGGTAGAGGAGAGATGTTTGGTCCAAGGACCAAACAAAAGGTGTCTCCCTCTCTAACTATCATCTTCATCACTATGCAAGACTCAATATCGAGCCTGCAATCCCTCTTGCCGTGTCAGCTCCATAGGGCTCTATCACAAAGTATCTAGCAATAGGGGTAACCAATCCTCCTATCACCACTAATCCTCTACTAGCTATGGCCACTTTATCCATGTGCTTGATCATAAAATAGGCGACATCCACTGCGAATCCATTGAGCATCCCCCAAGGAAAATACAACTCATGTTGACAGACCATGCTATCACTGTCTCCTCTCCCAAATACTGTGTGTGCTAGAACCCTATGTGCATATCTGATACAGGGGTTCACTATTTTTGAGGCTCTGGCAGACACATCATAGAAATGGCTCTCATGAGTGATTTAGTTCTAGAACACATTCTCCATAAATCCAAGGGGTATGTTAGTGTAACCCCCAGTGGTCAATCCAAAGATGTCCCTAATTTCTTGCAAAGTAAGCTTTCTCTCTTCATTGGCCATTCTGAATGTGATTTCCCCTTCTGCAGGGCCATGAGAGTACTCTTTCAACTCAATTATCAGACTGCTCAAAAACTCCAAGACAAGAGGTAAGTATGTGTGAGGAGTCATCTGGAAGAACTCCTTAGCTTTAATTCTGTCAAACATCCATAGCAAAATACTCATAAAGCCCTAAGGCTTCCAAGGTTCTTCTATCAGCATATTTTGAGTTGATGATCGTCCTCTCCAGAATTTTATTGTACCTAGCCTCTTGCATTTCATTTCTGAAAAGAATTCCATGTGGGTTCGGTGGTTGTGAGGATTCAGTAGGGGCTTTCCCCTTTCTTCTTGGTGCAATTGCTTTTGTCCTTGGTGCCATGGACTCAAGCTGCAAACTTATCATTCAAAGCATACAAATAATGATATAGCAGTTTAAATCAGGTCAGTGCATTCAATCAGCTTATTCCACTAGCATATAGAACAGAGTGAAAAAAAAAGAGGGTAGAATCATGCATGTAATCTTAATCTCAATACAATATGATAAGCATGGACTATTCTTTCAACATCGTCAGTAACGTTAATCAAGTATTTTAGAAGCAAAAATCTATTTTAAATCCCATGCTAGAACTCAAATGTCAATGAACAGTAATTCCGAATCGTGCACGTTGCGTTTCAGTTCAAATCGGTTACAGAAATTGGTTCAAATTCTTTTCAAATAGCACAGGATCAAAAACTCATTCCCTAACGAGTAAATAGAAACATAAATCACTCAAAATAGTTGCGAATCGATCGAGAACAAGTGAAAGAGGCGAAACTTTGTGAAAACTCGTCAAAGCAGTAAAATCGGAGAATCGGTTACCTAATCGACGATGAAGATTGAACGGAAAGGGTCGCTGGCATCCTCAAGTGTTCGAAGAAGGTCGGAGATCCAAAAACAGCGCAAGAACGAGTGAGATTGAGGGTAAAAACCCTAAAATGGCCCGGTAGAAACCCTAAATACGGTACAGGATTCGTGTATAGAAAGCAAAATACGGTAATGTAATACCTTACGACACTGCCGTAAAATCGTTAAAACACTCTGTTTGAAAACGAAGCAACGGTACCGCCGTAACATGTCGGCAACGTTCTGTTTGAATTGCCATCAAAAATACGGTACCGTAAAATGCTTTACGGTACCGCCGTAAAATTCAAGCAGTAAAGTTTTTTTTTTTTTTTTAGAAAAATGAAAAACAAAATTTCATAAAATACGGCACGTAAAATACCTCACGGTAGTGCCGTAAAAACGATGGAACACACGGGTTGATTTTGGATCAGAAATACGGTACCGTGCAATCCTTTATAGTCGTACCATAATTTTGTCGCAGCTTTCTGTTCGTAAACAGACTGAAATACGGTATCGTAAAATCCTTTACGGTACTGCCATGTTTTGCTCCAAATCACGAAAAACCTACAAAAATAAAAATTAGTGCTAAGCAAAAATCAAGGTAAATAAAACTAAAATAAGGGTTAGAAAGCTTGGGTTGCCTCTCAAGAAGCGCTAATTTAAAGGTCATTACTTTGACCCTTTAACACTCGGGTTTGATCGTGAATTCTTGGATCTCAACTCTGATTTTACCACATAAGGCTCGATATTGAAACAGTATCCAAATCTGCTTAGAATTCTTTCTATTTTCTCAATCAATCTAGAGCCTTCACTTCTTCTCTTCCTCTTTGGCTTTTTCTTCTTCTGCAATTTCTCATCAATACCCTCAAAAAGAATGTTAGATTCATTATTGGAGGTTTCCTCAAACAAACTTGAAACACCATAAATTTCATCATTAAATATTTCAACACTACAACAAGATCCTGAGTATGAAAGTTTGTTCGTTGAATCATTAAGACTAAATTCAATCTTGTTGTCTCATATATCAAAAGTAATCTTTCCCTGGTTCACATCAATATTTGCTTTAGCTGTGGCCAATAATGGTCTACCAAGAATGATAGGATTTCTATAATCTACCTCCATGTCTAACACTACAAAATCTGCAGGAATGAAAAACTTACCTATCTACACAGGAACATTCTCTAATATACCTACAGGATACTTAACCGATGAGTCCGCGAGCTGTAAGGATATTGAAGTAGGTTTCAGCTCTCCAAGATTTAGTTTCCTGTAAGTAGAAAGAGGCATTAGACTAACGCTTGCACCGAGGTCACATAAGGCTCAATCAAAAGCCATAGTGCCTATTGATCAAGGTATAGAAAAACTACCTGGATCTTTCAGTTTAGGTGGCAGTTTGTTCTGTATGATAGCACTATAATCTTCAGTTAAAGTAATAGTGCATGTGCCATAATCATCCAATTTTCTTTTACTAGACAAAATCTCTTTTAAAAACTTGGCATAAGATGACATCTTAGTAATAACTTTAGTAAAAGGAATGTTAACATAAAGCTTTTTCAGGATTTCAAGAAATTTGCCAAACTTTCTGTCTAGTTTATGTTGAACTAACCTTTGAGGAAAATGTATAGGTGTCTGGTAAGGAGAAGGCAAATTTGGGTTAGGATTGTCTTTCTCACATGATTCCTCCCCTTTTGATTCATCACCCTTTTGAGGTGATAAACAAGTTTGGGGTTTCTCATGTGAAGAAGATTCTCCTATCTCCAATTCCCTTTTATTATCATTAAGCCTTTCTTTAGTGTTATCAAACCTCCCTCTAGGTTCTCCTAGTTGTTTCCCACTTCTTGTCATGATGGCATTACAGTGCTCCCTAGGGTTTATCTCAGGTTTTGCAGGCAATTTCCCAGGGGGTCTGTAAGATACACTAGCATGTTGTGCAATTTGATTTTCAAAAATTTTGTTGTGGGCTTCTACTCTATCCAGTCTAGAGTTGATTTGATAAAAAAGTTATTTAAATTCCTCATTTTGTTTTTCTTGCTTTGCATGTATTCCCTTGTATCAGACATAAAATCATCAATTTTTCTATTTTGCTGATTTTGACTGGCCATAAGTTTTTTAAACATGGATTCTATATTTGAATTCTGATTTTGGTTTTGATTTTGATTAAAGTTCTGATTTGGTCTTTGGTATCCTTTGTTTTCAGGGTTCCCCCCTACTTTGTTATTGTTTTTCCATGAAAGGTTGGGGTGATTTCTCCATCCAGCGTTATATGTATTAGAATAGGGATCATTAGGTCTACCTTGATTATAATTCCCTATGGCATTCACATGCTCATTACCCTGATCAACAATTCCACAATATTCAGTAGTATGATTATCATTACCACAATTTTCACAAGTAATAATAGAAACAGAAGCAGTTTGCATGGAATTTAACTTACTACACAAAAAATTTACCTTTTTTGCTAGGAAGCGTATTTCATAACTTTCACCCTTACCTTGATAAATTTGTAAATTACTCCTCTCTCAGTAGTCCATTGATTATGGTTTTCTGCCATCTCCTCTAGCAGTCTGAAGGCTTCTTCTGGTGTTTTGCTCATAAGAGCTCCTCCTATAGCGGCATCCACATTCATTTTTGTTTGATCAGATAATGTAATATAAAAAGTTTGCATTAAAGTTTGAAGTTCTATTCCATGGTGAGGACACTTCCGCTGCAGTTCATTGAATCTTTCCCAGGCCTCACTGAGCGACTCCCCACTTCTTTGTTGAAAGTTTGTAATTTGGTTCCTCAATTCAAGTGTCTTCCTTGGGGGAAAGTATTTGTTCAAGAAGGAATTTGATAGTTGGTTCCAAGTAGTGAAGGTACCGGCTGGGTGTGAATTAAGCCATATCTTTGCCCGGTCCCTGAGAGAAAAAGGAAAAAGCCTTAGTCTAAATGCGTCGTTAGAAACACCATTCATCTTAACAGTATCGCATAGGTCAAGAAACAAGGCCATGTGTTGGCTGGGATCCTCCAGTGGAGATCCTCCAAATTGCTCTTGTTGAAACATTGCAATGAATCCAGGCTTACTCTCAAAATGGTTGGCCTCAATTGCTGGCCTAGCAATACTAGAACGAATTTCATGATGATTAGGGGCTGCATAATCCCTAAGTGTTCTCTGATGGTTCTGATTGTCTCCCATCTCGAATATTTCTTCTTGTATCTCTGGTTGGGATTGTTCTTGCAGTTCTTCTTGTGATGATTCTTCTAACCTCAACTTTCTGTGCACTCTCAGTGTTTTATTGATTTCAGGATCTAATGGTACAAGTGGTCCTGACCTAAGGCTCCTGTGCATGCAAAGTAAACAAATCAAGTGATTTCAAGAAACAAAAAATAAGCAGTAAATAAAAAAAATAGTAAATAAAAACCTAATCTAGCAATAATCTCAACGTCTCTAATATCGACAAAACTAAGGTCCCCGGCAACAACTCCAAAAACTTGTTGTGATCCGCAAGTGCACGGATACTCAAAGTAATAAAGAAAGTATCGAATCCATAGGGACTTACGTTGTCAAATACTAAATAATTGATTTTTCACTATCTAGGCATTCGAATTAATGTCAAGCAAATATCGTAAATAAACGAGAGAAAACTATCAGAGAGAAAGCTGGGACTAGGGTTTCATCCACCTTAACTTTTATGATTAGATATGAATAAGGATTTCGTCAGTTCAATTTTATCATGATGAAGATGTAATTTACTTAATAAAAGGATTGTTTCACTTTTGTGCAAACAACCGCACAGGGATTTGTCCTCGCTTTCACGCAAGATTCGTCCCAACGCTGAAGATAAGTAAATTATCAAACAATGAACTCATGGATCACTTTCGTGCATCCAAATTCTAGGTTGATAATCTCTAGAGGAGTCTCAAGGATCACTTTCGTGCATCCGAGTCTCGACACTAGTTTTACTCTTGGATCTCTAATGTTCTGATCCTTGCTTTCGCACAAAATCTCCACGTTTGACAAATATACTCTATCTATAGATACATGTTATAATCATGGCAATTAATCTACTAGAACAGATCAAATTAGATCTAACCTAAGGAAAGGATCCTAACATGCAATTCTAGGGTTTCAAATTCTCAAGCAATTACCTTTCAGTCAAGAGCTAAAATTCTAAGAACATAATTAGTAACATAGCTCTATAGAGAGTCTAAGCACAATTATCACAAGAGCTATATCATCATGCTAAGATTAAACGCAACGAAATAGTGAGAAAGAAGTTATCAAATCATTAAAAATCAAGTGAACTACTCCCCCATGTCCCAAGAGTAATTTAAGCTAGCATGGTGAAGGAAATACAATATTCCATAATTTCAGAAAATCAAAAATCAAAAAAAGGAAGAGTTTTTAGAAAATAAGGCACGACTGTGAAGTATTTCACAGCCGTATTTTTCAAAAGAAGGCGTGAACAGTTTTTAGAAAATACGACCCGTTTACTTATTTATGGCAGTGCCGTAATTTCAAGGCAACTTTCTGTTCTGAATATGCTTCAAAATACGGCCCGTAAACAGGGTTACGGCAGTGCCGTAATTTCGACAAAAGTCTCTTTTCAGAAAGTGCGCCAAAATACAGCCATGTAAATCCTTACGGTGGTGCCGTATTTTTCCGAAAACCTTCTGTCTGGAAAATCACCAAAATACAGCCGTGATCTCGATAATACAGTAGCTGTGAAAAATACGGTACTGTAAAATCCCTTACGGCACGGCCGTATTTTGGGTTCCTTGCCTCGATTTGCGTGAAATTTCTTTGGTGACTTCTTCTTGATGATGAGAACTCTTCCATATATTTGATTTTGCTTGAAAATGCCTAAAATAGTGTCTTTTTGCCTGAAAAATATGAAAAACCAAAATAGAAGTAGACTTTGCAATATTTGATGGATTCAGCATAAAAACAAGTAAAAAGATCCTCGATTTAGCATGAAAAGGTATCTAAAATGATGCAAAATATACTACATATTGCGGTGTCATCAAACCTAGTGCCGAAGCATAGGGCACTCGACTCATGTCGTCCCTCTCAGCCTGTGTGATGGGACACTGGTTCTTGGAGAGAATAAGGCCATGTCTCACTGGAAGGTATCCTTTCTTAGATTGCTCTAAGATGAACCTCTCTAGGACCTTATCAATGTAAGTACTCTGACTAAGAGCCAGGAGCTTCTTGGATCTATCCTGGTAGATCCTCACGACTAGGATATAGGCGGCCTCCCCTAAGTCTTTCATCTCGAAACACTTCCCCAACCATGTCTTCATAGCTTGAAGACTAGGGATGTCGTCTCCAATGAGTAGTATGTCGTCGACATACAGGACTAGAAATGTCACCAAGCTCCCACTAAATTTTCTGTATACACAGGTGTCAGCTTCGCTCTTGACAAAGCCGTAATCTCTTACTGCTTCATCAAATCGAAGATTCCAACTTCGAGAGGCTTGCTTTAATCCATAAATGGATCTTCTTAGCCTGCATACCTTATTGGCCTCTACAGGATGGATGAAACCATCAGGTTGTGTCATAAACACATCCTTTGTCAGCTTCCCGTTAAGGAACACTTCTTTACATCCATCTGCCATATCTCATAATCGTGATATGCAGCTATAGCAAGTAGGATTCGAATGGATTTAAACATGGCAACTAGCGAGAAGGTTTCATTAGAGTCCACCCCGTGGACTTGTTTGAACCCTTCAGCCATAAGTCTACCCTTATAGGTAACTATATTGCCATCCATGTTAGTCTTCCTCTTGAAGACCCATTTACACCCTATAGGTTTTACCCATTCAGGTAGCTCAACCAAATCCAAGACTTGGTTATCCGACATGGAATCCATCTCGGATCTCATGGCCTCAAGCCATCTCTCAGAGTCCGGTCCAGCGACCGCTTCATCATAGGTCCTGGGTTCATCCTCAATGATGAATATCCCATCGTGTTGGGTTGGCAGTGACCCGTACCTCTCAGGTGCACGACGAATCCTCCCACACCTATGCAGGGCCTGTGTCTAAGCCTCTGGTTGCCCAGCAACCGGTGCAAGTGGCTCAGGTTCCACCTTAGTGTCTTGTGGTTGCACTTGGACCTCATCCAAGTCAAACTTACTCCCACTGACTTCTTTCATGAGAAATTATTTATCTAGAAAGACAGCACCTCGAGCAACAAAAACTTTGTTCTCGCTGGGAACATAGAAGTGATATCCTTTAGTTTACTTAGGATATCCCACAAACACGCATTTAGCAGATCTGGGTTCTAGCTTGCTAGAATCCTGACGATTGACATAAGCCTCACATCCCCAGACTCTAATAAAAGAGAGATTCGGTCGTCTCCCACTCCATACCTCGTACGGAATCATGGAGACACTCTTAGATGGAACATTATTCAGTATGAGAGAAGCTGTCTCAAGTGCATGGCCCCAAAACGAGGGAGGTAGAGTTGCATGACTCATCATAGATCGAACCATATCCAACAAGGTTCGATTTCTCCTTTCAGACACACCATTCCATTGAGGTGTTCCAGGAGGAGTGAGTTGGGATAGAATTCCACACTCTCTAAGATAGTCAAATAACTCACCGCTTAGGTACTCTCCACCACAATCTGATTGAAGAGCCTTAATAGATCTACGTAGCTGGTTCTCTACTTCATGTCTGAACTCCTTAAACTTCTCAAAGGATTCGGGCTTATGCCTCATCAAATAGACATAAACGTATCTACTGAAGTCATCAGTAAATGTGATGAAGTAGTTGTACCCTCCTCTGGCTTGTTTACTGAATGGCCCACACACATCACTATGTATGAGATCCAACAAACCTCCTGCCCTCTCACCAATCTTGGTGAATGGTGCTTTTGTCATTTTCCCTAATAAACAAGGCTCGCAAGTATCAAACTACTCCAAGGAGGTTGAATCTAACAATCCATTTGCATGGAGTTGTTGAATGCGATTCTTGTTTATATTGGCTAATCGACAATGCCAAAGGTACGCACCAACTAAACCACTCAGATTGATCCTTTCGTGATTTATGTTACATATAGAGTTATCCATGTCCAAGACATATAATCCATTGCAAAAGGTACCCTTCCCATAAAACACATTTGCAAATGAAAAAGAACAAGAGTCCTCTTTTATTTCAAATTTAAATCCTTTCCTTGCCAAGCAAGGAATAAATACAATATTTTTAGTAAGAGAAGGTACATAGTAGCAATTGTTTAACTCAAGTTAAAGTCCAGAAGGCAGGGAGAGTGTCAAAAGTCCTACGGCAACAGCAACAACCTGTGCTCCATTTCCAACACGTAAGTCAATCTCTCATGGCCGCACAAATCTACTTTTCCTGAGCCCCTGCATATTTGTACAAATATGAGCTCCGTGTGCGGTAACCAATACCCATGACATAGAAGTAGAAAGGTTGACTTCGGTAACATAAATACCTGAGCCAGAAGACGAAGCCCTGCTTCTCTTCTCCTCGTTCTGAAGTCGCACCATGTCCTTCAACATGTGAGGTGGCCCTCCACATGAATAGCACCTGTTATTCCTAATCCTTTCCATCTTTAGTTTCAGGTCTTTGGTCAAACCTTTTGGCTCACCACACTGAATGATTACTTTAGGAGGGTTGAGCTCAACCAATTCATTGAGGATCTGCCTTAGATTATAAATAATCTCAAAAGCACTCATTGATTCATATTGCCCTCTAAATTCAGGCAACATGTTGGTTAGCATCAAATTACCAATCTCCAAAGTATCAGCCTGATGCTTAGCAAAAGCATCCTTCTCAGCCGCTGAGGCCGAGCATGGTAGTGTTGGGGTATGCCCTTAAGGCTAATGTTTGAGGCCCTGGGATTATATCAGTATCATGTAAAAACTCTTATGTTTATAAAGGCAATGGTTGTTATTCAGGTTGTTA
>CM050438.1:58343567-58354549 GCA_027562315.1 Costus pulverulentus
TTGGGTGAACGTATGAACGCATGAGCATTGAGGACTTTCTATATTTGGAAATTCGGTTTTCCAATTTGAAAGTAACGCCCCACGTTTATGTGGAACGTCGCTTGCTCTCGTTCTCTTCTCTTTTCGACGACACTCTCGTGGGTGAATGAGGTTAACGCCTTGGAGAAAATTCAGCCAAGCAAGAGTTCATCTCTCAATTCCCTTCAAGCGATCAAGGAGACTTGAAGGTCTTTGCTACACAAAGAACATCAAGGAGAAGCCATCTCTCTTCTTGTGTGCGGCACATTTGGAGGAGAGCCCTTTCGATCTCTGCTTCCAAGACGCCATCCATCAAATGGCATTGGTATGAATCTTTCGATCTTTACAAGGTTTTAAAGTTGATCATATGAATATATCACATGCGATCCTTATGAAACCCTAATTCCGCTGCCAAACAATTTACATGCGCCACTTTAGGGTTTCGCCCCCCCCCCCCTTTTCTGTGACTTACAGGTAGTGGCTCTGGAATAGGCTGCTCAAGGACATAGAGCTTCCTCTTGAGCTTAAGGACAATCCTCAAGTTCCGATACTAGTCCATCAAGTTGGATCCAACCAACTTGTCCTTTACCAGGATAGATCGCAGTGACCATCTGCTATTGTTCGTAGCCATTGATCTACAACAACCAAGAAAGCAGATTAGTACTACTTCAAATTATTTAATCTAGACTTGCATTAAATGATTATGGCTACCACTATTTTAATTGAATTGACAACCCACAAAGTCAATCGGGAAATCCGAGATTTCCTAGTGAGATAGGATCCTTATTCCACATGAGGCTACGCGTCCCACGAGGGTGGGATGAGATGCACAAAGTGACCCATGCTTCTTACGGTGGGCATGCCGGCCGATTGCACCATAGCAATTCCCCTTCTGAAGATAGTTCAAGCATTTTGTGCCCAGCTAGGGCTGGAACAACACAAAACCTTAACCTCTCGAGGCTGCCTCTAGAGTTCCATCATGTGGCACCACATATGAAAAACTAGTCAAGTCTATCCTGACCGTTATGCCCAGGGCCAACGAGTTTCCTTGCGAAGGCGCGCCCGGTTAAAACAGACTAGGGAAACCATTGCCACCACATGCCTTCTAAAGATAAGTGGGTGTGTCCCACGAGGGTGGGAAACAGTTCACAACACCACTGATCGATAGCTTGACGAGGGCAACGCATTAGAAGGCTACATACTCGATATTGATTTGAGGGTTTTTGAGGTCTCATTCTCTTAGTTTTATCTTTTGTCTAACATTACAGGCATGCAATCCTATAGTGATAACAAACCGATAAAACACATCCAGGCATGCTTTAGCAGATATCGAAAGCAGTAAACAAGCGATGTGGTCATAGCCTAATCAACACATTGAACCATCACATGCCAAAGGATGTTCAATGCTTGACCTAGGTGGCAAGTCCCAACAAGACCTAACCTAGCCGCCACCAAGCTTTATCTTCAATTGCAGCTCCAAGGTCCTCCACACCAAGGCACAGCACACAAACCCTAAGGTTCGGCCAAGACCTTGATGGCTCCTCCATGCATGATGCGCCATCATGTTTGTGCCAAGAGGGATAGCTCACGAACCCTACAGTTCGGCCAAGCCCCTACTTGCGCCACCAAGCAAGATACGCCATCATGGATGATGCGCCAAGATGCAAGCTCCATGAGGGAAGCGCCCTTAATCTTCTTTGTGCGTTTACAAAACAAAAAGAAAAAGCGGCTCGCATGCCTCACATAAATACATCACAGGCATATAAGGGGCTTGACTATGACCACAACACGATGCACAATCATCTCATGCTTTTCTATATGGTCAAGAAAACATAAAACTTCGGTTTTAGTTTCTTAGAAAACATGTCTTTCAACCTCCATGTCTGTTCGTAAATCTAGGATTTTTCGTCTCTCAGGAGTCTACAGGTGACGCATGCATGCTCCAAGCACGCTTGCCGCCTACCCTTGCAATCCTTAACTTGCCAAGAAGTCCCACATAGTAGGTCTATCCTACTTGCGTGGGGAGAAATTAATTCTCTCACATATGGGTCTATCCCACCATGTGAAGAAAGAGAAAAACCAAAGAGATCGAATAGATGTCAGGAACGAAAAACTTACAATTTTTCTTACTTAGAAAAATCCATGCGCATATGCAAATTTTTGAAAAATTTTAGAAGGCATGTGAGCATACAATAAAAGCATAAAACAACGTTCGAGTTCGCAAGATGCTCTAATACCACTGTTGGGAATCCCCGGGGATTTTAAAATTTTTACAGACATGCACAGCGGAAGCAATCCCCGAAACAGGCCAGTCCCAAAAACCCAAAAGATCGAGTCTTGCAAGGAGATCGACACGATGAGTAGGAGATGATACCTTGATGCAAACTAAGTGATGCGATGCAGGCGCCCAAATGTATGCCCTCTGAAGACACTGACACAGCCGAACCTCGAAGCCTCTTCTTCCATGCCTGGTGCTATCCTCGAGAAGAAGATCCACGCCTTTGGGAGACTTCCTCAATCACTTACGCCAACTCTAGAGGAGATGCCAAGGAGAGGAGGTGGAGCTTCGTCAGAGTCCAACTCTTGAAGCACTCCACCAAGATCCGAACCGGAATCAATCGAAGCCAAAGTCCAACTTTGGAGAGGAGGCCGCCAAGGAACTTCCAAAGTTCTGAACTCACTAAAGGGAAGAGGAGAGGCAATGGGCGAACATCCCTCTCCCTCTTTCCAGGAGTGGCGACAAGGGGGAAAAGGGGGCAAGAGGTGGCAAGAGCTCAAAAGTTGCAACGAGGGGGGAGGAAGGGGGTTTATACACCCATGAATAGGTGCACCTCTTCACTAGTGAAGAGGCACACCTCTTCATGAAGAGACACACCTCTTCAAGAGGTAAAACCCATTTTGCCCACTCCAAGTGCCATGCGCCCAAGTACATTCACCCACTCCAAGTGAGAAGCTCCAAGCTTCTCACCTTAAGAAGATGTCCAACTTGGATTTGTCCACCTCAAGGAAATGCGCCAAGCTCACTCCAAGTAGCTTGCGCCATTCCATTTGGCCCATTGGCCCAAATGGCTTATTGAGCCCATTTGGCCTATTTGCCCAACTTAGTCTATTGGGCCGATTTGGCCTACTAGACCTAAAAACAATTTAGCTCCAAATGATTCCTTTCATCTCATCTAGCATAGTGGTGCTGATGGATTCTCCCAAACAGATCTGAGTTATCCAATAACTCAATCAATAGGCTACCCGATCAATACGAGAACCCGAGTTTCAAGTTGTGCGACCCTGTATGTTCCTTAGACATTGGCAGTGATGAACCGAGTCATCACAAGCAGTGATTGGCACCTAGAAGTGCATCGCTGCTACCCAAGTCATCGGAATGGATATCAACATCGACATCCCCATCATCGCAACAAGGTACCAATGCATTACAGTCTCTTTGCCGAACTGATATCCGATTGGACAAAGTGTCTCACCACTTTATTTTCACCCAATCTCATGGTCATGACTAAATCAGGCTTTCACCTGGGTATGGCCATAGACTTTTAGTCATGCAACCATAGGGGGGGCCCGTGGATATCAAGCTTCCCATAGGAAGGGGCAAATCTTATGTCTATCCATTGATCTTCTCATATGGGTCGTGACATACCCAATGACAACCGTTATGACTTTCCTGCTATGGTGAGGCGTTAGGTTGTATCAAAGTATCCCCCTAACCATATAGAAGAGTCAATTACCTCAAGTCAAGGGATCAATGCATCTCATCTCACATGTGAGCTTAGCTCATGACACCAAGTTAAAGCCTCACAGTAGGTCGGTCTAGTATATCTACCACTGATATACCCATATGCCTGCGTTAGCACCCCGTGCGTAACCAGCCCATATACCAGTCTCACATGTACCAGAGCTATCCCTTATCCACTTAGGTACTCGACCGGGGACACACCGTTTGAACACAGATACAATCTGTCTCCAGGGACATTATTATCCATGTACATAATCACAAATGTAAACATAGCATAATAACGACAATGCCAAAATTATATATTAAATATCAATGTTAAGTAGTACAAGATGAGCCAACAATGGGTCCAAGGGCATATACACCAACATATACAACCAAGGATAATTCCTAAAAGGAAATCCATCTTCTCAAGCATTTGGAACAACTCCCCATGCCTAGAGATACCATATTAGGCATCTTCAAGTACAAATCCTAATCTAATTAGGACTCTTTGCACTTAGGCCCAATTTATATCCCCATTAAACCCTTAAGCACATTAACCTTATTCTCATGGCCCATATTTGATTAAACATATTAACCAAGTCATTGGATCCAATCCAATTTAACCCAAGGTCAAACCATGGTCAATTTTGGTCAATATGCCAAAATGGATGTTGGCCTCAATAAGTTTATTCCATATCATCAGGCCCATTGGTGCTGATAAAATCTCCAAATGGATCCGAGTTATCCAATAACGCGATCTAAAGGCTACCCGATCAATATAAAAACTCGAGTTTCAAGGTGTGTGACCCTGTAGGTTCCTCTGACGTTGGCAGTGATGACCTAAGGTCGTCACAAGTAGTGAGTGTCACCTAGCAATGCATCACTGCTACCCAAGTCATTGGAATGGATATCGACATCGACATCCCTATCATCGCAACTAGGTATAGATACATTATAGTCTCTTTGCCAAACTGATATCCGATTGGACAAGTGTGTCACCACTTGTTTTCACCCAATCACATGGTCATGGCTAAATCAGGTTCTCACTGGGTATGGCCATACACTTTCAATCATAGAATCATAAAGGAGCTCCATGGATATCAAGCTTCCCTCAGGAAGAAGCAAATCCTCTATCTCCTGGCTCAGCCTCTCCCAAGTGGCCCCTAAGGCTCTAAAACTGGTCAAAATATGTGAGATGCTATCCGAGGAAGCCAGAAACTCTTCCATTGTGGGAAATGCATCTTCGTCACAGAATATGCCAAGGTAGTCAGAGATAAAGAAGCAGGCTGCCCTTTCCTGTGATCGCCGGATTGCATCGGGAATTCGAGAAAAAGATGGATGGGAAACTGATGGCTTAGTAATCCCCTGAACCTCATCTGCAGCCCCTGAAATGAAACAACAATATATATCAAACTGCCCAAGATAGATGGCGATAAGTGAATAGTACATGAATAATATATAACTAATGCACGACAGGATGCGCAGACGTGACAAGATTACCTCTATCAGAAAGACTAGTGCGTTGAGAGCCACCATCATTAAGTGGGAGATTATCCTCCGCAATACTCTTTTCAATGCCTACTACAAACCCATAATGGATCATTAACAGGTGGAAATACATAAATCACGTTATATGCTGGAACCAATTGAAATTACCTTGGTCAAAAGAGTTGGCGCATTCGTTAGTAATCTCATGGCTGGTGCATTCTTTAGTAACCTTGTGGCTGGGACTGACTTGCTGAGTGCCTGTTACAAGTCCATAGCAAACGTTGATGTGTACTAAACTGTACACAAATAGGGGAAAAGAAAAAACTACCTCCACCTGGAAGAAGGGAAAGGAAAATTACCTTCATCTAGTGGGCATCTGCCCACGGCAATCATCTCCTTAGCACCTATTACGAGTCCAGGATGAAATGTTAACGTGGTAGAATGCCTAAATTATTAACATAGTAGAATATATAAAGGGCATTTGCATTAGGTGCTGAGATGAATCCACATTACCGCCCTCAGGAAGGACACCACATTGCGAATTACCATCATCAACGGAGCAGCCATTACCATTGTTGGGTGAGCAGTCATGTCCAACCAAAATTTTCTCAGTGCTTGTTACAATTCAGAATAAATTGTCAAAGTACAAGGACACATGAGTGGCATTACGTGCTGAGACAAGTTAAAATTACCACTACTAGAAGGACTAGCGCATTCTTTGGCAATTTCATGAACATTTGTTGGAGATCCCAAGGTGGTTGCTGTGCCCAGGCATATCAAATTACATAGAAGACAGAAGTGCAGTTAGTCATATCGGGTTGCAGACAAAAGGGAGGCGCGAAGAAGACATACCTTTACTAAGTGAGCTTTCTACAACATCCTGCTTGACATGTGACACGGAGGCTGAAAGGGACAAATCCCTCTTCCTACTACGACAGATCATATGCACGAAACAAAATAAAGACAAAATTAGCATTACCATGCTTTGCGGTGTTTCCCTGCTTTTGCGGTGCTTTCCTGGACTCCAGACGTGGATGCTGAAGAATGATGGTACCGTATCAAATTTAATGCAAAAGATAGTCCTTATCATTCAAGACACACGCTAGTGACAGCTTCCTAGAAACGTTTGCCAAAATAAGAAGAAACCCGAGATGATCAGACCATCTCCATCTATTTGCGAAGGGGCCGCATCCATATAGGTTGGTAATCCAACACTAGCAATGTATGTTGGTGCCCGTACGTGACCTGTAACCTGCGATAGAAAAAGAAAAAAGGGGTTATATCACCGAGTTAAAAAGGAAGAAAGAAGAAAGGGAAAGAGGAGAGAAATATCACCTCGTTTGGATTGATCAACACCACTCTTGATTCTAAGGCCTTCAATCGCTTCGAAGGTAAAGATCGGGGAAGGTCAAATTCAAAGCCATATGTAGGCCGATTAGTCCTTTTTTTTTAGAAACTTCCTTGGGTGGGATTTGCCGGTAGGACTATATATATCCCCAACGTTGTAGCAGAGAAACGCCTTCAAATGCATAGAATGCCATCTCAAATATTCATAACTATACTTGGGGGCGCAGCTGCGAGCTAGGATAGTATCCAATGAATCGGTCGCCCGCCGGAGTAACATGCACCAGCAAGTGGCAATCGTCATGTGATCACCAGATGACCTCTCAAAATTAAGCACATTTTGGGGAATAGCATGGTCGAAACCAAATTGACAAGTGCACCTATGCCAGTTGTACACTTCCAGGGATGCAAAATTCCCACTCCGGAAGGGTAACCAACCGACGCGGATACTCGCGAGGAACTTAGTTGTAATCCACCCGTCCTTCGTCAAAACGTCCATGGGGCTATCCTGACAGTCAACTTGCTCATTCAAATATCCAATCTTGTTGGGGAATACAACTCGACGGTGTCCAAAGACTTCATACTTGCGAATACGTGCGCCTAAAATTTCCCAAAGTAAACTGGATGAGCCCCGGCAATGCATATCAGGGACGGTAACTTACGCCTCATAGTTTCAGAAATAACAATATTATACAGCCCCTGGAATTGTAAATTAAACCACTCGAATAAATGGTGGAGCGGGACCAACATGTCTCTAGAACCTGGGAAATCGGCGGTGCAGGCCTCCCTCAAAGACCTGAATAAGTTCGATAACGCCACTGGGGATAAAGAAAGACGAACACCATGCGCTAATCTGTCGGCCATAATAAAGACCTCCGGCCTGATACGGTCAGAATATCTATACGGGACAGCAAAATAACACAACCAGCAAGCCAGAAATACCGTGAGAAATGTGACTCAGTCCATCTCCCTCGCAGCGATAGAGGGTTGAGAGAGCGTGTCATAATCTTGCACAAGAATGTTCTCGAAATTGACCCCAAAAGGATCGCGAGGTGAAGCAAGGCAAGTTTCATACGAAGAGGCTAGATTGACTAAATGTAGAATTGAATGAGAGATGGAAACTGCCCCGGAATGTCAGCGGAGTAACTCATAAAAGTGATGAAATATTGCCTTCAAGGAAGGAGAGTATCAAAATTCACCAGGCGCTGTCTCACCAAAAAGCATTCTTTCGTCAGGCACGTATTCATCATATCGAGCACCCAATATAGGAAGTCCATAGACATTCCTCATGTCCCAAAGGCTGGGAAAGATCTCCTCATTAAAAAGATAGCAGGTGTTTGTAATTGGATTCCAATGTTCCAAGAGGCTCTTTAATAGATTAACATCATGTTTATAGTTGAACAATGACAATATGATAGCTTCATTGATCCCAGCTTTCTTGAGGACCTTCCTTTCGCTGCGCAGGATGTATCGCGCCCACTCTATATAACCGAGGTGATGTTTAACACTGCCATGGATATTAAACTAGGAAGACCATCTAGACACGCGGTCGGAAAACATCTCCAAGCCTAGGAAGAAGGCTGATTCCTGATAAGAAGTCCGAGTAACGGGTCTGAGACATAAGCATAAATCCGGAGGTTGGTTGAGGACGTGGGACCTAGAATTTCACACTCCAATGGTAATACGTTCCAAAGGTGTCCAATTCTTGCCTTCGAAGGGCGGAATAAATTTATGGTCCGTGGGCAGTGAAGGAAGAGGCAAAAGACAGGGTATTTTACCATATAATACATCCTGTCCTTCCAGCATCATGTCGCGCCATTCATGCCATTTCCCCCAAAAATGGCTTGGAGGATCGAATCTTGATATACTTCAGGATGGCCTCATCATCAGGTTCATCTAATGGCATAGAAGGATAACGAGACCACAGGAAGGCCATATGCGGTAGAAATAAAAAGCAGAATGAAACATTTGTTAAGGGGTAAGGAACAATAAGAAGGGGAAAGAAGCAAGCAAAAATGTTAAATGAAGCACATCAAAAAAATTATTGCTGAGATTAGAGTTTGGTCCAACCACCTTATGTATCTAAGATGATGACAAGAGCAAAAAGAACAGTCCCGAGGTGTATTTTTTCCCGCAAATTTGTACTCACGTTTTGCTTGCACGAAATTTGCTGGGGGGCAATTTGTTGCACTACATATTTGCTTCCATTTGCTGAAAGCTGCTATCTAGCGTGGGACAATTAACCTATAGGATTAACGCCATAATTCTTTGCGGACATACTGTTACTGTGGAGTTTAAATAAATAAAGAAGACAATTGGAAATGTTCACTAGAATAAGTAACAAAGAACATACTTCGAGCTGCAGTAGCATACAACGAAACTTTGTAAACAGGAGGATAAGAACATCCTAGGAAAAGCATGGTGAAAAGGTTCTTGACAACTGACAGCTGAAACGTTCAAAGCTGTGAGCGAGAAAGCAAGGATTATTTGCACTTATTAATAGAGTTTCTCGTATCAAATTCTCATATATGAATTGGATAACAAAAAATCTGTTAATGGATTTACATCAAAAGCGGAAGTGATAATGCTCCTAAGTCTCCTTGCCAAATCCCATGGGGGGTAAATTTGCAACAATGCAACTCAGGCTAAAGGGACATTCATAATTGTCCATCATAAAGAACATTCTGTGATAAAGTATGACACAAAGAATTTTGCTACCAAATGAATCGCGCTACTTCTTGTTGGGGGGATCTTTATCCATATTGCAAATTGGAGATATCACAGTAAGGCCTGACAAAAGGAACACAATATTTCATTTCATGTTAAATGAAAATGGATTATTGAAGCATCTGTGTTATCCTACATGTTTGTTTCCATGCAATTGTTATTATGCAAGCCCTTTGCCAATGTTTGCCGAAAGCTATCATCTAATGTGGAATAAAGCTTACCGTTGAACAAAGTGATTTAAATGTGATAAATAGATTCCATAAAGAGCTAGCTAGAAAGATGGAGCCAGCGAGTTACACTTACGAAAATCCACCTGGAGAGGAAGAGAACACTAAGAAGGGAAGACTTGGTAGCCCTGCAAAAATGACGAATAGGGTATAAGTGCCCCATATCTATAAGCTCTAAATTGAGAGGACATGAGAAGCTACAAGGGAAACTTATCAGGCACTTCAAACCTGCTAGAATGATCAAGTCAAAATTGGTTTTGACTTTGGACTAGGCTACGAGCACCAGACTCGACATGCACCAGCAAATCGAGGAGAAGAGATGGGGTCAGAACTGATTATGGCCCTATACAAAACCAGAAATTCTAACCCTATGTAAAACCATAAATCAAAAGATACGACAAAAGGGCTGCTGAGCGCCGATTGTAGCAGCTAAAAAATGAAAGGGAATAAGGGTGAAAAAACTGATAAACAAAGCAGTCGGGGTTGGACCGGTGGACACTGATAGCATCAGCCAAAAAACCAAAATAAAAAGGGAAGAGGCTGACAAAATGGAGGCAGTTGAGGCTACTGAAAAGACAAGAAAAAAACCACCACGGTTGACAGAAACAAAGGAGGTGCAGAGAAAAGCAAGAAAGAAAAAGGCGCCTGTCAAGCAAATTTTTGTCTCATTAGGCTAGGATGATATAAGGAGGTGTCGACAGTAAAAAAAAAGAGAACGATCGGAGAAGCAAGAAAACAAGGAGAAGGAAAAGCACAGGAGCTGCAAGAGGGAGGTAATGAAGGGAAGTTTTTACTTTCTGTAGGCTTCATGGTCGCACTAAGCGACCTGGCTCACGATGGCTACACAGACACACTACGCATTCTTCTCTTTCTTCTTTTGGCTTCATGGTTGCACTAAGCGACTTGGCTCACGATGGCTGCACACACACACTATGTACTGTACTCACTTTTTTCTTCTTAGGACCTCACGAATGCATTAAGCATCTGGGTGCTATGTTTGAGGGCTAGTGATGAGGGTGGGCTAAAGATTTGGTTTCAAAGAGCTTGAGCAAAAAAAACATAGGGCATGAGGGGTTGAAGAAAAAAAATATGATAGCAAGAAGGCGTTTGATTGAAGAAAAAAAAACATGCTGAGGGTGACGGAAATATGGTCGGGATGGAGCTAAAGGGGTGCGCGAAACCAAAAAAATGAGAGGCATGGAGACCAACCAAAAAATAAATAATAATAAATAAATAAATAATAATAAAAGAATAAAAAAAATAAAAGAGGAGGCGCCGGATGAAGGGATGAAGGAAGATGACTAAAATGCCAAGAGAATCCATACAAAAGGGGAAAGAATAGTGGAGAGTGAAAGTGCCCCTCAGATTAGGGGGGTCCCCTTCATGAGGGAGCAAAAACCCTTAGATAGGCGCATGTAATTTTTCAAGCAACGGAAGGGAGGGTTTCTAGGACC
>CM050438.1:58377541-58388417 GCA_027562315.1 Costus pulverulentus
ACTGAATAACAACCATTGCCTTTATAAACGTAAGAGTTTATATATACATGATACTCATAGAATCCCAAGGCCTCAAACATTAGCCTTAAGGGCATACCCCAACAAATTTTATTTTTTCTTTCTTCAAGGGTCAAAGGCTTGCCCCGGCTATTTTCATCGAGCGTTGGCACTTTCTCGATTCGAGGTACGTTCGCATTATGGACCTCTACCCTCTTGCCCTTGCCAGCGACGTTTGCATAGGCGACCTTGGGCTCATTCCTTCTTGGCTCCTCCGTTTTGAATTTTGGATTTTGCGTATTTACATAGGCTGATGATTCGTTCGTGCAAGCTTTCCTACATCGGTGATTAATTCCTGAAACATAGAAATGTTATTAGCACAAAGGAAAGGGGCCATCAAATTGTCAATATTACGGACCAAGAATTCCACGGCTTCAGTTTGCTCTAGTTACTTTTTACATTTGATACTCAAATTTCTCCACCTCGTGATGTAATTAAGGACGGTCTCGTCGTTTTTCCTCCTTGTATCTGCCAGGTCCGCGATCGTGATCTTATCGCTTAACGAAGTGAACTTCATCCTGAAGGCCTCTTCCATGTCAACCCAAGTTCTGATAACTTCATTCTCCAGGGAGTAATACCACTCAAAGGCGACCCCTGAGACTTTGTGGAAACTGTTGGAGCAATAAGGCGTCATTGCCACCAGTGTTCCCACAAGTCGCGATGAAATGGGCCAAGTGCTGGTTAGGGTTCCCTATTCAATTAAACATTTTAAAGTGCGGTACAATGTAGCCTTTGGGGTAAGGGATATCATCGTATATGGCTGGATAAGTCCTCCCTCGCCTCCTTTGCGGAGCAATTTTGGCTTCCTCTAATTGCTTTAGCTGGTGCATTTCCAGGACATGTACTTCTCTCCTGGTCAGGGTGACGACATTGTTTGACTGGGCTGGTAAAGAAGATGTTGCTGGGGCGTTATTTTGTTCCCGCGACGATTGCTCTTGACGTAACACCATCTCTTGCGTCTTTGCGAGAGCACTAGTCACCTCCTCAAACTTTGCCATGAGGATACTCATGTCATTATCCCTCTTCTTGAGTTGTCTTTTATGGTCGGCGATAACTTCATCTCGGTGATCATGGTTAGTGGTCATAATAGGTTCTTCTTCTTCCTCTTCTTCATCAAAAATTTCTTGGTGTAAAGGGGTCACCCCTGGTTCATATCGTTGGATAGGCTCCTGGATTACAATAGAGGCCAACTTTTTACCCTTGGCTTTCCTTGCCATGGTTCGAAGGGTATCCTCTTCAAAATTAGAGCCGGCCTCCCGTGTATGCTCTACCATCCACACCGTGTGAATCGTATAGCTCTTCATCTCCTTATGGTTAGTCTTGAAACACTTCTCCTTCCTCTTCATAGTCTTTTGTGCCCTTTTGTAGACCTTATAGGTCCTTTGCGATATCATTTTTGGAAAAGTGGCATTCCCGGATTTCGGGTGTGGCTTGCTTTGCACGTCGGTCTGCAACCATAGTCCTTCTACCAAGTTAGAGTTCCATTGGACTGATAGGAGTGGTGCGAACTTGTTTTCCACCACAGTTTCTACTTAGGGGTTGAGTGATTACGCCTTACAGGGGTTTGGCGGCCTTGCTTGAAGAGTCTAGCCCTCTTCTTCCTCAAAGCCCAGCATTCCTGCTTCTTTGTCACTTCAGGGTTTGCGAACACGACTCGGTCAAGTTCGCCCTCATTAATGATAAACGATGATTCTTCTTTTTCTTGGTTGATCATGCCCCCATTGACGGTGAGTGATGACTCTTCCTTTTTTGGGGCAGTCCCCTTCTTTTTTCGGGAGATCTTACTCTTAATGGTCGGAATGATCTTTCCCTCGCCCTTAACGTTCTCAGAGTCCTTGAACGGCACATATATTAACTCCACCACGTCGGGGATGCAGCCGAACTTTATCTCCCATACATTGTCCATCACTCCTTCCATGAAGATGTTGATCATGCTCGCCATGTGAGAAAATTGCTGCATGGAACAAGACAGATATGAGAATGAGGGCACGAACATCGTTGCGTAGTATAGATCTCTGAGATGAAAGGAGAAGCCAGGTCCCACCGGGCGTGCCAGAATTTGTGGGATCAAAATTGTTATATGTTAAAATGTAATATGATTGTTTTCAAATTCATCTTAAATTAATAAGGCTTTTTGTTTAATGGGTTCTAGCTTTCAATGAGCGCAAGCACTCATTGTTAATTACCCCTAAAATGTAATACGGCGTGTTTGGATGATTCCGTTTGGAACCTCGTCGATATAAAGTCATATTGAGAAGTAACGCCTCGATGGTAAACATCGACGTACGCACCTCCCAAACAATATTACATCATAATTGTACTTATGCACGTTAAATGTTTGATTCGGGAAAATTACCCGGCCGCTCGGCGTGTTGGATAATTGAATTTGGGAATTTATCCGGCCTTGCAGCGTGTTGGATAATTTGATTTAAAAATTTATCCGGCCATGTGGTGTGGAGGATAATTTGACTTAGGATTATATCCGGCCTTTGCGGCGTATTGGATAATTTTGGTTTGGAAGTTTATTAGGCCTCGCAGTGAACGCAACGTCGTATTGAGGAAATGCGCCCCGACGATAAACGTCGCCGTATGCACCTCCCAAGCAACACTTCATCAGGATGTATCGGGGCTTTCGGTACGAATTATACTTTTGGGGCCTGTATTCAGTTAAACGGGACTTGAATCAGTTTTGCAGCATTGGCAAACCGGCCAGGACCATGTCATCAAACGTTTTGTATGCATATTTATTTATTTATTTATTTATTTATTTGATTGAATCCAAATGAGGACTTTCATTAGCTTGTGTCTTAGGCTGGAGCTCCATATTAACGTCATTTTTCCTCGTGCGTATTAAGTCTCGCGTGTTTATGTTATGTTTAGTCAAAGGGTAAAGTTATCCCTTGACCATGGCATTTCGGCGGAGGATGCCAGTTAGCTCTACTGGAAACGTTGATCTTGGGGAGTTCACCTTTCCGGTGAAGGTGCCGGCAATTCTGGCGCTAGAGGAGAGTTCGCCCGTATTGGAAAGGAGGGGAGCAGAGGATTGGCGAAATCCTATGCTAGGAATATGTCTGCCATCGGGAGCAGTGGCGACACCAGTTCGTGGCAGCGTGGTCAGCTCATGGCGGCATTAGGGCCGGCATAGGTGGATGCTACTGCGTTTCCTTGGCTGCGGCGTCCTCCAAAAAAGGCAAGCGGGTGGCACTCATCCGAAATAGAGGAGAGGAGGTCGCAATCTTTATTGGGAGATGATGATTGCTGTGGATGGCGTTGATGATTGTTGATGGGATGTCGTCAGCGGATTTGTTGGTGACGTTGTTGGTGACGTCCGACAACAACTTCACCAAGAACAGCGACAATATCTGAAGGGGACGGTGCCGTCGATTGATGGATCAGGTATGGTCCAAGCAAGGATCATCCAAATCCGGGAGCGCAGTAGGGTTTGGTTCCGCCGAAGAAGACTTCCGAGGTCTATACCGCATCGCGTCATGGTAAATCCCAAATTTTATTGAAAGATAAATCATGGGCCTTAGCCCTCCATTGTTCACCCGAGCTTTTGATACCGAGTAAACTTGTGTTTTGATATCGAATACACTTGCCACTTGTCTGATGCAGCAAATTAAAGGGATAATTTTCCAGTTCGTCGGCCTTTGTAGGAGGGCTGCCGGAGTTAATTCCGTCATGCTGTGAGATCGTTCTCCTGGTAATGGCGAGTTGGATCGATTCCAGACCCTCACCTGGTGGTAGAGTGGGTTCGGGTTGGGTCCGTATTTTGGGCCGGGTCTGCCGATGTTGGGCTTTGGATTAGGGCTTTGGCTCGGCTTTGATGCTGCATTTCGCTGGCCGAAACCGGGAGTCGGTTGAGTGAACATCCCCTTCTTTTTCTTCCGGTAAGCTTATGGCCTTCGTTTTCTTCTTTCGTTTCCCCTTTTTTCACTTTCTTGTATATATATATATATATATGTTTATTTTTATGGCCATGAAACTGGTTGATTTTCTCTGCGAAGAATTTTACAGCAACGCTATAGGGTCTCTGCGGCCGTGGAGACGACAGACTCTTGGTAGGCTCTTCTCTTCTTCCTTCTTTGTTATTACTATCATTTTTATCTCCTCTCTTTTTTTGCAATCCCTTCAACGGCTCCTTTATTCTTTGACTCCAAATAGCCTCATTCGAACCTAGGTTCAAATACATGCAGGACCTCTAACACACAGTGGCATTCGGCAGCTCTGTAAGGAAATTAGGCTCTCCCTTACTTCTCTCAACATTACCCTCCTAATGTCTTCTTCTCACAGTACTTCAATGAAAGGAACAAAGTTTTCACTTCTCGCTGCGTGTCTTCTCTGAGGTTGCTGGGGCTTTGAGAAATCTTCATGCAACGTTGGTAATGAACCAATATTCATCTGAGGGATTTTGTTTTGCTTTTTTTGACTCTTCTTGTTGTGCTCTCTTCGCAATAAAGGGTCTCCTTCAAGGCTTTAAGGCGGTAGCGGATAGCATTCTTCACAACAGGGAGTGTTCTTCAAGGCTTCAAGGCGGTAGCGCTCCCTTTTGATTGGACTCCTTGACGAGGCATTTCATTGCTCACGTTACTGTGACTTCTTGAGGGCGGAGCCCAGGAGGAGATCAAAAAAAGTTCTCAAACAGGTACCTCTCCACTACTCTTTCCCCTTTTTTATGGATTCTCTTAGGTATTTTAGTCGTCTTCCTCATTCCCTTCGTCCGGCGCCTCCTCTTTTATTTTTTTTATTCTTTTATTATTTTTTATTTATTTTTTATTATTATTTTTTTGGTTGGTCTCCACGCCTCTCATTTTTTGGTTTCGCACACCCCTTTAGCTCCATCCCGACCATATTTCCGTCACCCACAGCATGTTTTTTTTTCTTCGATCAAACGCCTTCTTGCTATCATATTTTTTTTCTTCAACCCCTTATGCCCTCTGTTTTTTTTTTGCTCAAGCTCTTCAAAACCAAATCTTCAGCCCGCCCCCATCACTAGCTCTCAAACATAGCACCCAGATGCTTAATGCATATGTGAGGTCCTAAGAAGGAAAAAGTGAGTACAGTACATAGTGTGTGTGTGCAGCCATCGTGAGCCAAGTCGCTTAGTGCGACCATGAAGCCTATAGAAGAAAGAGAAGAATGCGTAGTGTATGTGTGCAGCCATCGTGAGCCAGGTCGCCTAGTGCGACCATGAAGCCTACAGAAAGTAAAAACTTCCCTTCATTACCTCCCCCTTGTAGCTTTTGTGCTCTTCCTTCTCCTTGTTTTCTTGCTTCTCGAATCATTCTCTTTTTTTTTTACCGTCGACACCTCCTTATATCATCCCAGCCTAATGAACAAAAATTTGCTTGACAGACACCTTTTTCTTTCTTGCTTTTCTCTGCGCCTCCTTTGTTTCTGTCAACCGTGGCGGTTTTTTTCTTGTCTTTTCACCAGCCTCAACCGCCTCCGTTTTGTCGGCCGCTTCCCTTTTTATTTTGGTTTTTTGGCTGCTGTGATCAGTGTCCACTGGTCCAACCCCGGCTGCTTCGTTTATCAGTTTTTTCACCCTTATTCCCTCTTATTTTTTAGCTGCTGCAATCGGCGCTCACCAGCCCTTTTGTCATATCTTTTGATTTCTGGTTTTACATAGGGTCAGAATTTCTGGTTTTGTATAGGGCCATAATCAGTTCTGACCCCATCTCTTCTCCTCGATTTGCTGGTGCATGTCGAGTCTGGTGCTCCTAGCCCAGTCCAAAGTCAAAACCAAATTTGACTTGATCATTCTAGCAGGTTTGAAGTGCCGGATAAGTGCTTGATAATTTTCCCTTCTAGCTTCTCATGTCCTCTCAATTTAGAGCTTATAGATTTGGGGCACTTATACCCTATTCATCTTTTTTGCAGGGCAACCAAGTCTTCCCTTCTTAGTGTTCTCTTCCTCTTCAGGTGGATTTTGGTAAGTGTAACTCGCTGGCTCCATCTTCCTGGCTAGCTCTTTATAGAATCTCTTTATGACATTTAAATCACTTTGTTTGAATGGTAAGCTTTATTCTACATTAGATGATAGCTTTCGGCAAACATTGGCAAAGGGCTTGCATAATAACAATTGCATGGAAACAAACATGTAGGATAACACAGATGCTTCAATTATCCATTTTCATTTAACATCAAATGAAATATTGGGTTCCTTTTGTGAGGCCTTACTGTGATATCTCCAATTTGCAATATGGATAAAGATCCCCTCAACATAAGTAGCGCGATTCATTTCGTAGCAAAATTCTTTGTGTCATAGTTTATCACAGAATGTTCTATATGATGGACAATTATGAATATCCTTTTAGCCTGAGTACCATTGTTGCAAATTTACCCCCCCACGGGATTTGGCAAGGAGACTTAGGAACATAATCACTTCCGCTTTTGATGTAAATCCATTGGCAAATTTTTTATTATCTAATTCATATATGAGAATTTGATACGAGAAACTCTATTAATAAGTGCAAATAATCCTTGATTTCTCGCTCACAACTTTGAACATTTCAGCTGTCAGTTGTCAAGAATCTTTTCACAATGCTTTTCCTAGGATGTTCTTATCCTCCCGTTTACAAAGTTTCATTGTATGCTACTGTAGCTCGAAGTATGTTCTTTGTTACTTATTCAAGTGAACATTTCCAATTGTCTTCTTTATTTATTTAAACTCCACAGTAACAGTATGTCTCCAAAGAATTATGGCGTTAATCCTATAGGTTAATTGTCCCACGCTAGATAGCAGCTTTCAGCAAATGGAAGCAAATAAGTAGTGCAACAAATTGCCCCCTAGCAGATTTCGTGCAAGCAAAACGTGCGTACAAATCTGCTCGAAAAAATACACCTCGGGACTGTTCTTTTTGCTCTTATCATCATCTTAGATACATAAGGTGGTTGGACCAAACTCTAACCTCAGCAATAATTTTTTTGATGTGCTTCATTTAACATTTTTGCTTGCTTCTTTCCCCTTCTCATTGTTCCTTATCCCTTAACAAATGTTTCATTCTGCTTTTTATTTCTACAGCATATAGCCTTCTTGTGGTCTCGTTATGCTTCTATGTCATTAGATGAACCTGATGATGAGGCCATCCTGAAGTATATCAAGAAGTTCGATCCACCAGGCCATTTTCGGGGGAAATAGCATGAATGGCGCGACATGATGCTGGAAGGACGGGATGTATTTTATGGTAAAATACCCCGTTATTTGCCTCTTCCTTCACTGCCCATGGACCATAAATTTATTCCGCCCATCGAAGGCAAGAATTGGATGCCTTTGGAACATATTACCATTGGAGTGAGAAATTCTACGTCCCACGTCCTCAACTAAGGTACCGATTTATGATTAAGTCTCGGACCCATTACCGGGACTTCTTATCAAGAATCAGCCTTCTTCCTAGGCTTGGAGATGGTTTCCGACCGCGTGCCTAGATGGTCAGATGTTAAATATAAAATTCAGCAATCACAAGCGCACATCAAAGTCTGGTAAGGAACAGTAGAGGATTTCAGTTTTCCACACAAGGAAAGTTTCGGCTGAAAAATTCTAGATTGATGGGACGAATTTCAACAAGAGCTATTGGTTCAGCAAGTGCAGAAATCAGCATGTTTTAAAGATTGAAGATCGAAGGAGGCAGAGTACTAATAGATATTGAAATTCACAGCAAGGATCACAAGAGGAAAAAATATCAATGACTAAGGTATTCAGATATAAATGCAGCAGGTGGCAAGTTAAATTTAGTGTGAACGACAATATAGTAGAGATGAAAGATGGCAGCCTACCCACGCAATATTTCAACAAGCAAGTCACAGAAGCATGTAATATTAGTATTTGAAGCGGTAAGCTACGGTATCCCAGCTTTCAGCAACGAGTTCAGTACCAGATTTGGGAACAGATCCAGCAAGTTGGTAATGATAGACGCACAAATCCGAAATGCAGCAGAGCTTTAACGATTAGAAGTTCAGAAAACCAAATGCGTTTAGTCCAGAAAACCAGCTCAAAAAATCTCAGTTTTAATAGGGTATTTGGAGCAGTAAGCAACAGTAAATGTTCAGATTTCAGAAAAAGAATTCTAGCAAGTAGAATTCTCCCAACTTAGTGAGACTCAACTCTCGTTTTAGTACTTTAGAGTTTCAAACCTAGTAGACATCAATGCACAGGCACACCTGCATAGGGAAAACTGAATTCAGAAAACAGAGATTCATAAAGCAGAACAGGAAATCCAGCAAACAGTTTCCAGGCATTTTTAGCGACAAGCGCAGCTCATTGTTCTCAGAACAAATAGCAATGTATAGGGAAAATAATCTCAGAGATTTGTGAGTAAGAAGACCAAATAAGATTCACTTAGTGATGAGAAGAAAATCACAACAAAATTTAAAGGAAACAAGCAGATTTTCAGTTCAAAACTATAGAAAACAGTGTGCAGGATTTTCACGCAAAACAAATTCAGATGAGATGAAAACAACATAATCTAAGAGCACCTAAGGTTTGCTTTGATACCAATGATGTAAAATAGATTCTGCCCTAGAATCACCTTAGGTATGTAGCTCTTCAAATATAGATTAATCATGCGCAAAGTAGGATTTCAGCATGTTGATTAAAGGACACAAAACAAACTATTCAATGGCAGCTAGGTCTATTGCATATGATCCCATATAAAATACTCTATGTTGGAAAGAAGGCACTTGAGGACCCCTTATAGGAAGGGGGCAAGCTCCTTCTTGTCCCTTGTATCAACAGTCTTGAGGTGCGTGATTGAGCAAGCGGGGTTATCTCAGTTGACAAGGTCCAAGATCTCTTTTGTTCAACAATGTGAGGGAGGTGGAAGGAATGAATACTCAGCCGGTACGGAGGACTTGGTAGGGAAGAGGAGAGAGTAGACGATTTGGTAAGAAGAGAAGAGATTAATAGAAGAGAAGGATAACTAGAGGGGCCAGCGGCTCACCCTCAAAGATGCAAGACAAGGGACCAAAGGCTCACCCTCCAAACAAGCTTCAATGGAAACACAAGTTTATGTTTCAAAGGTTTTCATTCTAAGTGCAAAGTGTGTCAATACAAGGGCTTTAAACCCTTTCCCTCAACGGCTACAAAATTCACTCAAAGATCAATGGCTATTATTTCTTGGATTTAAATTATGCGGTGGAGATATGAATTCTGCCCTGCTCTTTCATTGGATAAAGTGGGCGGTTGTATGGTTTTGCATTTGTGGCCGAATGCTTGGAGATTGAGATGCTGGCATGTCATTGGCTGGTGGTGAGGTGTGGAAGACTTTGGCTGAAGAGGTGTTTGCATGCTGATGATGTTAATAGCTGGTGGAAATGTCTACATATTATTGGCTGGTGGGGAGGTGCCTTTGTAAGGTTTGCTTCGGTTGGATTTTGAAGACAAGCATAGTGACGTTGGAGAGCTGGCTGCGCAGGCTGCTTATACTCCTTTGATTGGCTGGCGTATAGAGCTTGCTGGGGCTGTTTGGATGAATTTGGCTTGGGCTGCATGTATGCCCTTGATGGGCTAATGTGCACGAATTGAATGTGGGCCTAATGAAAATAAAAATGAAAATGATGGATGGCATGCCTTGGCAGGGAAGGTAGATTCTTTATGCAGTAGGTTTGATTCTATGCTAATTGCCTCTATTTCTGCTATCACTTGTGATGTTTGTGGTAATGATGGACATAATTCTGAAAATTGTAGAGTTATTGTAGATTAGGGTACTGAACATGCTAATGCGTTAGGGTCTTATAATCAAGATAGAATTATTGATCCTTTTTCTAATACCTACAACCCTGGTTGGAGGAACCATCCTAACTTGTCTTGGAGAAATAATAATCAAACTAATGGGCAAAATGAGAATAGGGGGTATAATCAGAGAATCAAATTAGAGTTAACACAAGAACCCCAACTTATAAGAGATGTTTACTCAATTTATGGGTTTCAAAAAAAAAAACAGAATGATGGCATGAATGATAGTCTGAAACAGATCAATTCTAGCATGAATGAGAGCCTGAAACAGATCAATTCCAGGATAGATAGTATTGTTGCTCACAATAGAATTTTAAAGTTTCAGATAGCACAAAATGTTTTTGGCGCTGTTGCCGGGGACCTTAGTTTTTGTTGATATCAGACATATTGAGATTATTGCTAGACTAGGTGATTATTTACTGTTTATATTTTTTCTATTATTTTCTGTTTTTCTTAAAATCACTTGATCTATCTATTATGCATGCGCATGAGCCTTAGATCAGGATCACTTGTTCCATTGGATCCTGAAATTAACGAAACACTTAGAGTGAACAGGAAGTTGAGACTGGAAGAGGATTTACAAGAAACATCACAGGAGATACAAGAAGAAATTGTGGAGATGGCGAATAACCAGAGAACATTGAGGGACTATGCAGCCCCTAATCCACAAGAAATCCACTCAAGCCTTGCTAGATCAGCAATTGAGGCTAATAACTTCAAAATTAAGCCTGCCTTTATGTCCATGATTCAACAGAACCAATTAGGAGGATCTCCACTGGAAGATCCAAACCAACACTAATGATGCCATCAAGATTAATGGTGTTTCTAATGATGCTTTCAAATTAAGATTATTTCATTTTTCTCTTAGGGACCAAGCGCGATCATGGCTTCAAGCACCACCAACTAGATCCTTCACAACTTGGGATCAACTGTCAAATTCCTTCTTGATGAAATACTTCCCTCCAAGCAGGACAATTTGTAACATCCCGTTATCTTAACCCCAAACAAGCAACACAAGTCATGAAAGATACAGGATGTTATCATACAAGATCGATGCACATGCTAGGTAAAACCAAGTTCAGG
>CM050438.1:58396153-58418130 GCA_027562315.1 Costus pulverulentus
TTAAAGTTGATCATATATTCATCCATGCGATCATAGAAACCCTTTCCTCTTATTGGAAATTCTAAAATGCGCCTATTAGGGTTTCGCCCCCCCTTTAGGGACTTTCAAAATTACGGTACCATAATATCCATAATGGGGGTACCGTAATTTGCTCTGAAGCTCTGATTCTTCTGAAATTTTACAGGTGACTTCGTTTGAATGTCTAGAATCCATTAGTGTGCTCAAATCTTTCAAAATCCATCAAAATATAGCACTTTTTACCTGAAAATCATGAAAAACCAAAATAGAAGTAGATTTTACAATATTTGATAAAAAAAGGCATAAAAATAAGCAAGGTAGTAATAATATGGCACAAAAAGATATATAAAATGACATGAAATTTACTATAAATTTCGCTGTCATCACTTGGGCTGCATGTATTCCGTTGATGGGCTGATGTGCACGAATTGAATGTGGGCCTAATGGAGGTGATCTTGATTTGCTGAATTTGATTGAATCTTGGAATGTTGTCTTGATTTGAAAATGGATATGATGTAGCCGGTTGAGGTCTTGAGTGTTGAGGGGAAGGTGCCTTGTAGTTCCTTACAGGTGCAAATATCCTAGGCTAAACAACCTATTACATTTACTACAAGGAAAAACAAAGACTGGAAAGTAAATCCTAGGCTAAATCCTAACTACAACAACAACCAAATTGAAATATAAAACTTACAAAATTGTTCTACCAAACTAGTCTTATGACAAACAAGACTAGGTAGAACCAAATTGTGAAATGTTAATAAGTTCATATGCTGAAAGTGACATAATAACAAAACATAATTTAATCCTTTGAGATGCTCCTGCATTAGCTTTCCCGTGGGCAAAAGAATTATTCTCCTAAAGAATTAAAATTGAAGTGCCAATGTTGTAGGTTGTGGTGGCCAACCCAAGGTATAGTAGTCATCCCGTGTGTGTCGTCTGGGGGTGGGTAGTTCCTCCTCATTCTTATGCTTCAACTTTGGTGGCCATTCCCTTTGTGTGTATATTGTCTTCAGCCTTCTTTACCTTTTCATTTTTGCAAGGGAGAAGGGGATCTTTAAAAGCAATTGGATTCTCATGTGTAACAATAATATGCGATTTGTAGATATGATAGGCAAAAGTGGCAACTGTGAATGAAACTAGATTCAGAAATACTTCCTCATTTCTCTTTGGACCATATGTGTTGGTAAAATTAGCTACAGTTCCTTTCAATTGTTCTATCATAGCATTTGGAAAATATGATAGGTATGCATATGGAATCCAAGACATTAAGCTTGTTCTTTGTAAAACATGATTAGGAAGAATTAAACCAACATTAGGTTCACGATAAACTTTACCATGCAACTTTCTGTTTAAAGCGAAAGATGATTTCATTTGCAGCATGTGTATAGTCAAGGTATTAACAAAGAAAGGCACAAATTTAAAATCATCATGGCAGTTGTTTACTTCCCTAGAAGTGTTAAGTAATTGCTTATTAGTTTCATTCCCTAAAAGTTCTGATAGCCCAGGATTGAGTTGTTTGTTTTCTTCATTATTGTCTTCTCTAGTTCTAGGAGTGGGCTGATGTGTTTCCAAGGGTGGGATAGGTTTAGGTTTTGGGACCAAGAGTGATGGTTCTAAGGGTATGTCACTAAAGGATTCAGTGCTAGTTTGATTAGGAGGTGGTTCAAGTTCAGCTGACCCTAATTCATCCTCCACAACATTCTCATGGTTTTTAGTTGGGTCAAGTTCAGGAGTGGGCTGAGTTGTTCCTAAAGGTTTTGAGTTACCGAGTCCAGGTCCTAAAAGAGATGGTAATAATGATGATCTTAGTGGGTACCTATGACAGATTATTGGTTCTGGAGGAGTCATACTATGGTTCAGCTCGCTAGTCTTATACGGGTGGGGAACTTTGACATGTTCAATGAAAAGAATTTCCACTTCAAAGTTAGGGGGAGAAGGTTCTTGAAGTTGTGTAACCTTAATGTTGTTCTAGTTCGCTTCAATTTCATAATTAAAAGTGAGTTTGGGCTGGGGTAATCTTAATGGTGTTATTAGTTCAGAATCAGATTTTGAGTCTGTTGTGTCCCAACAAGTAGGTAAACAAAACTAATTTTTGAAGTTGCAGCCAAAACTTATTGTATGGCGCACAGGGACTTGTCACCCCCTGATACGGCTCCAAAAACTTGTAGAGTTACCACACTTGTTGTGATCTTTGCAAATGCACAGATACTCAAAGTAATAAAGAAAGATATCGAACCCACATAGACCTATGTTGTCAAGTACCAAATAATTGATTTCTTCCTATCTTGGCAATAAAATAAAAGCAAAGTAATGATCGAAAACACACGAGAAAATTCTATCAGACAGAAACGGGGACTAGGGTTTCATTCACTATAAGTTTCATGACTAGGTATATAAGGATATTCATCAATCAAATTCTATTATGATAAAGGCCTAAATTACTTTGTTAAGAGATTAACTCACTTTCGTGCAGACAACCATGCAGAGATCAATCCTCGCTTTCGCGCAAGATTTATCCCAAGCTAATGATAAGTAAATCATCAAACGAAGAACTTGAGGATCACTTTCGTGCATCCGAGTTTTAAGTTGATTGCCTCGAGTGGAAACTCAAGGATCACTTTCGTGCATCCGAGTCCCAACACAAGTTCTACCTACGGTTCTCCAACGTTCCAATCCTCACTTTCATGCAAGATCTCCATGTTTGACACAATAACTCAATCCTAGGTTCATAATTATCATCATGGCAATTCTAACTATTGAAATAAAGAAATAAGAACTTAACCTAATTTTATATGGTGAGTTCCTATTAATCAATTTTAGGGTTCCAAGTTCACAAGCAAATCACCTTTCGGTCCTTATTGCGAAACCTCTAAATCATAAAGACAAAAAGTAAACTAAGGAGAATCTTAGAGCAATAATCACATTGGTAAAATTATCAAAGTAGAATAATCATGATGAAAGCAAAAAGTATCTAATCATTAAGAAAATCAAATGGAATTACTCCCCCAGGTCCCAAAGAGTGTTTAAGCTAGCATGGTGAAGAAAATACAATATTCCATTGTTTCAGAAGATAAAAAATCAAAGAAAAAGAAGTTTTAGGAAAATACAGCATGGCTATAATATAAATTACAGCCGTATTTTGCATAGGATGCGCTGTGAACAGTGTCGGCGCCTCCTTCTTCCTCAATTTCTCCTCAAATTGATCTCCTTTCATTCTGAAACTTCTGGTACGCCGTCTCCTCCTCCTGGCAAAGCTTCAGTATGAATTTCACAGCCGGAGATGCTTTGGATTTGTCACGGCGGCGGAACCCTAAACGGCGACGTGTAACTCGATTTCTCCCTATACAGTTGAAAATTGGGGCTTTTTGTGTCTTCATGATCCTCTCATCAAAAGCTCCCTCGATCCTCCATAAAAATTGGGCCTTTGAGTTCCTTTATCTTCTCCTCATCGAGACAAGTCCGTAGCATCTTTCGAATCTCAATTTGGACTTCTGGATCTCAAGATATGGTCCGCGCAAGAATCGGGCTTCAATAGTCCACAAAAATCGTGAATCTGGGATGAAATTACGGTCGTAAAATATATTACGGTAGTGCCGTAATTTCTGGAAGTCTCTCGAGTGAATTCTGGGTAAAATATAAGATACCATAAAAAAAAAATACGGCACTGCCGTATTTTTCGCAAATTATAACCGTAATATCCATTACACCCAGGGTGTATTTTTCAAACTTGCTCCGATTTGCATGAAAATTGGCGGGCAGCTTCGTTTCGACATCAGAAATCCATTCGTGTGCTCAAATCCTTCAAAACACATCAAAATATGGCACTTTTTACCTGATAATCATGAAAAACAAGAAATTGTGTAGATTCCGTAATATTTAACAAAAAAGGCTTAAAAACAAGCAAAATATCATAAATATGACACGAAAAGACCATTGAAATGACACAAAAAATACTATAAAATTTGGTGTCATCAAATACATAAGGCTCAAACTTTACTTGTCGTCAAGCAAATAAATAAAATAAAGAACACTGCTATGGAAAATATGCCTTTCTATGAAAAATAAATTTTTAAAATATAATCACTCATGAAATTTTTCACCAACTTTTTGCATAAAATTTTAGATAGATACATCCTCCTCTGAAATTAATCTTTAAGATCTACAACTTTGGTCAAATAAAACTTCGCAACTCGCATAATAAAAAAAAATCTCAGTCTCATGATTTCACCCAAATTTCAGTTTAAATATATTATACATTTGTTTATAGGAATAGGATATCCAAGATCTTTTTCCACTCAAAATTTATTTTTATTTCTTTTCTCTCTCTCTCTCTCTCTCTCTCTCTCTCTCTTTTCATCAGACTTCAACCCATGTCCTTTGGTACCATTGTCAATTTTACACAGTGCCAAGTAGGGGAGTCCTCTCATTTTTTTGGATCATGGATTCTTTCTTCCTAACAAATAGTAAGATAAACTAGACATCAACTAGGTTAATCAATTGACATCAATTTAAAAATTACACTCATATGCTCATTTTATTCAAGAAAGATGTTTCACTCTTAGATTGCATTCATAAAACAATATATCCACCCAAAACCCTATGCATCAATCAATGAAGCATTTCAACAAGTAGATGTATATCGAAGAAATAAATTCAACATAATAGGTATATCTTCATTCACAGGCATGCATAAACATTCATCATCATAGAAAAATCAACACACCTTTCATCACATGTATTAAAGTTATAAAAATTTTTAAACATCATAATATTAATATCAATGTAAAAGGTGTGAAGCATCAAACTCAACAATCATGAGATGTAAAGTGACATATCCGTATAATGACATAAGGCTCAAACAATGCAAAGGATGCAAAGTGATAGATCTAAGAGAAGAAAAGTGTAGATAATCATATCAAATAAAATAATCACAAGAAAGTGCAAACAATACTTACAAAACTATATAGCAAACTCTAACTGAAAATACAAGAGGCTCAAACCAAAAATAGTGTCGGGGCAGATGCGGCTGGGTCTTCAAAGGTACGCCTTTTGACAATTTTACCTGCACAATTTAAGATACATAAGGCTCAGTCTAAAATCAGTCTCTAAAAATAATAATAGTAAAATTAATTTTCTTGAAGAAGAATCAGAGATATCATTGATGGTCCAAAAAGGGTGCCGATGGAACTCTCTGATGCAGCTGAGAAGCAGAGGTGGAACAGATGCTAGCTGAAAAGCTCATAGCAATAATGGTGATGCCGATAGTAGAATGAGTAATCTCTAGTGGCCTGCTAGACTCTACAGTCGTAGAGGTGAGATTGTTGGCCGGTGAGTGCAAGAGATAGCACTGCAAAAAAAATTTGGAAATCAGTGTTACTAATGAAGAGTCTGCTGCAAAAATAAATAAAATCAATGTAATAAGAGGGATCAAAAGAAGTAAGAGGCTGCTGATGATGCTCCGTAAGAGGTGGAAGATAGTTGCTCTTGAAGAATTCTGGATCTGGAGGCAAAAGAAGCAATAATAGGTAGAAAGCAAACACTACAGCCAGTGAATTTTTTTAAGAAAAGTAGCTATACCCAAGAATAAGATTTAATGATCCAAAAGGAAAACAAGCAGAACCATGTGGTAGACTAAAACATGTTCTTTCCAGGCATATGAAAATTAAAGGATCAAAATCTATCAGGAATTTAGGGTAACAACAGAAAGAGGGCTACTCATATTACAAAACTGCAAAAACTGCACAAAAGTTAATTAGATTCGAAAAGTTGCTATGTGTCCTAGAATGATCAGAAAATATTTTCATGAAAACAACTAATCCACGAGATAAAATGAAACATGTTCCTCCAATTCCATGTGAAAAATAAGGGTTACAACTCATTAAAGCATTTTAAAAACTTGCAGCAAAAACGCTAATCAGAATAGACAAAAGAAAACTGCTCCAGAAATTATTCAGAATCGAAAAGATGCTATGTGTTTTAGAATGATCCATAGACTTTAAAATTCAGCAAAAATATCCAGATGATAGACAAAGATGAGTAGTTCATCTTTGTGCGAAAGATCAAAAATTTTTCCAACCCAGTTTCTTAAAATTAATGCAAGAAAATGGCTCAAAGAACTCAAATAAGCTGACTGCAGCTTTAAAATACAGTACTTAAAAAAAATTATGGTAATGTCGTATGTTTCAAAGAACTCTCGGGTTAAAAATGGCTAAAAAATATGGTACCATGAAACAGATTACGGTAGTACCGTAAAAGACACGAAACCTTCTGTTCGAAAATGGACCGAAAATACGGTACCGTAAAGTTCATTACAGTACTACTGTAAAAAGCTCAAAAGTCTTGGGTTGAAATCGGACGACAATTACGGCACCAAAAAAAGGATTACGTCGGTGTCGTATTTTGCACAAAATTTTATTTTACCTGCAAAAAGAGAAGAAAAATTCATTCTTAAAATAAACAAAAACTAAGCTAAGTAAGAGTGCTTGGGTTGCCTCCCATGAAGCGCTAATTTTTAGGTCATTAGCTGATGGGGGCAAAGACCACTGGCCACGAAGGTACAAGTGGAGCTTACGACTACTGTAGACGACGACTTGGACGGTCGCGAATAAGCTAGCAAGCTCAATCAATAAAGCTAGCTCAATAATTAACCACTTCATAAGAGGCCCAAGACAAAACCCACTTATCAGCAATAATTCGCCACAAAGAAGCCCAAGACTATTCCATTGGATCAGCCAGCAACAAAGCAAGATGCGCCAACTCCAAATCAGATTCTAGGATTTCATCAAAGCGCACATCAACACAAATCTTGATCACTGCAAAGGAGGAAGGCTCAACGTCTCTCCCTTCATCGCTGCAAATAGAAGCACAACGTCTCTTTGCTGGAGATGGAAAGAACAACGTTCACCTTGAACGTTCGCGTGCAACCTCTCTCAAAGCTTCCCCTATATCTTACACTCATGTATCCTTGTAATCGATAGATTTTGTTGAATGGAAATAGTTTTTCGTCCTCAATCGGATGTCTCCGATCTTCTTCTCCTCTGAGGCGCTTGTGTTGCCTATCCTTCCCCTCACCTCCTTCTAGGGCTGAGCCCTCCCTCTTCCCTTCTTCACTACAAGCTTCTTCCTTCGAAACCTACGTTCCCAGCCAACCAGTTACGTGTTCACAAGATTTCCAGAAGTTCGCGACCTTGCCACCGACGATCCCACCGTCGGATCTCCACGAAACTTCGAACGTCTCTTCGCCTCCCATAGTCAAACCTTCAGCCGCCGGCATCCGCCCATCCGCCACCCCGATCGCCAGAATCGAAATACAGATGTGTTCCCCTGTTTCCGCCTAGTTTCTGCCCTACTCCCGCCTTTCACCGTCGTCCTCCTCCGACCGGCCACCGTCCGCCCCGAAACTCCGGCCACGTCGTCACCATAACCATACCAACCTCCAGTAGTAGCAGTTTTTCATTTGGTCAACCACTGGCCGGCCGGCAACAAATCCTTCTCCAGCGCGACATCCCCTGTTTCTGCCCTGCCCGCGACCTAGCTCCGCCCTTCCGCATCGTGCGCCTCCGACCAACCACCGCCCGTCACCAAACTCCGGCCACCACTCCGACACCATCACGAGGATCTGCAGTTGTAGCAGGTTCCGAGTTCGCGCACCACCGGCATTCCGGCGACGAACCATGCTCCACTCGCGTACTGCCCTATTCCAACAGAACACCCTCCGCCTCCGCAGCCTTCCGCCCTTCATCGTTGTTCTCCCCCGACAGGCCACCAATCGACGCCAAACTCTGGCCACGTCTTCTCATCTATGATGACAACCTCCACTTCTAGCAGGTTTTGATTTCGTCCACCATCCGGTGAACAGCGATCACCCCTGCTATGCTCGCCAACCTCCCCTGTCCTGTTCGAACAATCGCCTCCTTTTCGCAGCTTCCCCTGTTCCGCCTGAACAGCTGTTTCTCCGCTGCTGCCAGTGCTCTGACGCCGCCATCACCTTCTCCACCACCTGCTGTACCAGAGTCGCCGACAAACCACTAGCTCCAGCATCATTGAATGGCGCAGACCATCCTTGCCTGTTTCCAGACTCTGCTTCTTGCCGCTGTCTTCTGTTTTGCTCTTTCATATTAATCTGATTACCCTTATTGTCGCAGGTTTTTTGGCATGGTCAGAGAAGCCCCCAGCTCTGATCATTGGATCCATTAGCAAGACCTGATCCTCCTCTATCATTCGGATCAGTTGGGAGAAACGCAAATCGACTGGATCATCCTCCAAGACACAACAACTTTTCGTAAATGATTAAATCCTGCATTTATTTTCTCAACTAATCTGATTAGCATGTTTTGTGCAGGTACTTTGAGCAATCTATGCAACAAATATCTTGGACTTTGGTCAGATAATGAAGCACACATCTTGTACTTTCATTTGGGTTAGTTAATGCAAGCCCGAGTTCAACGGTTCAATCTAACAAGCATTGCAAAATTTGCAATCTGAAACATTTCTATGCAGTTTTAACTTACCGATCTAACTAGCTATATTGGTTGCACTAAATCTATATGCTCGAGTAAGAGTCTACTCTCCATTTTGGTACACATGCAAAGAACTAATTTAGTTCTACAATGCAGTTCATTTAGTTTGAATATTGAATGGTTGGAACCCCCTCTATGACATTGCCACATTTGCTAAATAATAATTTTCTGAACTCCTGGAATTCTAGCTGCTTTCATGAATATGCTATTTTCTGAAAATTCAAAAATAAATAACTGAATTTTAATTTAGTAGTTTGTTGTCACACGCTTCCCCCCTACATCATTAGCTTCACCAAAAATGAAATCTCATGGTGAAGTAGGTGAATCAGTTCCAAAGTAAATAACATGTAATTTCTTTCTTTTCCGCTGTCCAAAAAGTTTAGCCACTAATTCAAATATCCTAAATTTTAAATAAATCACAATTGACATGGCTTTCTCAAATATGCGGAAATCAAAATCAAAATTTTCAACATCACATAAAGGATATTCAATGATCTTCCTAAATTTATCATAGAGTAAAATCTTTAGTCCTTTCTTATAAATTATATTTTCAACTGCCACAGGACTTTGATTAAAAGATATAAGCATTGGATCATCAAAATAAACTTTCTGTCTCAAATTAGATTCCTCAATAAAACATAAATTTTCATTGAAATCAGAAGATTGAACAATAGATATGGGCAAAGCATCAGATTGAGATTCAACAATGTTTGTATTTTTCAAATCATTTTCAAGTTCCTCGTGCACATTATCAAATAATTTGTCAATTTCAAAATTATCAACAAAATTAGAATAAGATTTTTCTAAATTAGTCCTCTCATATGTTTCCTCATATTTAATCACAAATAATATATCATCAAAAGAATCAATTTCAATAAAAGAGGGTTTTTCAATTTCAATTTCTTCAAACTTTTCCACAAACAAATTATCAAAAGAATCAATTTCACAATTATCAAAATCAGAGTGAGATTCATTAATGTTCACATAAGGCTCAATCTCAAAACAATCATGACCAGAGGGGGATTTTTCTAAATCAAGTTCTTCAATTTCAAACTCAAATAAACATGCTTGTTGTGCTAACTGGGTTTCCAAAAATTCAGAATTAGCAGTTAAAGATTCTACATTAGAAGCAAGCTGACCAATTATGTCCTTAAGATCTTCAATTTCCTTACTTTGATTTGTCATGAATTGGTTTTGATTCGACATAAAATTTTCAAGCATGGATTCTAACCAAGATTTTTCAGTATCTTCAAAGTATGGTTCGGAAACATGATTTGAGCAATTCTCATAAAAAGAAGTTTGATTTTTCCATCCAAAATTATATTGATCAGCTTCATAACATGATAAATTGGAATTTGGAGAAATTAAAATTTGGCAGTTAGAACTATAATGACCAAAACATCCACAAATATCACAACTAGTGAAAGAATAAGATGTCTTAACAGGATGCATATTTAAAGTGTATATTTGACGACAGATAAAATCTAACTTATCTTGAAGAGTGCATGACGAATCATCTTCATATGGCATATATACCTCATCTCTTTCAGTTGCCCACGAGTTGAAATTGAAAGACATGTCTTCAAATCTATCAAGAACAGAACGATAATCCAACACCAATCAATCAAATAAAACCTTCTCTTTTTTTTCAGAATATATAAAACAAGGAAAATATAAAACACAAGCAAATTCACAAATTTTAGAAGATCTCAGTTCTGTCACAACTTATTAAAATCCAAAACCTGGAAAAACAAAAAACAAAGTAAAATCAAAAACAAATAAAACCTAGTCTAGCAATACTAACAACTATTTTGATATTAACAAAACTAAGGTCCTCGGTAATGGTACCAAAAACTTGTTGTATCCCAACAAGTAGGTAAACAAAACTTATTTCTGAAGTCGCAGCCAAAACTTATTGTATGGCGCACAGAAACTTGTCACCCCCTGATACGGTTCCAAAAACTTGTTGAGTTACCACACTTGTTGTTATCTCCGCAAGTGCACGGATACTCAAAGTAATAAAGAAAGATATCAAACCCACAAAGACCTATGTTGTCAAGTACCAAAAAATTGATTTCCTCCTATCTAGGCAATCGAATAAAAGCAAAGTAAATATCAAAAACACAAGGGAAAATACTATTAGAGAGAAACTGGGACTAGGGTTTCATTCACTATAATTTTCATGACTAGATATATAAGAATATTCATCAATCAAATTCTATTATGATAAAGGCCTAGTTTACTTTGTAGAGAGAATAACTCACTTTCATGCAGATAACCATGCAGAGACCAATCCTCGCTTTCGCGCAAGATTTATCCCAAGCTAATGATAAGTATATCATCAAACGAAGAACTCGAGGATCACTTTCGTGCATCCGAGTTCTAAGTTGATCGCCTCAAGTGGAAACTCAAGGATCACTTTCGTGCATCCGAGTCTGAACACAAGTTCTACCTACGGTTCTCCAACGTTATTATCCTTACTTTCATGCAAGATCTCCACGTTTGATACGATAACTCAATCCTAGGTTCATAATTATCATCATGGCAATTCTAACTACTGAAATAAAGTAATAAGAACTTAACCTAATTTCTTACGGTGAGTTCCTATTAATCAATTTTAGGGTTCCAAGTTCTCAAGCAAATCACCTTTCGGTCCTTATTGCGAAAACTCTAAATCATGATGACAAAAAGTAAACTAAAGAGAATCTTAATGCAATAATCGCATAGGTAAAATTATCAAAGTAGAATAATCATGATGAAAGCAAAAAGTATCTAGTCATTAAGAAAATCAAAGGGAATTACTCCCCCATGTCCCAAAGAGTGTTTAAGCTAGCATGGTGAAGAAAATATAATATTCCATTGTTTCATAAGACTAAAAATCAAAGGAAAAGAAGTTTTAGGAAAATACACCATGGCTGTAATATAAATTACAGCCATATTTTGCAGAGGATGCGCTGTGAACAGTGTGGGCGCCTCCTTCTTCCTTGATTTCTCCTCCAATTGATCTCCTGTCGTTCTGAAACTTCTGGTACGTTGTCTCCTCCTCCATGCGAAGCTTTAGTATGAATTTCATGGCCAGAGATGCTCAGGATTTTCCACGGCGGTGGTACCATAAGCAGCGGCGTGTAACTCGATTTCTCCCTATATAGTTGAAAATTGGGCTTTTTATGTCTTCGTGATCCTCTCATCGAAAGCCCCCACGATCCTCCATAAAAATTGGGGTTTTTTGTTCCTTTACCTTCTCCTCATCGAGACGAGTCCGCAGCATCTTTCGGATCTCAATTTGGACTTCTAGATCTGAAGATATGGTCCGCGCAAGAATCGAGCTTCAAATAGTCCGCAAAAATCGTGAATCTGGGATGAAATTATGGCCGTAAAATAAATTACGGCAGTGCCGTAATTTCTGGAGGTCTCTTGGGTGAATTCTGGGTCAAAAATATGGTACCATAAAAAAAATATGGCACTGCCATATTTTCTGCAAATTACAGCCGTAATATCCATTACACCCGGGGTGTATTTTTTAAACTTGCTCCGATTTGTATGAAAATTGGCGGGCGGCTTCGTTTCGACATCTAGAATCCATTCATGTTCTCAAATCCTTCAAAATCCATCAAAATATGGTACTTTTTACCTAAAAATCATGAAAAATAAGACATTGTGTAGATTCCGCAATATTTGACAAATAAGGCTTAAAAACAAGCAAAAGATCATAAATATGACACGAAAAAACCAATGAAATCACACAAAAAATACTATAAATTTTGGTGTCATCAGAGTCCAAGATTGGTGGCAGCCTAGGTGGATCTAGGGGTGGTTGTTGACAAATGTGGCTCATTGTGGAAGATAGGTTTCGATTTGGTACTATCTCAGCTTGTCCATGGTCATTTTCTACCTCTTGGGGTTCTTCATGACTTGCCCCCTCAAGTTTAGTGGTTTCATCAAGACATGGTTTAGATTCTAAGGTAGGCTCTAAAGTTTGTTCTTTAGATTTTGGCATTTGTTGTAACTCTTCAATTTGTTTTCCCCATTTGTGAAAGATATTATTAGATGATGGTAGAGGTAGACTAGACTCTATGATGTTTTTAGGAAAGTTGTCTACCTTAGGGGTTCTAGGCTTGAATCTCTTAATTTTTAGCTTTGGTTTATGGGACCGCAAGACATAGCTATCCTCTATTCTATGGTAATATCCATCAAAGTCTTCTAACGAAGGTTTACCAAGATGGACATGGTAAGTACCCTTTAGGGGTAGGACATCACACCAAACCTTTTGTTCAACACACATAGTAAGGGAAACTATGCAGCTAAGGTTCACTAAGATTCAGGTTCCATCTTCCCAAGTAATGGTATAAGGTTTTAGATGTGGCTTGGTGGTCAACTTGAACTTATCAATTGCTTCGAGAGTTATAAAGTTGAACCTTATATGTTCATCAATGGCAATCTTACAAACCCTATTGTCAATCTTAGTGTAAGTATGAAAATAATCTGATCTAAGGGTGACCCTATAGGTTGGGAGTCTATCCATGTATCGGTCATGATGCTCTTTTAAAATTTTATTGTTCTCTTTCAGATCTTGGTTCATGGCTTTGAGTTCGTCATAGATCATTCGTATTTGTTCTTGACTAAGACTAGAGGTCATGTTCAAAAATTTTGAGAATGGAAAAATGTAGAGCAGCGAAGCATGAAAGATCAGACTAAGCAATTGATAGTGCAGGTATAAAATGTTACAAAGAATTATACAGGTTTAGCAGAGATTTCAGCATATATAACAGCAGGTTTTCAGAAAATGCAAAGTGGTAAGCATCAATATTACTTATAAAGATAAGCACAAGTTATTCAATAAGGTGCTGTTGTACAACTAAGCAAGAAAATTCAAGTAGTTTAGTTATCTATTAGCTTGTATTCAGGTTTGGTTCATAAAACCGGTAACTGAGAGCATTTATGCATACAGAAACCAAGATGCATAACTCACACATTCAAGTGTTAAATATAAAATTCAGCAATCACAAGCGCACATCAAAGTCTAGTAAGGAACAGTAGAGGATTTCAGTTTTCCACACCAAGAAAGTTTCGGCTGAAAAATTATGCATTGTTGGGCTGAATTTCAACATGAGCTATTGGTTCAGGAAGTGCAGAAATCAACATGTTTTAGAGATTGAAGATCGAAGGAGGCATAGTACTAATAGATATTGAAATTCACAGCAAGGATCACAAGAGGAAAAAATATCAATGACTAAGGTATTTAGATATAAATGCAGCTGGTGGCAAGTTAAACTTTGTGTAAACGACAATATAGCAGAGATGAAAGATGGCAGCCTACCCACGCAATATTTCAGTAAGCAAGTCACAGAAGCATGTAATATTAATATTTGAAGTGCTAAGCTACAGTATCCCAGCTTTCAACAACGAGTTCAATTCTAGATTTGGGAACAGATCCAGCAAGTTGCTAATGTTAGATGCACAAATCCGAAATGTAGCAGAGATTTAACGATTAGAAGTTCAGAAAACCAAATGCATTCAGTCTAGAAAACCAGCTAAAAAAATCTCAGTTTTAACAGGGTATTTGGAGCGGTAAGCAATAGTATATGTTCAGATTTCAAAAACAGAATTCTAGCAAGTAGAATTCTCCCAACATAGTGAGACTCAACTCTCGTTTCATTACTTTAGAGTTTTAAACCTAGTAGACATCAATGCACAGGCACAACAGCACAGGGAAAATCGAATTCAGAAAACAGAGATTCATAAAGTAGAACAGAAAATCGAGCAAACACTTTCCAGGCTTTTTTAGCCACAAGCGCAACTTATTGTTCTCAGCACAAATAGCAATGTACAGGTAAAATAATCTCAGAGATTTGTTAGCAAGAAGACCAGATAAGATTCACTTAGTGATGAGAAGAAAATCACAACAAAATTTCAGGGGGAAAAAAGGAGATTTTCAGTTCAAAACTACAGAAAATAGTGTGCAGGGTTTTCTTGCAAAACAAATTCAGATGAGATGAAAACAACATAATCTAAGAGCACCTAAGTTTGCTCTAATACCACTGGTGTAAAATAGATTTTGCCCTAGAATCACCTTAGGTATGTAGATCTTCAAATACAGATTAATCATGTGCAAAGTAGGATTTCAGCATGTTGATTAATGGACACAAAGCAAACTATTCAATGGCAGCTAGGTCTACAGCATGCGATCCCATATAAAATACTCTATGTTGGAAAGAAGGCACCTGAGGCCCCCTTATAGGTAGGGGGCAAGCTCCTTCTTCTCCCTTATATCAGCAGTCTTCAGATGCGTGATTGAGCAAGCGGGGTTATCTCGGTTGACAAGGTCAAGGATCTCTTTTCTTTAGCAATGTGAGGGAGGTGGAAGGAATGAATACTCAGCCGGTACTAAGGACATGGCAGGGAAGAGGAGAGAGTAGACGATTTGATAAGAATAGAAGAGATTGAAATAAGAGAAGGATAACTAGAGGGGCCAGCGGCTCACCCTCAAAGATGCAAGAAAAGGGGCCAAAGGCTCACCCTCCAAATAAGCATCAACACAAACACAAGTTTTTTGTTTCAAAGGTTTTCATTCTAAATGCAAAGTGTGTCAATACAAGAGCTTTAAACCCTTTCCCTCAACGGCTACAAAATTCACTCAAAGATCAATGGCTATTCTTTCTTGGATTTAGATTATGGGGTGGAGATATGAATTCTACCCTGCTCTTTCCTTGGATGAAGTGGGCAGTTGTATGGTTTTGCATTTGTGGCCGAATGCTTGGAGATTGAGATGCTGGCATGTCATTGGCTGGTGGTGAGGTGTGGAAGACTTTGACTTAAGAGGTGTCAGCATGCTGATGACGTTAATAGCTGGTGGAAATGTCTACATATTATTGGCTGGTGGGGAGGTGCCTTTGCAAGGTTTGCTTCGGTTGGATTTTGAAGACACAAGCATAGTGACGTTGGAGAGCTGGCTGTGCAGGCTGCTTATATTCCTTTGATTGGCTAGCATATGAAGCTTGCTAGGGCTGTTTGAATGCATTTGGCTTGTGCCGCATGTATTCCCTTGATGGGCTAATGTGCACGAATTGAATGTTGGCCTAATGGAGCTGATCTTGACTTGCTGAATTTGATTGAATCTTGGAATGTTGTCTTGATTTGAAAATGGATATGATGTAGCCGGTTGAGGTCTTGAGTGTTGAGGGGAAGGTGCCTTGTAGTGCCTTACAGGTGCAAATATCCTAGGCTAAACAACCTATTACATTTACTACAAGGAAAAACAAAGACTAGAAAGTAAATCCTAGGCTAAATCCTAACTATAACAACAACCAAATTGGAATATAAAACTTACAAAATTGTTCTACCAAACTAGTCTTATGACAAACAAGACTAGGTAGAACCAAATTGTGAAATATTAATAAGTTAAAATGATGAAAGTGACATAATAACAAAGCATAATTTAATCCTTGGAGATGCTCCTGCATCAGCTTTCCCGAGGGCAAAAGAATTCTTCTCCTCAAGAATTAAAATTGAAGTGCCAATGTTGTAGGTTCTGGTGGCCAACCCATGGTATAGTAGTCATCCCGTGTGTGTCGTCTAGGGGTGGGCAGTTCCTCCTCATCCTTATGCTTCATCTTTGGCGGCCATCCCCTTGTGTGTATATTGTCTTTAGCCTTCTTTACCTTTTAATTTCTGCAAGGGAGAAGGGGATCTTTGAAAGCAATTGGATTCTCATGTGTAACAATAATATGCGATTTGTAGATATGATATGCAAAAGTGGCTGCTTTGAATGAAACTAGATTCAGAAATACTTCCTCGTTTCTCTTTGGGGCATATGTGTTAGGAAAATTAGCTACAGTTCCTTTCAATTGTTCTATCACAGCATTTGGAAAATATGATAGGTATGCATATGGAATCCTAGACATTAAGCTTGTTCTTTGTAAAACATGATTAGGAAGAATTAAAGCAACATCAGGTTCAGGATAGACTTTACCATCCAACTTTTGGTTTCAAGCAAAAGATGATTTCATTTGCAGCATGTGTATAGTCATGGTATTATCAAAGTAAGGCTCAAATTAAAAATCATCATGGCAGTTGTTTACTTCCCTAGAAGTGTTAATTAATTGCTTATTAGTTTCATTCCCTAAAAGTTCTGATGGCCTAGGATTGAGTTGTATGTTATCCTCATTAATGTCTTCTCTAGTTCTAGGAGTGGGCTGATGTGTTTCGAAGGGTGGGATAGGTTTGGGTTTTGGGTCCAAGAGTGATGGTTCTAAGGGTATGTCACTAGAGGATTTAGTGCTAGTTTGATTAGGAGGCGGTTCAAATTCACCTGGCCCTAATTCATCCTCCACAACATTCTCAAGGTTTTCAGTTGGGTCAAGTTCAGGAGTGGGCTGAGTTGTTGCTAAAGGTTTTGGGTGCCCGGGTCCTGGTCCTAAAAGAGATGGTAATAATGATGATCTTAGTGTGTACCTATGATAGATTATTGGTCGTAGAGGAGTCATACTATGGTTCAGCTCACTACTCTTATCCGGGTGGGGAACTTTGACATGCTCAATGACAAGAATTTCCACTTCAAACTTAGGGGTAGAAGATTCTTGCAGTTGTGTACCCTTAATGTTCTTCTAGTTCGGTTCAATTTCATAATTAAAAGTGGGTTTGGGCTGGGGTAATCCAAATGGTGTTGTTAGTTCAGAATCAGATTTTGAGTCTGTTGCATCCCAATAAGTAGGTAAACAAAACTTATTTCTGAAGTCGCAGCCAAAATTTATTGTATGGCGCACGGGGACTTGTCACCCCCTGATATGGCTTCAAAAACTTGTTGAGTTGCCATACTTATTGTTATCTCTGCAAGTGCACAGATACTCGAAGTAATAAAGAAAGATATCGAACTCACATAGACCTATGTTGTCATGTACCAAATAATTGATTTCTTCCAATCTTGGCAATCAAATAAAAGAAAAGTAAAGATAAAAAATACACGGGAAAATACAATCAGAGAGAAACTGGGACTAGGGTTTCATTCACTATATTTTTCATGACTAGATATATAGGATATTCATCAATCAAATTCTATTATGATAAAGGCCTAATTTACTTTGTAAAGAGATTAACTCACTTTCGTGCAGATAACCATACAGAGACCAATGCTCGCTTTCGCGCAAGATTTATCCCAACTAATGATAAGTAACTCATCAAATGAAGAACTCGAGGATCACTTTCGTGCATTAGAGTTATAAGTTGATCGCCTCGAGTGGAAACTCAAGGAACACTTTCGTGCATCCGTGTCTGAACACAAGTTCTACCTATGGTTCTCTAACGTTCTAATCCTCACTTTCGTGCAAGATCTCCACGTTTGACACAATAACTCAATCCTAGGTTCATAATTATCATCATAGCAATTCTAACTACTGAAATAAAGAAATAAGAACTTAACCTAATTTTTTACGGTGAGTTCCTAATAATCAATTTTAGGGCTCCAAGTTCTCAAGCAAATCACCTTTCGGTCCTTATTGCGAAAACTATAAATCATAATGACAAAAAGTAAACTAAGGAGAATCTTAGAGCAATAATCGCATAGGTAAAATTATCAAAGTAGAATAATCATGATGAAAGCAAAAAGTATCTAGTCATTAAGAAAATCAAAGGGAATTACTCCCCCATGTCCTAAAGAGTGTTTAAGCTAGCATGGTGAAGAAAATACAATATTCCATTGTTTCAGAATATTAAAAATAAAAGGAAAATAAGTTTTAGGAAAATACACCACGGCTGTAATATAAATTACAGCCGTATTTTGCAGAGGATGCACTGTGAACAGTGTCAGCGTCTCCTTCTCGCTCGGTTTCTCTTCCAATTGATCGCCTTTCGTTCTGAAACTTCTGGTACATTGTCTCCTGCTCCAGGCGAAGCTTCCGTATGAATTTCATGGCCGGATATGCTCTAGATTTCTCATGGTGGAGGAACCCTAAGCGGCGACGTGTAACTCGATTTCTCCCTGCACAGTTGAAAATTGGGGCTTTTTGTGTCTTCATGATCCTCTCATCGAAAGCTTCCTCGATCCTCCTTAAAAATCGGGGCTTTCAGTCCCATTATCTTCTCCTCATGGATACGAGTCCGCAGCATCTTTCGGATCTCAATTTGGACTTCTGGATCTCAAGATATGGTCCGCACAAGAATCGGGCTTCAAACAGTCCACAAAAATCGTGAATCTGGGATGAAATTACGGCCGTAAAATAAATTATGGCAGTGCCATAATTTCTAGAAGTCTCTCAGGTGAATTCTGGGAAAAAAATACGATACCATAAAAAAAATACGGCACTGCCATATTTTCTGCAAATTATAGCCGTAATATCCATTAAACCCATGGTGTATTTTTCAAACTTGCTCCGATTTGCACGAAAATTGGCGGACGGCTTTGTTTCGACGTCTGGAATCCATTCGTGTACTCAAATCCTTCAAAATCCATCAAAATATGGCACTTTTACCTGAAAATCATGAAAAAAAATAAATTGTGTAGATTCCGCAATATTTAACAAATAAAGCTTAAAAACAAGCAAAAGATCATAAATATGACACGAAAAGACCATTGAATGACACAAAAAATACTATAAATTTTAATGTCATCAAATACATAAGGCTCAAACTTTGCTTGTCCTCAAGCAAATAAATAGAATAAAGAACACTGCTATGGAAAATATGCCTTTCTATGAAAAATAAATTTTTTAAATATAATCACTCATTAAATTTTTCACCAACTTTTTGCACAAAATTTCAGATAGATACACCCTCCTCTGAAATTAATCTTTAAGATTTACAACTTTGGTCAAATAAAACTTCGCAACTCGTATAATAAAAAAAAATCTCAGTCTAATGATTTCACCCAAATTTCAGTTTAAATCTATTATACCTTTGTTTACAGGAATAGGATATCCAAGATCTTTTTCCACTCAAAATTTATTTTTATTTCTTTTTTTTTCTCTCTCTCTCTCTTTTCATCAGACTTCAACTCATGTCCTTTAGTACCACTGTCAATTTTACACAGTGCCAAGTATGGGAGTCCTCTCCTTTTTTTGGATCGTGGATTATTTCTTCCCAACAAATAGTAAGATAAACTAGACATCAACTAGGTTAACCAATTGACATTAATTTAAAAATTACACTCATATGCTGATTTTATTCAAGAAAGATGTTTCACTCTTAGATTGCATTCAACAAACAACATATCCACCCAACCCTATGCATCAATCAATGAAGCATTTCAACAAGTAGATGTATATTGAAGAAATAAATTCAACATAATAGGTATATCTCCATTCACAGGCATGCATAAACATTCATTATCATAGAAAAATCAACACACCTTTCATCACATGTATTCAAGTCATAAATATTTTTAAACATCAAAATAATAATACCAATGTAAAAGGTGTGAAGCATCAAACTCAACAATCATGAGAGGTAAAGTGATATATCCGTATAATCACATATGGCTCAAACAATGCAGAGGATGCAAAGTGATAGATCTAAGAGAAGAAAGTGTAGATAATCATATCAAATCAAATAATCACAAGAAAGTGCAAACAATACTCACAAAACTATATAGCAAACTCTGACTAAAAATACATAAGGCTCAGACCAAAAATAGTGTCGGGGCAGATGCGGCTAGGTCTTCAAAGATGCGCCTTTTGAAAATTTTACCTGCACAATTTAAGGTACATAAGGCTCAGTCTAAAAGCAGTCTCTAAAAATAATAATGATAAAATTAATTTTCTCAAAGAAGAATTAGAGATATCATTGATGGTCCAAAAAGGGTGCCGATGGAACTCTCTGATGTAGATGAGAAGCAGATGTGGAACAGATGCTAGCTGAAAAGCTCCTAGAAATGATGGCGATGCCGACAGTAGAGTGAGTAATCTCTAGTGGCTTGCTAGTGACTACAGTCCTGGAGGTGAGATCGTTGGCCGGTGAGTGCGATAGATAGCATTGCAAAAAAAATTAGGAAATCAGTGTTATAACAATAATTTTATAAATTAAGAAATTTTATTTTGAATTTTTAGGATTTTTCTAGGATTTTTCGGAATTTTAAAAAGGTTAAAAAAAATTAGTTTTATAAAAAACTTTACGTTTGCGCTCGCGGGGGGTCGAACCCGCGTCGCGTGGATGAATTCGTCGCCGTCTAACCAACGCGGCGAGTTTTGTTTTTAATTTAGTATAGGATTTATTCTTTTTATATTAGATTTAAATTTGAATTCGGGGACCGAGTCAACCCGTCGTCTTCCCCGATTTTCTCGGCGATTTTCTCGCCGCCGCGTTCTCGCCGTCGGGAACGAGTTTCACCTCTATATTAGAGGGCTTTTGTTCGACTCGAGGAGTTTCGAAACCCTGGAACATCTTCACCCCTCGACGCGCCGCCAGGAAGGAGAAATCGCGCTCAAACTCGTCGCCGGAGTTCGAGCGGCGCCGCCTCGTGTTCCAGCCTTCCAGCGCCTTCGATGACGGCGATCTCGGTGTTTTGGGCTACGATACATCGTCGTAGCAAGGTATGTAAGCTTCTGTGAAGTTTTAGTGAAGTTTCGTTTGGGTTTGGGTATGTTTTGTGTATCGACGGCGGCGGCGCCACCGTCGATACCTGCTGTCGCTTCGGAAGCTTCGACCGTGGGTCGAAACCTCACCGAAGCTGGTCGTAGAGCCCCGCCTCATCGTCGGGAGTCTACTGGAGAATTTTGGCGGTGATCCGAGCTTCGACGCGCCCTCGGGAGCTCGCCGGTGCAAGCAGCGGACGCAAGTCTGGCGGCCTTGCGCGGCGGCGTTCGGGCGGCGCGGGCGAACGTCGGTTCGGTCCGAGATTGGGTTTGGGCGGCAGTTTATTTATAAATAAACCGGTCGCTGAGTTTTGAAATCAAATTGAACCGGACCGAGCGGTTCAATTCCAGTTTGGGTCAGTTATGGAATTTCGACCGGTTCGACCCCGATTCGGTCGAATCCGGGCCGGTTCAGGTAGCCGTTGGAAAGATAATTAAATTGCCCATCTAATGGTAATCTTCATAGCTTTAGATGAGGTTTATAATTTGTGTAATTGAAGTTAGAAGTTTCGGTTTAACTTGGTTCAGGGTGAATTTGAGCGGTTCAGTGCAATTCTATTCGGTTCAGTGGGTTTTAGGTTCGGTTCAAATGATCTGAGACTGGTTCTCTAGGTTTAGGGTTGTGTTCTACATGTTGGTAGTTTTGGTTTCCAAGTTAGAATGATTATTAATAGAGTTCATGTATAAATTCATGTTACAGAGTGGTTGATCCAATAATCGACTTGCAAAAGAATTCAGGATAACAGCAATTGAGGTAGGAATCTTACCCTAATCCTTTGTTACAGTGTCATGAATTATAGGAATTGCTGTTTAATCCTTTGATTTAATATATGATGCATTTTGATAGAATGACACTGATATCTGATTGCTTCGTCTGCTT
>CM050438.1:58463776-58536777 GCA_027562315.1 Costus pulverulentus
TTTGATCCTGGCTCAAACTTATCATTTGTTTCCCCTCATTTTGCATCTCATTTGGGAAAGGAACCTAAACAACTTGATTGCTTGTTGCATGTCTCTACACCGGTTGGTAAATCTTTGACTACAAATCTTGTTTAATTCCTATGGGGATACATGAACTTCCAGCAAATTTGATCCTATTAAATGTTCATGATTATGATATTATCCTTGGTATGGATTGGATTTCTTCATATCATGCCTCTGTAGATTGTTATGGGAAGATAGTCACTTTGAACCTTCCTAATGAGATCCCATTTCAATTCAAGAGTGTTGAACATGAGTCTAGTGTATCTCTCATTTCATTTATGCATGCTTCAAAACTTCTCAATAATGGGTGTGAATGTTATTTAGCCTATGTGAAGGAATGCCAAGAACCTACACTTGATTTGGAGATGATACCCATTGTGAAAGAATTTCCAGATGTCTTTACTAATGACTTGCCTGGTTTACCCCCTGATAGAGAAGTTGAGTTTAGTATTGATCTCATGCCTGTTACTATGCCCATCTCAAAGACTCCATATAGAATGGCACCACCAGAATTAATAGAGTTGTAAAAGCAATTACAAGAGTTATTAGATAAAGAGTTCATCAGACCTGTGTCTCACCATGGGGTGCACCAGTACTATTTGTTAAAAAGAAATATGGTACGTTACGACTTTGTATTGATTATAGGCAATTGAATCAGGTAACAATCAAGAACAAGTATCCCTTACCTAGAATTGATGATTTGTTTGACCAATTACAAGGAGCACAAGTATTTTCAAACATTGATTTGAGATCTGGTTATTATCAAGTAAAGATCAAGACTGAGGACATTCCAAAAACAGCATTCAGAGCCAGATATGGCCATTATGAATTCCTCATTATGCCCTTTGGTTTAACTGATGTTCCTGCAGTCTTCATGGATCTAATGAACCGGGTATTTCACTCACTTTTAGATACATGTGTGATTGTCTTCATCGATGATATCTTAGTATACTCAAAAAGTCATCAAGAGCATGAAGAGCATTTAAGATGTGTGTTATAAATATTGAGGGAAAAGAAGTTGTTTGCCAAGTTGAGTAAATGTGAATTTTGATTAAAGACAATCAACTTTCTAGGTCATGTCATTTCAGGAGAAGGGATATCAGTTGATCCGAAAAAAGTAGAAGCAGTGGGAAAGTGGGAAAGGCCAACAAATGTAGCAGAAATGAGAAGTTTTATGGGTATGGCAGGTTATTTTAGATGGTTTGTAGCAGGTTTTTCACAAATTGCAAGTCCTCTCACGAATTTGATTCGAAAGAATGTAAAGTTTGCTTGGAGTGATGAATGTGAAGAAAGTTTCCAAGAGTTAAAAAGAAGATTAACTAGTGCACCAATCCTCACTGTACCTCAAGATAATGATGGATTTGTAGTGTACATTGATGCTTCAAGAAAAGGGCTTGGCTGTGTTTGGATGTAAAATGGCCATGTAATTGCTTATGCTTCTAGGGAATGGAAAGTGTATGAGCAAAACTGTCCAACACATGACTTGGAGTTAGCTGCTATCATTTTTGCCTTAAAAATATGGAGACATTATTTGTATGGCCAGAACTTTTAGATCTATACTGATCATAAAGGCTTGAAATACATCTTCACCCAGAAAGAATTGAATATGAGACAAAGGAGATGGATAGAATTACTGAAAGACTATGATTGTACTATTCATTATCAATCTAGTAAAGTAAATGTGGTAGCTGATGCCCTTAGTAGAAAGTCTTCTAACTTGGTGGCAAGCTTAATGGTAAAGCAGTGGCAATTATGTGAAGAATTTTGTGGTTTGAATATCAAGATAGACATTCAAAAGTCAAATGTTCTAATTGCATCTCTCAAAGTGCAATATGATTTTCTTCAACAGATCAAAGAAGAACAACTTCAAGATATGCAACTAAAGAACCTTAGAGAGAAAATTAGTAAAGGTCTTGGACAGGATTTTTATATTAGGACTGATGGCATATTAATGTTAAGGGTTAGGATTTGTATTCCATGTGGTTCAGAAAGTAAAGAGAAAATTTTGGAAGAGGGACACAAGTCCAAATATTATATACACCTAGGTAGCACTAAAATGTATAATGATTTAAAGAAATGTTTTTGGTGGGATGGTATGAAGAAAGATATTGCACAATATGTTTCCAAGTGCTTAACCTGTCAATTGATCAAAGTTGAACACCAAAAGCCTGGAGGACTACTACAACCGTTAGAGGTGCCGGAATGGAAGTGGGAAAGCATTGCTATGGATTTTATTTTTGGTTTTCCCTTGACATCTAGGAAACATGATGCCATTTCGGTGATTGTTGATAGGTTGACTAAAGTTGCACATTTCTTGCCAATTAGGATGACATACTCCCTTAATAAACTTACCAATTTGTATATTGCTGAAATAGTAAGACTTCATGGTGTTCCCATTGAGATAGTATCTGATAGAGACCCAAGATTTCTTTCTAGATTTTAGCTAAGATTACATGAGGCTTTGGGGACCAAGCTAAAGTTTAATATAGCTTACCATCCTCAAACTGATGGGCAATCTGAAAGAACCATACAAACGCTTGAAGACTTGCTTAAAGCTTATGTTATGGAGTGGAAAGGTGAATGGGATAATGATCTTGCAAGTATTCAAATGGCACCATATGAAGCATTATTTGGAAGGAAGTGTAGAGCACCTTTATGCTGGGAAGAGGTTGGTGACAGAAAGATCTTAAACCCAGACAAAGTACAAGAAACAACAGATAAGATTCATGTGATCAAAGACAACTTGAAAGTTGCACAGAGTTGCCAAAAGAGTTATGCGGATCAGCGAAGAAAAGACATAGAATTTCAAGTTGGAGACCATGTGTTCTTAAAGATTTCTCCTTCTAAAGGTGTGATACGATTTGGAAAGAAAGGCAAACTAAGTCCAAGATTTATCGGTCCTTTTGAGATTCTTGAAAAGATCGGTTCTGCTGCTTACAGGATTGCCTTACCACCCTCTTTAGCCAATGTTAATAATGTATTTCATGTTTCCATGTTGAGAAAGTACCATCATGATCCATCTCACATACTTGATTTTGAGCCCATCCAAATTGATCAAGACTTAGCCTATCTCGAAAAGCCTATAAAGATTTTGGTTTGAAAAGAGAAGAGCTTAAGGAATCGAGCCATACCAATGGTCAAAGTTCTTTGGCAACATCATGCTTTTGAGAAACCAACATGGGAGTTAGAGGAAGAAATGAGAAAAGTCCACCCACATCTGTTTGCTACTCAAGGTATGACAACTTTAGAGGACTAAAGTTTTTTTTTAAGGGAGGAGGAATATAATACCCTCAAAACAAAAGCAAATCTACAATGGTCATTATGTTTTTTGGTAGCAAATGTCATGTAAGATGATCTTCTTGTTGTAGTGCTTTCTAAATTGTTGATGAACATGGAAGAGTTTTAAGAAGTTAAGTGAAGAGTAGGACTTAAGGGAATTCTACTTGTGATGGTAGGAAAATATGAAAATAGAACAAAAGGCCATAAAGGAAAATAAAAGAAACTATGAGGGCATAAAGGAAATCACCTTGCCACCTCATTAACCTTGACTTTGCCTTACGCCTCCACCTCATCTCCTCATGCATGAGGAGATAAAGATGGAAAATTTTGCCATTCCTTCCTTTTGCTTCGTTCCAAGTTTGGGATACGCAAGGGAAGAGGAGGAAAAGGGGATAATTCAAAGAGAAAGTGAAGTTTGGGCATATAAGGCTACTTCTTATTCTTCCTTTGTACATGCTTGCCTTTGACTTCAATTTTATGTGACATGATCTTGCTCCTCATGAATGACTTCAGTTTGGTTCTGATTTCTATGAATTATGGTAAAGTCGGTTTTTGGAAAAGGAATAAATTCTATGTTCCTTGACTATGAATCCATTTGTGAAGTCACTCCGACCTTTATGCATTCAAATTAGCAGAACTTTCGACTCACTGAACCAAACCGCCTAAAATCAGATCCATTGTCAAGAAGACTTAATTATCTTTCTTTTGGGTCAGATATTGAGTTGTGTAGATGAGTTTATCGACCTTGTTCCCTCAGCCTAATCTGATCCAATAAATCTGGGTTGACAGTTTGGACCTTTAGCTAGTGAGTGATATCTATGTCCAAATGTTGTGATAGTAATGGTATCATTTTATTCATTCTATATCACGTACACATCATAACCTACACCTGGAGTCTTTATTTGGATGATGTGGCTCATAAATGAATTTATAATCAAATTTCTACCTAACCATAAAAATCCTGAAATCTACTTGTCCAGATTTTGACCTACTGCTACTCTATAGCTCATAACTTTTTGTATTGAGCTCCAATTTGAGTCACATTTGTTGCTCTGTAAAGTAGACTCAAAAAACTTTGTTTTGGCATTGATATCACACCAAATGGTATTTTATGATGAATGAAAAGTTCATATGGTAAACAAGCTTCAGATTTCTGATTTTGGGTGTCATGTCCATATCTATGTATACTTTGCCTAAATGGTTTGGTAGGTGACCTATACTGCTCTATATGTCTCTTCCATGTGGAATTGAGCATGTCAGCCCTGGTATGAAGTCTGAACTTATGAGTCACATCTTTCAGGGTTTGATACTATAAACCCTTTTGGTATGCCTTCTTTGGTTTACGTATGTGCATGCTAGTGGGAAAGCTATTATGAGCCAGGAAATGGGAAGAGATTGATAGCTGTGGAATAAAGTACTACATGGAACAATGTGCTACATGGAACAAAGTGCCACATTAGAAATAATGGGGGCCACCTCTTGAATCTCACTATCTCTAATAAGACTATGAGCCCAGAAATGGGAAGATATTGATAGTTGTGAAACAAAGTGCTACATTTAACAAAGTGCCACATTAGAAATAATGGGGGCCACCTCTTGAATCCATGGGAGCCACCTCTTGAATCCCACTATCTCTGATATGACTATGAGCCCAGAAATGGGAAGAGAATGATAGTTGTGGAACAAAGTGCTACATGGAACAAAGAGCCACATTAGAAATAATGGGGGCCACCTCTTGAATCCATGGGAGCCACCTCTTGAATCCCACTATCTCTGATTTGAGGAGCCATGATTGCTCCAGCCGGCCTATATTTGGGTTTCACCCTGACGGGGGTGGAATATGCTTCCAGACGTGGAAGCTTATATTATATGTGATTTCCCACTATGCTATGTGCCATGTACCTCTATGTTTCTTTGGATTGATTCGTGTGACCACAACGCTATGCTATCTATGTCATTTATCTTTTGGGATTATTCTACTTTGAAATCTTTTGCTTACCTTACCATGTAATTCGTTTTACTTTTGTTTATGTTTACCATGTAACTATATTTCTTTGGGTTGCTACTTCATGATGTGCATACAATGGCACTAATGCATACCATGCCATTATCACTATTGCTTACCATATCATTATACTTTGATTACCATAATACTACTATACTTCCATTTGGAGCGTTGTGGCAACCTACTATGCACTTACTTTATTTGGCATCTTATTTACTTGTTGAGCATTCTTGCTCAAATCTTGCATTTCTAACCTCTTGACAGGTTAGCTTGGGCTACGAGCTATGTAGAACGTTTCACTGAAACACATGAGTTATCGTTTTGTGTTTTGCACTTGTACACCTGTGTGATCCTTGTAGTTGAAGTGTTAGTAAGCTGAGTATGAGAAGATCCATGACTTGTATATCACAAAGATACTTTATGTTTTAAAGACTCCTATATGATGTTGTGTTTAGTGCTTGTTATGGAATGACATGTATGGAATGAAATTATGGTTTTGGATAAATGATGCATGGCTTTTATGATCTAAGATGTATGGATTTGAAGTTTGAATTGTGATTTAAGTTGTATGAGTTGTTGTTACCTCCTATATACATGATGGTTGAACAGGTTATCACTTATGGATCCTGGATACATCATGCCAAATTTTTTTTCTATGATATCAATTTTGAATAATTGATTACCATCTAGGGGTGTGACAACAGAGACCTACGTTGTCAAGTACCAAATAATTGATTTCTTCCTATCTAGGCAATCGAATAAAAGCAAAGAAAAAATAAAAAATACACGGGAAAATACTATCAGAGAGAAACTGGGACTAGGGTTTCGTTCACATTAATTTTCATGACTAGATAAATAAGGATATTCATCAATCAAATTATATTATGATAAAGTCATAATTTACATTGTAAAAGATAAACTGAGATTCGTGCAGATAACCATGCAGAGACCAATCATCGCTTTCGCGCAAGATTTATCCCAACCTAATGATAAGTAAATCATCATACAAAGAACTTGAGGATCACTTTCGTGCATCCGAGTTCTAAGTTGATCACCTCGAGTGGAAACTCAAGATCACTTTCGTGCATCTAAGTGTCAACATAAGTTCTACCTTTGGGTCTGCAACGTTTCGATCCTCACTTTCGTGCAAGATCTCCACGTTTGACACAATAACTCAATCCTAGGTTCATAATTATCATCATGGCAATTTAAACTACTAAAATAATGAAATAAGAACATAACATAATTTCTTACGGTGAGTTTCTATTAATCAATTTTAGAGTTCCAAGTTCTCAAGGAAATCACCTTTCGGTCCTCATTGCGAAAACCCTAAATCATGATGACAAAAATTAAACTAAGGAGAATCTTAGAGCAATAATCGCATAGGCAAAATTATCACAACAAAATTATACTGACGAAATAAAAGTCATCTAGTCATATAAAATTAAGATGAATTACTCCCCCATGTCCCAAAATAAGATTAAGCTATCATGGTGAAGAAAATACAATAATCCATTGTTTCAGAAGATCAAAAATCAAAGGAAAATAAGTTTTAGAAAAATACACCACGACTATGAAATTAAACACAGCCGTAATTTGCAAAGGAGGGCTATGAACAGTAGCGGCGCCTCCTTTCTTCTTTGATTTCTCCTCCAATTGATCTCCTTTCATTTTAAAAATTTTGGTGCATTATTACCTCCTCTATGCGAAGCTTCAGTGTGAATTTCATCACCGGAGGTGGCTTCCATGCCTCTCAGCGTGAAGCAAAACACTAAGCTCCTCTCTCTCGATTGCTCCCTCGATAGTTCATAAAAATTGGGGCTTTTAGTCACTTTATCTCTCCTCATTGAGACAAGTCTGCAACTTCTTTCGGATCTCAATTTGGATATCTGGATCTCAAGATATGGTCCGCGCAAGAATCAGGCTTCGAATTGGACTTTGGAAGTCGCGTTATGGAAGGAAATTACAGTAGTTTAATATGTTACAGCACTGCCATAAAATCGGTCAAGTGTTCTGGTCTGAGATCTTCACAAAATACGACACCGTAAAATGCTTCACGGCGGTGCCATAAAATTGGCTGAACACTCTGGTCGAAAACTTATGGAAAATACGGCCTGTGAAATAATTTACGGCGGTGCCGTAATTTTTGTGAAATCTTATGTTTGAAAAACTCCTCAAAATACGGCAGGTGCTCTGATATTACGGCATCGTATAGGAATACGGTACTGTAATATAGATTACGGCTCTACCGTATTTTGGTTTGTTGCCTTGATTTGCGTGAAATTTGTCATGTTATCTCTTCTTGATGATGGCAATTCTTCCATGTGCTTGATTTTGCTTGAAAATGACCAAAAATAGTACCTTTTTACCTGAAAATCATCACAAACCCAAATAGAAGTAGATTTTATAATATTTGATAAATTTAGTATTAAAATTTGTAGAAGTGCGTTAATTTAGCATGAAAAGATATATAAATTGTTACAAAATATACTATATACTTTGGTGTCATCAGTCGTGACATACCCAATGACAACCGTTATGACCTCCTTACTACGGTGAGGTGTTAGGTTGTATCAAAGCATGTCCCTAACCATATAGAATAGTCAATGACATCAAGTCAAGGGATCAATGCATGTCCTGTCACTTGTGAGCTTAACTCATGACACCAAGTTAAAGCCTCACAACGGGTTGATCCAGTATATCCACCATTGATATACCCATATGCCTGCTTTAGCACCTCATGCCTAACCAGCTCATATACTAGTCTCACATGTACCAGAGCTGTCCCTTATCCACTTAGGTACTCAACTAGGGACACATCGTTTGAGCACAAATATAATTTGTCTATAGGGACATAATTATCCATGCACATAATCGCAAATGTAAACATAGCATAATAACGACAATGCCAGAATGATATTTTAAATATCAATGTCAAGTAATACAAACTAAATCAACAACAGGTCCAAGGGCATATACACCAATAGGTATAATCTGGTATCAATCTAGATCGGCGTCCTACTTTCATGGCAAACCGGATCTAGATTGATCCAATAGCTTTGGAGATATTATAAGGTTCTGCACACAAATCCTGCCATAATTCTTTACCGCTTAGAGCATGTCTGATCTAGCAGATTTAGCGTCGCAATTCACCTTTCAGTCCTTCTTGCAGTACCTAAGAAAAGTAATTCCGTGGCCAATGCAACACTAGCAGTAAAACAGCATAGAACTAATAAACACAAGATAAAATTTGCATTTGCTATGAAATAACAAGTTCAAAAATAAGATACAATCAACGAGACTACACTCTTAGTTCCGATAAAGAAATTACCCTATCATAGTGTCGTTACGATATAGATCCCTATAAGAAGAAAACAAAGGAGGGATTTGAAGAAAGAAAATAGCAAACTCTTCAAAGAAGGGCAGCAATCCTCTTTTTCCAAGCCTTCTAGAATGGACGAAAAAATAATCTTCTTCTCCCAAGCTTTCGCCAAGATCACCACCCCTTGCCAACACTTGTCGCTCCTTGTAAGAGGTTTTTCACCCATTATATAGAATCAAATGTAACTGCTAAATGCCTACATTGATAGCTCTCATTATTATAATGAGGGAGTTATGACTGTTTTAAATTTGGGATGCGTAGAGATTATGGGTGTAATCATGATTATGACACTACCTGTAACGGACTTGTAACGGATAAGTTATGGCCATTTTAATGCTAGTCTTTAATGGCCTTTAATGCTCTTAATGCCATTACGGGTGTAATGAGATTTTGGGCATGCCCATAATTTATGTGGCAAACTCCGTTTCATTGGAAATTTGTGGCTGAGTGGATGTTTTACTTGACTTGAATTCCCCCCAGAGTATGATGTCAAAAGTTGCCAGTGTGAAGATTATGATCAAGCTTAAATTACGGCCATACCCGTAATGTCTTCTGTCAAAGTTTTTATCTTCTAAAAGGCATCTGTTGAGAAAGTTAAGGGCATGTTTTCGGAATATGAATATGCTTGCATAAAAATGGGTTCTTTGGGAAGTTTAACTGTAAATTACGGGCATAATGTAGATTATGGCCTCGGCCATAATTCCAAAAAATGGTCCTGTTTGAAGCCAAACTTCTTGTCTAGGTTATAGCTCTAAAAGTGGGTGAATTATCTTGTATTGATCAAACATGACAAGTAGTGAAGCTTGCTGAAGAAAATCAATGAAATAAGCTGGGAAGAGATGTCAAAACATGGAAATAGGTCTCGATTCACTAGTAAATATAGGTCTAAAAGATTATAAAAATATGAGACATCAGCATGCTCATGCGGTTCATGGTGTTAGGGAATGCCGGGTGTAATTTAAGATTTTGCAGTCCCAGGACGCAGCGGAAGAAGCATTACACCCGAAACACATTCCGGTCCCAAGGATCCATGCGAGAGAGAAGACACAAGGATGTGTTAGAGATGTACCTCTTTTGCTTGTCTAGTTGTCGAAGCCATGTTGAAGGCGCTCAAATGTTCGACCTCTACAAGTATCCACGCGTCGACTGCTTGATCGTTGCTCCCTTCCACGCTTGGTGCTAGCCTCGGGAAGAGAATCTAGCCTTAGGGTTCCTTCACCTCTCTTGTGCCACCTCCAATGATCATGCGCCAAGAAGAGAGGAAGATGCCGCCAACTCCTTATCCACTTCACTCCAAGAGAAGAGGGAGAAGAAGAGTTTCGGCCCTTAGGAAGAGTAAGAGGAAGTGGCGCCACCAAGTCCTTCTCCAAGTCACGCCAAGAAGAGAGGAAGGAGAAGACTTGCGGCCACTTGTAGGAAGAAGGGTTGCACCACCTTGATGTTGTCGCCCTTTGCCCTTGCTCACGCCTCTCTATGTATGTTCACGCCACCAAGGAATCGAACCATTGAGAGGGGGCAACTAGGGTCCATTTTATAAGGTAAGAAGCATTTTAGGGAGGACCAAGATCATGACAAGTGGGCGGCTAGGATGAGAGAGGTTTGTGGTCAGGAAAGTCTCCATGACTTTGCCATAAACCTCATTCAACCTATCCTTATTTGCCAAATAGCCATATCAGCCCAAGACATGCCTTAGAGACATTCTTTCCATCCAAGGAGAAAGGGTTAGGCGCAACAAGCAAGATGTATTCGGCTAGGGTAAGGGTTTGAGTGCATATAGGGTTTATGAGGTTAGGAAAGTCTCCAAGACTTTACCATAAATCTCACCCTACTTGACATATGCGCCCAAGCTCCTTCCAAAAGAGCTCTCAAGCCATATCAGCCCTAACCCTTGCTATAGAGGTAAGGTTTCCATCCAAGGAACAAAGGGGAAGGCGCCTAATCCTTCCTTATGAAGCAACATGCGCCCACTTCACCCCATTACGCACTTGGCGTTAATGGGGTGAAACTCTTCCCCATTATACCCTTATTTGCTTATACCTCCTCTTGTCAACTAGTTATTGGGCCTCATTGGATTAATGAGTTAGCCCAAACTTCATGGTATAGGTTGATTAAGCCATTAGATCCAATCCAATGTAACCCTAATCCAAATGTGACCAATCTAGGTCAATTTCGGGTCAACCTGCCAAAAATGAAGTTTGGCTCCAATAACCTTCTTCCAACTCATCAAGCCCATTGGCGCTGATGAAATCTTCCAAATTGATCCAAGTTATCCAATAACTTGATCATAAGGCTTTTGATAAAAGCAACGTCAAGAGTCTATTGCGTGTGACCCCGTAGGATCCATATGACGATGGCAATGATGTAAACATCATAAGTAGTGAGGGGTATCTAGCAACACATCACTACTACCCATGTTATAGGACTTCAGTCATTATGACAACAACTCCTAACAAGCAACGAGGATTCCCATTGCATCATAGATCCCTTTGCGAATACTGATATCCTGCCATTGGATTAGTCTCAAGTTTATCAATCCATTGCATTGGTCATGACTCAACTAGTGTGGCCACACATTCCTGTCATGCACCAATAAGGTGGGGCGCCCCCGAGTGGATATCATGCTTCCAATAAGGAAGGGGGAAATCCTACTATTGGTCATCCATATCTCTACATGACTTATGATATGTCCAATGACAGTCGTTTTGATCACTCATTTACGGAGAGACGTAAGACTGTATCAAAACATACCCATCATCATATCTAGACATGAATACCTCAAGTCTAAGGATCAAATGCAAACCTCTTGCATGTGAGATTTACTTGTTGACTAGACAAGTCAGTCCTCACGGTGGATCACTCCAGTGCATCCAATGCACCTGTATGTCTGTGTTACTGTGCCCCGCACCTAACCAGCCCATACACCAGTCTCACATGTACCAAAGCTATCCCACATCTACTAAGGTACCTTGACTGGGGATATCTTACGAGAACGGATCCAATCCAAACTCCTGGGACATTATATATATGCAACTCAATACATCAACGCAGGTAGAGAAGTCTGCATAATAACAACTATGCCTCTATAAAGAATAATAGTTCTACCAAAGTACATTCAAACAATGCCTGACCATGTCCATATATTGGTCTTCAGGGCATATACACCAACACATGGCCGTGAAGAGTAAGTGAAATCTAGAACATTTCTTCACCGTGGTTTTCACAAGCGTGACCATGTACGCATACACGACCGTGCATACTCAAGTTATAAAAGCTCTGTCGCATGCTTGCTCTCTTGCACGCCCATGCAAAAACCCTAGCCGCCTACCCGCCTCTTCGATCAGCCTCCTCTGGTGTCCGATCGACCTCTAGCCACTCTCCCTCATCTCCATCTAACTCTGGCAGCATTTCCTTGCTAATTTCTAGCGCCGATTAGGGCTTCTCACTACTGAGCTACTGCTTCTATGGTTCCAACCGCCACCACCAACCTCGCCGCTCTGCCGCTAACATCTCTGATGACACACATGCCTCATCCTCTTGTCTCCCATGAGTTTTTTGTTGCCAGTATGACTCCACGCAAGCAGGTGACCTCCAAGCGCCAAGCCTCCTCTTCCAATACTGCAGCCGAGCGCCCCTAGCACCTGCTGCTCCACCCATGCTGTATGGTATTCTCTACCGTGATCCAGAACAGATGGTCAAGCTTAACTTGCTCATGAGCCGGTAGGTCATCACCACACGCTATCTCGATCACCGGACGCTCTACACCCATGGTTTTCATTATGACATACGGTGGCTTTTCTAGCACGTGGGGTGGGATCTATTCTTCAACATCTACTACCTGGTGTACATCCCTATAGAGCTAGAGTTCTTATAGTCTATGGAGTTTCACGCCAACATTCACACCGATGACAATGATGGCAGTCTCTCCTTCTGGCTCAACAACACTGAGTTTGTACTTACTCTCTCCGAGCTGAATTAGATCTATGGATTTCCTATGGACAAGACGCTGTTGACCTCACATGAATTCAATACTAACACTTTTTGGGGGATTCTCACCCCACATCCCTCGGCAACCCAATTCTCAAATATGTGCATCGAGTCCTTACACAAACTGTCTTTGGCCGAGGGGAGTCCGATGGTCTTCTGACTTCTCACCCCACTTGCTCTTGCGGTCGGGATCTAGCCCTACTAGATAGAGCAAGCCCGCGGTAACTCCCACCTTGACCTTAATTCCTGCATCTTGATGTGGATGATCGTCAAGCAAGGAGAGAACTACAGTCTACTCTTCCTCGGGAGTGATGTAAAGTTGCCCCTGCCGAATATTGCACGCACCATTGTCCACGAGCAATCGAATTGGACAGTGGAGGCAGCTGAGGATCATGATGTTTCTCTTGACACTGCTCCACTGCCCCCTTCTCAGCGACCTACCACTCAGTTGGACCACATGGAGACGATGATCTGGTTTGTCCAAGACGCCAAGCATGACACTCAGCTTTGTGTTGCTGAGGGGCTTTGACAGCTTCATGACCTTCAGGTTGAGGTGGGATGCCAACAACAAGTCTAGTCAAATATTTTGGCGTCCATACAAGACCTTCAGCAGAGGTTGCATCAACGTTGGGGATGAGCAGCATTGGTTTCACCATCACTTGGTCAGCTTTTATGTTTCCAGTACTTTCACTTTTGTTCTTAGCTTCACTTAGTTAGCATGTCATTTTCCTTTCATGCATTGCTTTATCTTTGTATCGTAGCTAGTTGTTTCAACACCTTAGGTGTCTTGCTCATGATATTTCTGTTGTCTTTGGAATTGCATTGTTCTATGAGTACTTGAATGGTTTGGGATGGGAATCTTGATTGCTTTTAGAAGTCTACATTGGTTACAGTTTACACGTATAGCTTTTTGTTTACTGTAGTTGAATTATTTAATTAACTCAATTCATTTTTTTCATGATCCTGGAGAGTATGCTTGCTGTTTTATCTGGACCCTGACATGCATCACTTGTGTAATGATTACTTGTATCTTGCTTCATAACTCCACTGCTATCGTACATTTTATCATGGGAATTAGACATAATAAGAGTGGTAACGAAGTGTTCATGTACATTGTACTTGGCACTTGGCACTATTCTTAACATTAACAAGTACAAAACATGATAGTGGTACCTAAGCGATTATGTTTATCTAGCTTGGCACTATCTCCTATATAATAAGAATAACAATGGTACCGAAGCTATCTCATCATTCGTCTAGCTTGGCACTGTGCTTGCTCTAAAAAAACATAAAGGGCACCAAATAGGCACTATGTGGCACTGATGATATTTTCTCATGACTTGATGTACAACTACTAACTTTATGAATGTTTGATAAAAAATGTCTTATGTGTGAGATGTATTATGTTAATTTCTGGTGTTGTCAACTTTGCATACTCGAATGGATTGTATTAGTAATATTTGATTTAATTTGCGTTCAATACAACGTTGTAACATGAAGCTTGACGTTGACCAAATTATAACCTTGCTAGACTTATTTAAGTTGATTGAGATTCCTTATTTCATTTCATCACTGTATTCTAAACAATCCAATTGCTTTAGGATAAGCAAAATTTTAAGTCCGATGTATTTTGATATCATTCATATATATGATATATTGAGGCTTAATTCTATTACTATTTTAGAGTAAAATGCATGCTTTGTTTCATTTATTTGCTTAAATGTTTCATATTCTTTAGATTCTTCACTTTTCCTTGATTTTATTGAAATGTAGGGATTTCACTCCAAAATCAGTGGAATTTGGAAGATTTGAAGATATGGGCTGATTCTTCATGATGAGACAAAGCTACATGTCAAATTTCATATCAAACGGAACTTCGCACACACTTCATGGGCATGGCCGTGTATGATCCTATTTGTCCAGACTACGCTGAGACCTTCATAGGTGTGCCCGTGCATCCATGCATGGCCGTCAAGACCTCGGCCAAACATTTTAGAACTTGACGAGATGTTAATGGGCACACCTGTGAACACATTCATGGCTATGAAGAGTTATTTTCTTATAAAACAAAAGTTCGCCGAGGTCTTCATGGCCACGGTCGTGCATCCATGCACGGCCGTGAAAACTTCCACCTATTCGACACCCGTTCGATTTTTTACCAGTTTCTTGCTATTTTTAGAGCAAAATTTTAGGAAAATTTCATGGAGACCTTCTTAACGTACCCACGATGATTTTGGGACAAGAATCACACAATTTCGGGGAGCGATTGAGGAGAACGAATCAGAACAGCGACAACTAGGGTTTGGCGATGATTTTGGCGACGAGAGGCTATTCCAGTGCAATTTCTTCCCTGTTTCAACACTCAACATCATGCTCCATCCTCTCACGACATAGATCTAGCCTTCCTTCTAGTTTGGTTAAATTTCTCTTGTGAAATCTTATGTATTATACGATGAAAGTTGTGGCATAATCTATTTTTGGGGTTTGGGTGTAGCCCATTGTAAGAATGCTGAATGATAATATTTAATTAATACTTTGCTTACCTGTATCTTTGTTCTTATTCAATTCTAAGCTGCATGATTTCATATTTGTATATTGGTCATGCATATGTATGTTTAAGATGTTGTGGGAAGGACTGAGAGGTGAACCACAACGTTGGAACCCCTTAGATTGATCTTGTAATTTCGACCACGAAAGTAGGTCAAAATTACTCGGGGAGTCAATAATCTTTCATAGAACCCAATGAATCTGCTTGACCTAGTATGCCATGAGAGTAGAAGACTTGGGTTAAGTTAAATACTAGATCATGGCCTGAGAGGGAACAACCTGTACACTAGGGAGAATTACCTTAAGAACTTAGATTAAACAAATTTAAACATTTGCATTTTCTTTCTTTTATTCTTCAGTATGGTGAAACCTAAAAACCTTGATCTCATCTCGAGATTTTCACACCCCCATTTGCTCTTTGTTTGCTCTTGACTTGCTTTGATTTACTTTTTTGCATTAGGACATTAGTAATCCTCTTCATTATTTGATCACCTAGCTATTAATTGACTAATTAGTTAGTACTTGACCCCTAGTCCCCGTGGGATCGATACTTATTTATTATGCAATAGAATCGTGCACTTGTGAACAGCCTATCAGCAACATTCTCTAATTGATCTGCTTGCAACTCACTAATAGGAAGAGTGTTACGAGGAGACGAGGCATGATTAAAACCGCCCTTGACCTCATGGATAGAAAATGGGTCATGTAAGACATATTGCTCCTTAGAAGATGCAAAGATAAGGGGCAAACTGCCTATCTCCACTATTGCCTAGCTCAACTTCAACAAGGGTTTTTGCAATTTCAAAACAAAATCAGTTGTCTGGTTTGGTGGTAGGGCGAGGGGTTAAACTTCAACAAGCATCACTGAAGCACTGAATAAATTAAGTTATAGAAATTCAAAGAAAATTTCAAAAATTAATGGGCCAGCCCAAACTTCATTACACGTGTCAATTAAGCCATTGGATCTAATCAAATGCAACCCAAGTCAAATGTGGCTAACCATAGTCAACTCTAGGTCAACCTATCAAAAATGAAGTTTGGCTCCAATAAGGTTCTTCCATCTCATCTACCACATAAGCGCTAATGAAATCTCCTAAATAGATTCGAGTTATGCAATAACTCGATCAATACGAGAACTCGAGTACAAGGTGTGCAACCCTATAGGTTCCTCTGACGTTGGCAATGATAAACGAAGGTCATCACAAGTAGTGAATGGCACCTAGCAGTGCATCGCTGCTACCCAAGTTTTCGGAATGGCTACCAACATCGACATCCCCATCATCGCAACAAGGTACCTATGTATTATATTCCCTTTGCCAAACTGATATCCGATTGGACAAAGTGTGTCACCACTTTGTTTATACCCAGTCTCATGGTTATGACTAAATCAGGCTTTCACCTCGGTATGGCCATACACTTTCAATCATGCATCTATAGGGAGGCCCGTGGATATCAAGTTTCCCTCAAGAAGGGCCAAATCCTTTGTCTGTCTATTGATCTTCAGATATGGGTCATGACATACAAAATGACAACCATTATGACCTCTCGACTATAATGAGGTGTTAGGTTGTATCAAAACATGTCCTCAACCATATAGAAGAGTCAATGACCCCAAGTCAATGGATCAATGCATCTCCTGTCACTTATGAGGTTAACTCATGACACCAAGTTAGAGCCTCACAGCGGGTCGGTCCAATATATCCACTATTGATATACCCATATGCCTGCGTTAGCAGCTCATGCCTAATCAGCTCATATACTAATCTCACATGTACTAGAGCTGTCCCTTATCCACTCTGATACTTGACTGGGCACAATAGTTTGAGCACAAATACAATCTGTCTCTAGGGACATTATCATGCAAGTACATAGTTGCAGATGTCAACATAACATAATAACGACAATGCTAGAATGATATATATAAAATATCAGTGTCTAGTAGTACAAAAGATAGACCAACAACGAGTCCAAGGGCATATACACCAACAGTATATGGCTAAGCAGGATAGACTCTACCACTTCTTGGCTAGACTACAACACTAGGCATAGACTGAGCTATGCCAACAAAAGGTAATGACCCTGATGGAGGCTATATTGGTAGCGGATGGACTGGTAGACCTCTGGGCGCCGGATGATATGGTCCCGGCAGCTACAAACCACAACTATGGGACTCCCTATCCGAGGGGGAAGCTACCCTTAGCGGTCAGGAAGCTAAACTTCAAGGCCCGAAAGGACAAGGAAATCAGGGCTCCAAGGCAGGCCGCACAATTGATAACTCTAAATTTCATAGTAATTTTCATACTTGTTGACTAGTCTTTTGGAATCATAATTGTACTCTTTTTCTAATTTTTATGCCGTATTTATCCAATACTTCGGAATCTACACCTTTCTTGGTTTTTTGATAGGTTTTAAGGTAAGAAGGCATCATTCTGATAGGTTTTAAGCAATTTCAATACATATATGGATTATAATAATCACGAAGAGTTTACACATCAAATTTCAAGTCAAATCGAGTTTTCTAGCAAAATTACGGTAGTGTCGTAATGAATTTTATGGCCGTAATATGCAAATATGGCACAACAATAATGATTTTCACGGCTGCTTCCCGCATAAACTTTTTGGAAAATTATGGCACTACCATAATGTATTTTACGGTGTCGTGACATTGGGCAAATTTCATACAGAGACTTTCAGAAACAATCGAGAAGATTACGGCACTACCGTAATGAATTTTACAGTGCCATAATTGCGGGCTGTTTCCCTACAGTAACTTCTGAAGTAATTATAGTAGTACCATAAGGTTCTTTATGGTACCGTAATTAAAACACAGATTTCCGTGACTTGCCCGATTCTTTTGAATATTTTTTGTGAAGACAATTTCTCGAGTTTTAGACCACCATTTCAAGATCCGAAAAAAGGGGAATGACCAGACAAAAGAGGAGGAGATTTTCGAAGCAAAAGGACTAATCTTTATCAACAAAACACGAAGAATTTCAGAGAATCACCGTCGCCCAAGGGTTTGTCGATTCCCAGTGTACATACCACCTCCAGCCATGAAATTTGAAAGGCAGCCTCGCCTGAAGGAGGAGAACATACACCAGAAGTTTCAAAGTGAAAGGAGATCGATCGAAGGAGAAATCAAAGAATTCATGTGCACCGCCACTATTCATCGAGGTTGAGAGCTAATTATGGGCTATAATTTTCATTACAACCCTTTTTAGTAAAATTTCTCCTTTTCTTGAAATTTTTGATCAATCTGAACAATGTTTTGCTGTAATCCTTCAATCATGTTAGCTTAAACCTTCTTTTGGGACAAAGGGTGTAATCCCCTTAATTTCTTAATGACTAGATGATCTTTATTTCATGAGGATATTGTTGGTATGGTAATTTTACTTAAGAGATTAATGTCTTTAATCTTTTCTAGTTTCAATCATTACCATGTGTTAGAGTTTTGTGATATGGACTGAAAAATGATATGCAAAACTTGGAACCCTAAAATTGAGATTTAGGAACTTATCGTAAGAAATTTGGTTTGTTCTTATTTCTAGATTTTTGTAGTTTAATTCTTATTAATGTTTTGATCTAGGAAATATTATTGAGTTAGACATGAAAATATGCTAGAGATAGATATTGGATTGTTTGAAACCCTTAAGTAAAGCCTATGAAACTAAGGTATGAGAATACTTAGTTTCGCTTAAGATTTTGATATTGAGATGGAATGCACGAGAGTGATTCATAATCTCTCTATTAAAGTTTACTTATTTTAAACATTGAATAAATCCTGCATGAGAGCAAGGGTTGTTCTTTGTAATCTGACTGCGGGAGAGCGAGTTGAATTCTTTTTTAAGTAAGCTACATCTATACCATTACAAGAATAAATTGATGAACACTTAATTATATCTAGTTATAGATATTAAGGTGGATGAACCCCTGGTCCCAATTCTTGCTCTCTAATATTCCGTACACCATTCGATCGATTACTTTCATCATACTCGATTTGTTTAGCTAGTAAGAAATCAATTCGTTAGTATTTAATAACAAGGTCTCTGTGGTTCGTTAACTTTTTATTACTTCGAGTATCTGTGCACTTGCGGACATAACAAGTTTTTGGCGCCGTTGCCGGGGACATTGGTTTTTGTTCATATTGATATAATTTATAGTATTGCTAAACTAAGCTTTATTTTTATTATTTTCTGTGTTATATTCTGATGTTCTCTTATTTTCTGCAAATTCTGAGTTTATTTGATCCTCTACTTGTTTATGCATAGGACTCTTAGATCAGGACCATTTGTCCCCTTTGATCCTGAAATTAATAAAACTCTTAGATTGCGCAGGAAACTTAGATTCGCAGAGGAAAGAGAAGAAGAATCAATCATGGCTGAGAGGAGAACACTTAGAGATTATGCAGCCCCGAATACTCAGAGAATTCGCTCCAGTATAACTAGGCCAACAATTGATGCAAATAATTTTGATATTAAACTAGCCTTCCTGTCAATGATCCAGCAGAATCAATTTGGAGGATCTCCGCTAGAAGATCCTAATCAACACTTATCTCTTTTTCTTGAATTTTGTGATACTATGAAAATTAATGGTTTATCTGATGAAGCTCTTAAACTAAGATTGTTTCCTTTTTCCCTTAGGGACCGAGCAAAAGCCTAGCTACATTCTCATCTGATTGGAACATTCACCACTTGGGAACAACTGTCAAATGCTTTCTTGATGAAGTACTTTCCACCCAGTCAGATGATTCAATTGAGAAATCGGATAACGGGATTTGCACAGAAGGATGGTGAATCACTTAGTGAGGCATGTGAGTGCTTCAATGAGTTACAATGGAAGTGCCCTCACCATGGATAAGAAGATTGGGTTTTAATTCAAACTTGTTATAATGGTTTACTCTATAGTACCCGTCTAACTATTGATGTTGCTGTAGGAGGAGCCGTGATGAAGAAAACATTTCAAGATGCTTACACTTTAATTGAGGAGATGACTTTGAATCACAACCAGTGGACTGCTGAGAGAGGAGTGCCTTTGTTTGTCTGGCGTTATATGGCTGAAAAGGTAGATTCTTTGCATAATAGACTTGACTCTCTTCAATTACAAATAGCAGCAGTTTTATCTGTTACATGTGAAGTTTGTGGAAATTCTGGGCATTTTTCTGAGTGTAAAATTATTACTGATTAGGGTTCTGAGCAAGTTAATGTTGTTGGGGGGGTATAATCAAGGTAGAAGCAATGATCCCTACTCTAGTACCTACAACCCTAGATGGAGAAGTCACCCAAATCTGTCTTGGAGAAATATTAATAACACTAGGGGGCAAGGTGAGAATAGAGGATATCAAGAAAAGCATCAAAATCAAAATAAGCCCCAAGAATCTAATTTAGAATCTTTGCTTGTTAAGTTTATGGCAAAACAAGATCAGAGATTTGAAGAGCTAAATGATAAGATTAATCAGCTGACTATGCACAATAAGCTTTTAGAGACACAGATAGCACAATAAGCTAGCACTGCATATACCCCTATGGAAATTACTTGCCAAACCTGAACCTAACCCTAGGGAACATTGTAATGCTATCACAACTAGGAGTGAAAAACAGTTAGAGGACCCAAGGGGATCACTAGATTATGATAAGGTACAACCTAATATTGAACCTAGCCATGAAGCAGTTTTGGAATCACAACCTGCACATGTGCAGTCCCATCCTAGCTCGCCACTGCCTAAGGAGGATGAGCCTTCACAGAATGGTGATTTGCCTTGTAAAGTTGATATTCTTAGACCTGGTCCACCACCACCATATAGGCCACCTATACCTTTTCCCCAGAGGATTGTGCAAGCCAAGTTAGATAGGCAATGTGAGAAATTTCTAGATGTTTTGAAAAAGCTGTATATTAACATTCCATTCATTGATGCTTTATCTCAAATGCCTACATATGCAAAGTTTTTGAAAGAGATTTTTTCCTAAAAAAGAAAAATAGAGGACTATGGTAATGTGGCATTAATTGAGGACTGTAGTGCTATTATTCAAAACAAGTTGCCACCGAAATTAAAAGATCCAGGTAGTTTCTCCATTCCATGTCTCATTGGGAGTGTGGTTTTTGACCGAGCCTTATATGATTTTGGAGCTAGTGTGAGTCTAATGCCTTTGTCTGTGTGCAGGAAACTAGATATGGGAGCTCCTAAACCAACTTCAATATCTTTGCAGCTTACCTATCATTCAGTGAAGTATCCTGTATGTATTCCTGAGGATGTTCCGATCCAAGTTGGTAAGTATTTTGTACCAACTGATTTTGTAGTTCTCGAGATGGAAGAAGATGCAAAAATTCTTATTATTCTTGGTAGATCGTTCTTAGCCACTGCTGGAGCAATTATTGATGTAAAGAACGGTACACTCACTCTAAATATTGGTGATAACAAAATTGAGTTTGATTTCAATGATTCTATGAAGAAACCTTCATACACTAGTTCATGTTGTAGATGATGTAGTTTATGATCTTGGTTTCTTATTTGATAATCCTTCTAATTTTGATACTAATTCTTGTAATAATTCTTACGTTGAAATTCATGATTCAAATTCTAGTTCTAATTCTAGTGAAACTTATGATATGTTGGACTGCACTATATTTGATAATGAAGAAGAGAAAATTCCAAAAATAGAACTTAAAGCTTTACCTGATAATCTTCGTTATGAATTTCTTGGCCCTAACTCTACTTACTCGGTTAATGTTGATGCTCAATTAGATGAAAGGGAGACTGATTTGCTCTTGAAGGAGTTGAGGATTCATAGAAAGGTAATTGGGTATACCATTGATGATTTAATGGGAATTAACCCTTCTTTTTGTATGCACATGATTCATATAGAGGAGGAGCACAAACCACATGTGGATTTCCAAAGGAAACTCAACCCATTTATGAAGGAAGTTGTAAAGAAGAAAGTTTTGAAATTGCTTGATACAGGTATTATCTATCCTATCTCTGATAGTAAATGTGTAAGTCATGTGCATTGTGTTCCCAAAAAAGGAGGTGTCATAGTTATGAAAAACAAAGATATTGAGTTGATTGCTGTTATAACAGTAACGAGTTGCCGCATGTGTATAGATTACAGGAAATTAAATACAGCAACTAGGAAAGACCACTTCCACTTACCTTTTATTGATCAGATGGTTGAGAGACTTGCAAATCATTCTTATTTTTGCTTCTTAGATGGATATTCTGGTTTTTTCCAAATTCCTATACATTCTGATGACCAAGACAAGACCACCTTTACCATCCCATATGGTACATTTGCATATAGAAGCATGTCTTTTGGTTTGTGTAACGCACCTGCAACCGTTCTGAGGTGTATGATGGGCATATTTTGTAAATTCCTTGAAGATTTTATGGATGTTTTCATGGATGATTTTTCTATATATGGTTTCTCTTTTGATGATTGTTTGGCTAATTTATCTCGAGTCTTGCAGAGGTGCAAAGAAACTAATCTTGTCCTTAACCGGGAAAAGTGTCATTTCATGGTTAGACAAGGAATAGTTTCGGGGCACCTTATTTCAGAAAGGGGGATAGAAGTCGATAAAACAAAAGTTGAAGTGATTAACAAGCTAGCACCACCCACAGCGGTTAAAGAGATCAGAAGCTTCTTGGGACATGCAGGATTTTACCGGCGCATTATCTAGGATTTCTCTAAACTTGCTAAACCACTCACTGATTTACTTTGTAAAGATGCTAAATTCTGTTTTGATAATAATTGTTTGCTTGCTTTTTTGGAACTGAAGAAAGCCTTAATATTAGCACCTATCATACAGCCACCTGATTGGGAATTCCCTTTTGAGCTTATGTGCGATGCTAGTGAATTTGCTGTAGGAGCAGTTCTAGGTCAAAGGAAGGAAAAGAAGCCTTATGTGATTTATTATGCTAGTAAAGCTTTGGATGAGATACAAAGGAATTACACCACAACTGAGAAGGAACTTTTAGCTATTATTTTTGCTTTTGATAAATTTAGATCTTATTTGACAAATTCGAAAGTTGTGGTGTACACTCATCATGCAGCGTTAAGTATTTGATGCAGAAGAAAGATAGTAAACCGCGTCTACTTAGATAAATTTTGCTTCTACAAGAGTTTGATTTAGAAATTATTGTAGTCCGCAAGTGCATGGATACTCGAAGTAATAAAGAAAGATATCGAACCACAGAGACCTCGTTGTCAAGTACTGAATAATTGAGTTCTTACTATCTAGGCAATCGAAACTATGCAAGTGAACTAATGAAAGCTAACGGAAATAAGAGAGAGAGAGAGACTGGGACTAGGGTTTCATCCTCTTTAATTTCTATGACTATATATGAATAGTAATTTGTCAGTTTAATTTTATCATGATAAAGACATAATTTACTTCATAAAAGGATCATCTCACTTTCGTGCAGACAATCATGTAGGGACCGATCTTCGCTTTCGCGCAAGATCTATTCCAAGCTAAAAATAAGTAAATCATCTATCAAAGAACTCAAGGATCACTTTCATACATCTGAATTCTAAGTTGATTATCTCAAGTGGAATCTTAAGGATCACTTTCGTGCATCCGAGTCTCAACACAAGTTCTACTTATGGTTCTCCAACGTTCCGATCCTCATTTTCACACAAGATATCCGCGTTTGATAAATTAACTCAACCCTAGATTCAAATCATTAAACATGACAATTATTCTTCTAAAATCAAGAAATAAGAACTAACCTAATTTCTTACAGTAAGTTCCTATCATGCAATTATAGGGTTCCAAATTCTCAAGCAAGTCACCTTTCGGTCTATTGCAAAAACAATAAAACATGATTAATAACATGAATCTATAGAGAGTTAAAGAGCAATTTTCACATAAGTAGAATTATCATGCTAAAATTATACATGACGAAGTAATGAAAAAGTTATCTAGTTATTAAGAAATCAAAGGAAATTACTCTGCCATGTCCCATAAAAGGTTTAAGCTAGCATGGATGAAAAATTACAACAATCCATAGTATCAAAGTGAAAGAAATCAAAGAAAGAGGGGAAAAACAAATAACCACATGACTGTAATGGAAAATTACAGCCATAATTTCCATGTGTGAATACTGTCGGCACTGGGTTATTTGTCGATTTCTCCTCCGATCGATCTCCTTTAACTCTGAAACTTCTAGGCTATGTTCTCTTACTCCAGGCGAAGCTTCCCCTCAAATTTCACAGCCTGAGATGCGTTGTACACTTCCCGGTGGCAAAACCAAAGGTGGCGACGTGAAACTCGATTTCTTCCTTGTCGGTGGATGAAAATTAGGGCTTTTTGTGTCTGTCTCTTCTCCTCGCGAAAAGCTCTCTTTTTGCTTCTTACAGCTTTGAATTTTTTGGCTTTGATCGTCCGCAATCGATCGTGCAAAAATTAGACTTCAAGGTTGACCGGGAAAATCACATCCAGAGTTAGAATTACGGCCGTCTTTTTGGTTATGGCACTACCGTAATTTCAGTCAAGTTATCTGATCGAAACTGTCTGGCAATTATGGTACCATAAAATATATTGTGCGAGTGCCATAATTTCACCCAAAATTTCTAGTTAGAAAGTGCTCTAAATTACGGCCCGTGAAAATATTTACGGTTGTGCCGTAATTTCTGAAAATCTTTCTGGATGAAAAATTTCTAAATTACGGCAGTGCTGTGATATTACGGTAGCTGATGAAATTACGGTACCATAATATAGATTACGGCCCTGCCATAATTTGGTCTGAAGCTCCAATCTTAATGAAATTTGACATGTAATCTCCTCTTGATGGTGGGAACTCATTCATGCATCTGAATTGCTTGAAAATGCCTGAAAATCATGCCTTTTTACCTGATAATAATCATAAATCAAAAAGAGTGTAGATTTCATAGTAATTGATAAAAAGGCATAAAAATAAGGAAAGGTTCATGAATTTGACACAAAAAGATATATAAAATGGCATGAAATTTACTTTAAATTTCAGCGTCATCAAACACATAAGACTCAAACTTTGCTTGTCCTCAAGCAAAAATCAAAAATTGATGATAGGCATAGATTTTCTCATAAAAAATAAATTTCTAAAATACAATCACTAATGAGAAATCCCACCAATTAATTCATAAAATTTTAAATAGACATATCATCATTTGAATTCAATTCTCAAGATCCAAAACTTAATTAAATAAAACTTCGCAACTCGTACAAAAAGTAGAATTTCAATCTCATGAGTTCATCCAATTTCAGTTCAAATTTATCATACCTTTGTTTACAGGAATAAGATATCCAAAGTCTTTTTCCACTCAAAATTTTCCTTTTCTTCATTCCTTTTTTTTTATTCTTTCTGTGTTTTTGATTGTATGTACCCATATAGATACATACTTTTTATTTGGGACTTCAACTCTTGTCTTAGGTACCACTGTCAATTATACACAGTGCCAAGTAGAGGAGTCATTTTCTTTTTCTTTCTCTCTATTTTTTTTTTCTTTTCAGACTTCAACCCATATCTTCGGTACCACTGTCAATTTTGCATAGTGCCAAGTAGAGGAGTCACTCACTATTTTCAGATCTTTGGATTCTTTCTTCCCAACAAATATCAAATAGACTAAACATCAATTAGATTAATCAATTGATATCAATTCAAAAAAAATCATATTCATATGATGGTTTTATTCAAAAACTGGCTTCACTTTTAAATTAAATTCTTCAAATAATATATCTTCTTGATATCTCTCTCATCAACCAATGAAAAATTTTGAAAGTAGATATATATTAGAGAAATAAATTTGACATGATATATCTAGCCCTAATCACATGCATGAGTTCATTCACCATCATTTGAATCAAACAAGTCATCCGCAATACATTCTTCAAAAATATAGACTAGGCCATAAATCAATTATATCAACATAAAAATATATTCATCAGTCATGCAAGTAACACAATGTGATATCAACAAGCATGCACCTCCACAGGGTGCTTAAAATATCAAAAATATCATAATACAATCCGATCGAATAATTCATCAATATCATCATCATACAACCATATCGAATAGGAGTACAAGCATGTAAAGCAGAGTAGCAATGGCAGACACAACAATTATGGAGGAATCATCCTTCCCTATAAAACATGAAACATCAATAAGATAAGGAACATGAAATGCAAAAAGTAAAGGGAAAAAGATACTCACAAAACTCTACTCATCATCGGATCCAATCTCCTCGGTGTCCTTCTCTGCTGCATCCATAGGATCAAAGGGCTGCTCTCTCTGGTGCCCACTATGGTCTCCACCTCTCCTCGAGTCCTAGAATCCAAAATGATCATATAAGAAATTCCCCATCTCTTCCATATAGTTGCTGAGATGCTCCACATCATAGTGAAGGTGATGCATCGAGTCCTTCATCTGCCCTACGGTGTCCATCATCCTCTCCATACGATGTCCCTGACAATATATCTCAGCGGAGAGTGCCTGGAATACTGGGTCGAAGGCACTAGACCATCCTCCAGTAGGTCTGTGAGAAGAATCAGTAGTTGGGGTGTAAGATCAGCAGGCCGATGAGATGGCGACTCCATACCATAAGGATCATCCCTTCCACCCGAAGTGGGTGGTGGTGGAACTGCACTCAATGGTGGTTTAAAGGCTACCTCGGCGGTGCTTGGTGAAAGCTTCCAATTTGCCCTTTCTTTCACAGTGGTCTTCTCTACATGGGGTAATGGTAGAGTAGGGGCATCTGGTCCTAGAACCAAACAAAAGACATCCCCTTCTCTAACTATCATTTTCATTGCCATGCAAGACTCATGATGAAGCCTTGCATTACCCCTTGCCACTTCTATCCCGTAAGGTTCAACTTTCAGATGTAGGGCTATAAGTGTAATCAGCCCTCCTATCACAATGGCACCTCTCTTGGCTCTAGCCACTTTATCCATGTGTTTCATCATAAAGAATGCAACATGCACTACTACTCCATTAAGCATCCCCCAAAGAAAATAGAGCTCAGACTGTCTTACCATGCCATCACTATCTCCTCTGCCAAAGATAGTGTGAGCAAGAACTCTATGAACATACTTTATGCAAGAATTAGCAATCTTTGAAGCTCTAGTAGAAACAGTAGAAAAATGAGTCTCATGGGTTATCTGATTCCAAAACACATTCTCAATAAACCCAATTGGTATTTCTATAAACCCTCCAGAACCCAAGTGAAATATAGATCTGACTTCTCTCAAATTTAACTTCCTTTCAACATTAGTCAATCTGAATGTGATATCCCCTTCAGTACATCCATCTGAAAACTCTCTTAGATCCACATTCAAGCTACTCAGAAATTCCAAAGAAAGTGGCAAATACATGTATGATGTCATCTCAAAAAATCTTCTAACCCTGATTCGCTCAAACATCCAAGATACATCCTCGTAGAGCCCAAGTGCCTATAAAGTCCTTCTATCATAATATTTTGTATTGACAACTCTTCTTTCCACCAATTGATTATATCTGGACTCTTGAATTTCATCCCTAAAAATGATGCCGTAAGGATTTGGTGGTCTAGAAGATGTACCTGGCCCTTTTCCTCTTTTCTTTGAGACTACTTGCTTGACCTTAGGTGCCATGAGTGAACTAAGCTGCACTTGAATTTCTAGACAATATAGCAACGTATAACAAACATTGAACTCAAATAATACTTCCAATCATGAACATGAATACTCATTAAGCATCATAGAAGCAAACATTAATTGAATATAAGCCTAAAATCAAGATTTCAGCTAGAGATGAAAAGGGGCGAAATGTGAACAGTGAAATTTCAGCAAATCTAGCTTGTTTGAACTCAAACTACTCACAGAAACTAGTCGCCTATCATCTAAGAAGTAAATGGAAGCAAGAATCCCTGAAAACAACCAAGAATCGAAGACAAACGATGAAAGGGGCGAAATATGCGTGAAAACTCACCAAAATCGAGAAATCAGGTGAAAGAGTACCAGATCAGTGGTGAAAACTGTAAAGGAAGGGTCGCCGGCTAGCTATGAAGGTCGGAGTTCGAAGGTCGGCACGAGAACAAGTGAGAACGAGTGAGAAAACTCAGAACACGGCTCAGAAAACCATAAAAAATGCAACAGAAATCGCGGCTAAAAACAGAATAATGGCCGTAAAATGGATTACGGCAGTGCTGTATTCTAGTGGAATTGAAAAACACGGGCTGTAAAATGAATACAATAGTACCATAATATCGTCCCAACTCTCGGGTCGAAAAAACATCCCAAATTACTGTACCGCAAAAAAGCTTACGGTACCGCTGTAATATTCAGAAAACTCTCAGGTCAAAAAGAAATGAAAATTACGGTACCATAAAAACGGTTATAGTGGTGCCGTAAAAATAATCACAGAAATATTTTTTTTGAAGGTAAATAATTAAAAAAAATAGCTAAAAAATATAGCACATAAGAATCTTTACGGCAGTGCCGTAAAAGCAAAAATACTCTCGGGTCGATTTTGGATACAAAATATGGTACAATGAAAATACTTACGATAGTGCCGTAATCTCGTCAAAACTTTCTAGTCGAATTTGACAGGAATTACGGTACATAATATACATTACGGTAGTGCCGTAATTTATGCCAAAACTTGTTTTTTCAACAAAAATAAAAGAAAAATTAGTTTTAAAGTAAAAAAAACTAAAGTTAGAAAGCTTGGGTTGCCTCATAAGAAACGCTAATTTAAAAGTCTTTAGCTTGACCCTTATGCACTTAGTTTTGATTCTGATTTCTTCAATTTCCACTCTGATTTTTGTTTGATTTCAGTATCGCTATGAATCACATAAGGCTCAGTTCTGAAACAGTGTCTAAATTTACTCAATATATTTTTTCCTTTGTTAATCAACCTAGAGCCTCTTCTTCTTCTTCCCTTTTTCTTCTTCTTTTTAGAAATTTGATGTCCTTTCTGCTGTAATCCTCTATCAATATCCTCAGAAAAATTGTTAGTTTCACTATTAGAGGATTCATCAAATAAACTATGAACATCATAAACAACATCATCAACTATATCGATACTACAACATGGTCCAGAATATGAAAGTTTTTTCAAATAATCAGCAAAATCAAATTCAATTATTTTTTCACAAATATCATAAGTGATTTTTCCATTTTTAACATCTATATGTGCTCCAGCAGTAGCCAAAAAGGGTCTACCAAGAATTATGAGATTTTTATGATTTTCTTCCATGTCAAGTACTACAAAATCTGTAGGTATGAAAAATCCACCTACCTTGATTGGAACATTCTCTACAATACCAATAGGATACTTTGCCGAGCTATCAGTGAGCTGCAAAGATATGGATGTTGGTTTAAGCTCTCCAATGTCCTGCTTCCTGCAAATGGATTAAGACATTAGGCTTACACTGGCTCTTAAATCACATAAGGCTCGTTAAAAAGACATGCTTCTAATAGAACAAGGTATAGAAAAACTACCTGGATCTTTCAGTTTTGGTGGTAATTTATTCTGGATAATAGCACTACAGTCCTCAGTTAAAGCCATAGTGCAAGTACCATAATCGTCAATTTTTCTTTTGTTAGACAAGATCTCTTTCAAGAATTTAGCATATGATGGCATTTGAGATATAGCTTCAGTAAAAGGAATACTGATGTAAAGCTTTTTCAACACTTCAAGAAATTTGCCAAATTGTTTATCAAGTTTTGCTTGCACTAACCAAAAATTGATGTAAATTAGGTTTAAAATCATCTTTCTCACATGGCACATCCCCTTTTGGTTCATCACCCTTTTGAGGTGGCAAACTAACTTGGGTATGTTCATGTTCAGAAGATTTTTCTAACTATAATTCATCATCATGATCATCATTAAGCTCTCTTTCATTGATCACAACTTTCCCTTTAGGTTCCTCTAATTGTCTCCCACTTCTAGGGATGATAGCATTATAGTGCTCCCTACGGTTCAACTCAGGTTTACTAGGTAATTTTCCTAGGGGTCTGTAAAAACTACTGGCTTGTTGTGCTATTTGATTTTCCAAGATTTTGTTGTGGGCTGCTAATGATCCTACTTGAGAAGCTAATTGACTAACCATTCCCTTAAGATCTTCAATTTATTTGTTTTGATTTTGCATGAACTGATTTTGATTAATCATAATCTTTTCTAGCACAGACTCAATGTTTGAATTCTAATTTGGGTTTCGACTTTGATTTGGCTTATTTTGGAACCCTCTATTTTCAGTTTGTCCCCCTACATGGTTGTTGTTCTTCCATGATAAGTTGGGGTGATTCCTCCATCCAGGGTTGTAGGTACTAGAATATGGATCATTGTTTCTACGTTGATTACAATTCCCTAATGCATTAACATGTTCACTATCCTGACTAGCAATGACCTTACAATCTTCAGAGATATGACCATTGTTACCACATATATCACAAACAAGAGATAAAGAAACAACAACAGTTTGTATCTTAAAGGAATCAAATCTGTTGCATAAAGAGTCTACCTTTTCTTCCAAGGTGCACCAACCATCACTTTCATTCTTACCTTTAGAAGGTTTCTAAAGCACTCCTCTCTCTGAAGTCCACTAGTTATGATTTAAAGCCATCTCTCCCGGCAACTTGAAAGCATCATCAATGGTTTTGCTCATCAGAGCTCCTCCTGCAGCAGCATCAATAGTTAGTCTGGTATTAAAAAGAAAAACATTATAAAAAGTATGAATTAAAACCCAGTTTTCAATGCCATGGTGAAGACACTTCCATTGTAAGTCATTGAATCTCTCCCATGCTTCACTAAAAGATTCACCATCCCTCTGTGCAAAGCTTGAAATTTGGTTTCTCATTTGGATGGTTTTGCTCGGTGGGAAATATTTCATCAAGAAGGCATTGGATACTTGCTCCCATGTGGTGAAGGTACCGGTAGGTTGTGCTTGAAGCCAAGATCGTGCTCGGTCCCTAAGAGAAAAAGGAAATAATCTCAGTTTTAGTGCATCGCTAGAAACTCCATTAATCTTAATTGTATCACAAAGTTCAAGAAACAAAGAAAGGTGTTGGTTAGGATCTTCAAGAGGAGATCCTCCAAACTGGTTCTATTGAATCATGGACAAGAAATGATTTCAATGTTATTAGCCTCTATGACCGGTCTAGCAATGCTAGAGTGAATCTCTAGTGGATTAGGGGCTGCATAGTCCCTCAGTGATCTTTGTTCTGCCATGATCATTTCTTCTACTTCTTGTTAACTTTCTTCAAATCTCAACTTCCTGCACAGTCTAAGAGTTATATTTATCTCAGGATCAAAAGGTACAGGAGGTCCTGATCTAAGATTCCTGCGCATGCAAAGTAGATAAATCAATTGATTTCAAGAGAAAAGAAAATAAACAGAAAAATAAAACCTAGTCAAGCAATACTTTCAATATCTTCAATGTTGACAAAACCAAGGTCCCCGGCAACGGCGCCAAAAACTTGTTCTAGTCCGCAAGTGCACGGATACTCAAAGTAATAAAGAAATATATCGAACCACAGAGACCTCGTTGTCAAGTACTGAATAATTGAGTTCTTACTATCTAGGCAATCGAAACTATACAAGTGAACTAGTGAAAGCTAACAAAAATATCAGAGAGAGAGACTGGGACTAGGGTTTCATCCTCCTTAATTTCTATAACTAGATATGAATAGTAATTCATCAGCTTAATTTTATAATGATAAAGACATAATTTACTTCATAAAAGGATTATCTCACTTTCATGCAGACAATCATGCAGGGACTGATCTTTGCTTTCGCGCAAGATCTATCCCAAGATGAAAATAAGTAAATCATCAATCAAAGAACTCGAGGATCACTTTTATGCATCCGAATTCTAAGTTGATTATCTCAAGTGGAATCTTAAGGATCACCTTCGTGCATCCGAGTCTCAACACAAGTTCTACTTATGGTTCTCCAATGTTTTGATTGTCAGTTTCGCAGAAGATCTCCGCGTTTGAAAAATTAACTCAATCCTAGATTCAAATCATTAAACATGACAATTATTCTTTTAAAATCAAGAAATAAGAACTAACCTAATTTCTTACGGTAAGTTCCTATAATGCAATTATAGGGTTCCAAGTTCTCAAGCTAGTCACCTTTCGGTCAATTGCGAAAACTCTAAAACATGATTAATATCATGAATCTATGGAAAGTTAAAGAGCAATTTTTACATAAGTAGAATTATCATGCTAAAATTATATGTGACGAAGTAATGAAAAAGTTATCGAGTCATTAAGAAATCAAAGGGAATTACACCCCCATGTCCCATAAAAGGTTTAAGCTAGCATGGATGAAAGATTACAATAATCCATAGTATCAAAATGTAAGAAGTCAAAGAAAGAGGGGAAAAACAAATAACCACATGGCTGTAATGGAAATTACAGCCGTAATTTCCAAGTGTGAATAGTGCCAGCGCAGGGTCCTTCGTCGATTTCTCCTCCTATCGATCTCCATTCACTATGGAACTTCTAGGCTATGTTCTCCTACACCAGGCGAAGCTTCCCCTCAAATTTTATGGCCTGAGATGCGCTGTACTCTTCCTGGTGGTGAAACCTAAAGCGGCAACATGAAACTCGATTTCTTCCTCGCTGGTGGATGAAAATTAGGGCTTTTTGTGTTTGTCTCTTCTCCTCGCAAAAAGCTCTTTTTTGCTTCTTACAGCTTTGAATTTTATGGCCTGGATCGTCCGCAATCGATCACGCAAAAATCAGACTTCAAAGTTGACGAGGAAAATCGCGTCTAGAGTTAGAATTACGGCCGTGTTTTTACGACACTATCATAATTTCAGTCGAGTTCTCTGATCAAAACTGTCTGGCAATTATGGCACCGAAAAATATATTACGGTAGTGCCATAATTTTAGCCAAAATTTCTAGTATGAAAGCGCTCCAAATTACGGCCCGTGAAACTCTTTACGGTAGTGCCGTGATTTCTGAAAATCTTTCTCGATGAAAATTTTCCAAATTGTTATATTGTTTAAAAAAGATTATCTTTCCACGATATGGGATACCACAAGTAGTAATTAGTGATGGAGGCTCTCACTTTATTGAACACAAGTTTTCAGCTTTGCTTCAAAAGTATGGGTAAATCATGGAGTTGCAACACCTTAGCATCCCCAAACAAGTGGACAAGTGGAGATATCAAATAGAGAAATCAAAGCGATATTAGAGAAAACAGTGTCAAGAACAAGGAAAGACTGGGCCTCCAAGCTTGATGATGCACTTTGGGCATATCGGACTACTTTCAAAACACTAATAGGTATGTCTCCTTTTCAATTTATTTATGGAAAATCATGTCACCTTCCTGTAGAGCTCGAGCATAAGGCATTATGGGCAATCAAAACATTGAATTTTGACTTGAAGAACACGGGTGAAAAATGAAAGTTACAATTGAACGAGCTTGAAAAAATTAGACTCTCCGCTTACGAAAACACAAGGATTTATAAAGAGAGGACTGAAAGATGGCATGATCGACATATACTTAGAAAGGAATTCCAACCAGGTTAATTTGTTCTTTTGTTTAATTCTAGGTTGAGACTTTTCTCGGTAAACTTAAATCTCGATGGTCTAGACCTTTTCAGGTTAAGAAGACCTATCCATATGGAGCTGTTGACATATGGAGCGACAAAACGGAGGTGTTTAAGGTTAATGGTCAGAGATTGAAACATTACTTCCATGAGGAGTAGATTGAAGAAGGAGAAAATTTTTTTCTTAATGAACCACGAGCAAATCCTAGTGCAGAACGGTCAAGCTAATGACCACTAAATTAGTGCTTATTGGGAGGCAACCCAAGCACTTTTTCTTTTCTTTTTGTATTTATTTTTATTTTTATTTTTTTCTTTAGGACTAACTTTTATCTTTTTCTCTTTGTAGGTAAGTTTAGAATGATTTTTTAGTGATAAACGGCAATCTCTGATTTTTTGGACAAATTACGGTGCTACCGTAATTTTGGTACCATAAAATAGGACTAACTTTTATTGTACCATAATTCTCTTATAGTACTACCGTAATTAATTTCATCGCCAGTAATTTTGGTCCATTTTCATCCAGAAGGTTTCACCTATTTTATGACACCACCGTAATGCATTTCACAATACTGTAATTTTGAGTGATTTTCGACCCAAAACTTTCTGAAATTTTTGAGAAAATTGCGGCAGTGGCATATTATCTTTACGGTAGTGTAATTTGAGGCCTTTTTCCTACCAAGAGTTCGTTCGACTTTACGGCACTACCGTAATTATGCAGGTCCCATGCAATTTTTCTACCATATTTAGGGTTTTGGTGCTGTGTTTTAGGGTTTCTCCGCTTGAGATCGCACCAACCTCTTCTTTGCTTTGATTTCTTGCTTCCAAATCCTTCGGTGACCCTTCCTAAACATTTTCTGACCGATTCTCCCCAGAAAATTTTGAGATTTTTGAGCTCGATTGAGATCAGCTGGTTCTAGTTCCAGGAGTTTCGAAGGAGTTAGGAGATCTTTCCCTAAAGGATTGAAGGCTCGATCGCAGCTCAAAAATGTAGATTTGGGAGCTTCATTAAGAACTTGCTAGTAACGACACTGTTCATTCCAGTTTTACATTAAGCTTTGAATTCTTGCTTCCATTTCTAATGGCACCAATGAAAAGAGTTGTTTCTATGAGAAAGGGGAAAGCACCAGCTGAATCTTCAGCCCCAGCTCCACCATCGAACCCCTATGGAATAATCTTTAGATATGAAGTTCAAGAACAGAGGTATAATCATCTGCTTACTAGGCGCATTGTGAAGACTAAATATGCTGATATCCGAGCATTAGAGATTTTGGGACTCATGGAGGATGTCCTATGGATGTTCGATCAGATTGCTACAAAAGAAATTCTTTGTCATGACTCCTCATACCTATCTACCTTTAGTATTGGAGGTTCTCACCAGCCTAGAGATAGACTGGGATGAGTACACTGATCGCTCAGCTATAGGGGAGATTAGGTTCCGGATGGCCAATGAAGAAAGGCAGCTTACACATAGAGATATTCGACATATCCTTCATCTTCCAGATGAAGGGCGCACTGAGCCACCTATTGGGTTCATCAAGAATGTCTTCTGGAACCAAATCACTATAGAAATTAGATTCTCTCCTTCCTCAGCAAGAGCTACCAGCATCTCTAACCCGTGCATCAAATACACTCATCGAGTTCTAGCTCATACCGTTTTCGGGTGAGGGGACAGTGACGGTATGGTTCGTCGTACTGAATTATTCTTCCTTTGGTGCATGCTTCACGGGTATTTTTTGGATGTTGATTTCTTTTTCATGAAACATTTGGAGAAGGTAGCTAGAGCTAAGAAGGGCACGATAGTGATAGGAGGACTACTCACTCCTATAGTACTTTATTTGGGGATTGAGCCCTATGGTATTGAGGTTGCTAGGGGCAATGCCAGGATTGACATTGAATCCTGCATTGCCATGAAAATGATTGTCAGGGATAGAGATACGTATTGTTTGATTCTGCAACCTGAGCTTCCTACTTTGCCATTGCCAAACTCAGGGAGAACCACAGTGCAAAACCAACAAAACTGGAAGCTATCCCCAAGTGCTGCTGCTTATGCCAGCCCCACACCTGTGGATTCTGTACCGCCACCACTGGCTGCCTGGGGTGATGACCGATTTGGGATGGGTATAGATCCACCACTGCACAGAGCTACCGGATCCTCCTCACATCGTGCAGCCCCAGATCAGAGTGGATGGTAGAGCTATCAAGACCCTAGTTTCTAGGCTCTTTCTGCCAATGTACACCGATTCACATCTACCGTGGGGAGGATATTTGATTATGTGGTGCATATATATGATGACGTTGAAGAAATCAAGGACTACCTTCGTCTCAAGCGTAGTGGTGATGGAGAAAGAGGATCTCAGGGTGACCCCATGGAAGCCACCCCAGCTGACGGAGCTGACGAGGAGACAGACTCTAATGAGTAGAGCTTTGTGAGTATCTTTTTCCTTATCTATTGCTTTACTTGTGCTTTATTGATTGATAATGATTTTATACTCTTGCAGGGAAGGATGACTCTGTCATCCTTCTTGTGCCCGCCTGCTACTGATCCTCGATTATGAGTTATAACTGCTAAATCTTTTTCGATATGGGTGTATTGAGATTTTTATGATACTTGATTTGATGGTAATTCGATGTGGTTGTATAACTCAAGCATATTTTGCGTGGATCGGTACAACTTGATAGTTGAACTGTTTGATCTAGATTGTGTGATGAAATATTTTTCTTAGTTGATTGCAAATATTTGTGCTGATTGCATGATGTATAAGTTAAATCCTTGAAATTACTGCAATGATCATGACGAAATTTTTCTTGATGATAAATTACCATGCATAACAATATTTGAGAATTGGAAATAGACCTAATATACTGAATTTATTTATTTGATATAATTTATCTATTGAAATTTTCCATTGATTAATACATAAAGTTTTCGGTAAATATATTGTTTAATGAATGAATTTTAAAAGAGAAATAACTCCTTTAAATAAAATGAGCATATGTTGTATGATTTTTGGATTGATCTCAATTGATTAAACCTAGTAGTTCATTTAAGTCCATATTGTCATTTGTTGGGAAGAAAGAATCCGAAATCTAAAACAAAAAGTGACTCCCCTATTTGGCGCTGTGAAAAATTGGTAGTGGGACCTAAAGACATGGGTTGAAGTCTGAAAAGAATAACTCCTCTTCTTGCATTGTATTTGCAATGGTACCGAAGATAAGAGTTGAAGTTCAATTAAAAAGTATGTATCTATGTGGGTGCATGCCATGAGATAGATTCTTTGACATTAACTCCGCTATCTCAAGAAGATATCTTCCTACTTAAAGAGATATGAGTTCTGTCATGTTGGTTATGTGACCAATATATTATAAATTTGTCACCAGAAGAAAGGTAGTATTCATTTTAGAAAATGTAAAAGATACATAAAAAGAAGAGAGAAAATTTGAGTGGAAAAAGATTTTGAGCTTCCTATTCTTGAAAACAAAGATATCATGGACTCAAAACTAAAACTAGGTGAACTCATGAGATTGATGTTCTATTTATGCACATTGCAAAATTTTATTTGATTTAATCATGGATCTTAAAGATTGAATTTGGAGGACGACATATTTATTTGAAATTTTAAGTTGTTCTTTCATGTGAATTTTTCACAAGTAATTGTATCTCACAAATTTATTCATCATATGAAAGTTTATTTTCCATAATCAGTATTGATTTCTTTATTTAATTCAGGACAAGCAAAGCTTGAGCCTTATGTATTTTGATGACTCTAAATTTCATAGTAATTTTCATACTTATTAACTAGTCTTTTAGAATCATAATTGTACTCTTTTGCTTATTTTTTTGCCTTATTTATCCAATACTTCGGAATCTACACCTTTCTTGGTTTCTGATAGGTTTTAAGCAATTTCAATACATATATGGATTCTTAATATCACGAGGAGTTTACGCATCAAATTTCAAGTCAAACCGAGCTTTCTAGTAAAATTACGGCAGTGTAGAAATGAATTTTACGGTCGTAATCTACAAATATGGCACTACCGTAATGATTTTCACGGCCAGTTCCCGCATAATCTTTTTGGAAAATTATGGCACTACCGTAATGTATTTTACGGTGCTGTAATATCGGGCAAATTCATACAGAGACTTTCATAAACAATTGAGAAGATTATGCCACTACCGTAATGAATTTTACAGTGCCGTAATTGCGGGCTATTTCCCTATAGTAACTTCTGAAGTAATTACGGCAGTACCGTAACGTTCTTCATTGTACCATAATTAAAACCCATATTTGCGTGACTTGCGTGATTGTTTCGTGGATTTCTTGCGAAGATGATTTCTCGAGTTTTAGACCACCATTTCAAGATCCGAAAAAAGGGGAATGACTGGACAAAAGAAGAGGAGATTTTCGAAGGAAAAGGACTAATTTTTATCAACAAAACACGGAAAATTTCAGAGAATCACTGTCGCTCTAGCAATTGTCGATTCCCAGTGTACATACCACCTCCGGCCACAAAATTTGAAAGGAAGCCTCGCCTAAAGGAGGACAACATACAATAGAAGTTTCAGAGCGAAAGAAGATCGATCAAAGGAGAAATCAAAGAATTCGTGGGCACCGCCACTATTCATCGAGTTTGAGAGCTAATTATGGGCTGTAATTTTCATTACAACACTGTTTAGTAAACTTTCTCCTTTTCTATCAATTTCTGATCAATCTAAACAATGTTTTACTATAATCCTTCAATCATACTAACTTAAACTTTCTTTTGGGACAAAGGGTGTAATCCCCTTAATTTCTTAATGACTAGATGATCTTTATTTCATCAGTATATTTTTGGTATGGTAATTTTACTTAAGAGATTAATGTCTTTAATCATTTCTGGTTCAATCATTAACATGTGTTAGAGTTTTGTGATATGGACTGAAAAGTGATTTGCAAAACTTCGAACCCTAAAATTGAGATTTAGGAACTTATCGTAAGAAATTAGGTTTGTTTTTATTTCTAGATTTTTGTAGTTTAATTCATGTTAATGTTTTAATCTAGGAAATATTATTGAGTTAGACATGAAAATATGCTAGAGATAGATATTAGATTGTTCGAAAACCTTAAGTAGATCCTGTGAAACTAAGCTACGATAATTCTTAGTTTCGCTTGAGATTTTGATATTAAGATGGAATACACGAGAGTGATTCTTATTCTTTCTGTTAAAGTTTACTTATTTTAAAAATTGAATAAATCCTGCACGAGAGTGAGGGTTGTTCTCTGTTATTTGACTGTGAGAGAGCGAGTTGAATTCTTTATTAAGTAAGCTATATCTTTACCATAACAAGAATAAATTGATGAACACTTTATTATATCTAGTTATAGATATTAAGGTGGATGAACCCCTAGTCCCAATTCTTTCTCCCTTATTTTTCATATACCGTTCGATCGATTACTTTCATCATACTCGATTTGTTTAGCTAGTGAGAAATCAATTCGTTGGTATTTAACAACGTCTCTATGGTTCGATAACATTTTATTACTTCGAGTATCCATGCACTTGCGGACAGAACAACAATCATCGAAGCAACTGACTGTGCTTGCATTCTACATCTGTGGGGGACCTCACTTCATGAGATACTGCCCCAAGCATAGCTAGATCGCTGTGGTAGTTGCTGACTAGGACAAGGGTGAAGAAGGGGCCAAAGATCCGGCGACCAGCAATCTGAAGTTACTATGATTGGTCTTTTCTGGAAATGTTGCAAAAGACTTAGTCTGATATTTTGGAACAATATTTTGACGATGTTTTGTAAACCCTTGCTGTGGGTAAAACAATTTGGGTGACTGCTTTTGCATCAATGAAAACTTCTCTTATGTGTTTGAAATTTATGAAATTTCCCTTTTATCATGATATGATGACTTCGAATTCATATGGAAAAGTTAGCAGAGTTCAAAAGTGCTATTTGTGGATAAGTTAGCAAACTTTAAAACTGCTATTTATGAATAAAATGTGAAAAGGTAGTAGACTCTAAAACTGCTATTCATGGATTAATTGTGGAAAGTTAAAAGACTTTAAAACTGCTATTTTAGGGATAAAATATAGAGAGTTAGCAGACTTTAAAACAGCTATTAGGGGATAAGAAGAGAGGGTGATGACCAATTAAAATAAAAGAGATCCCTCTTCTTAGATGGTTTAACTGAGTCAATTTCACATAAGGGGATGTCATTATGTGAGGAAAGCTTAGGAGGACGACAAGGAAATTTCTTGAACTTAATCCAAGCTAAGTTTCTCATCACAAAGGGACACTTTTGTGAGGGGAAAAGTTAGGGACAAATTATGAAATTGGGGCGAGATAAGTTACTATTTTATGGAGGGGCTATTGGACACTTACATAAAAGATAAAACTTAGACACAACCAAATTGGACAAAATAAATTGAGAATTGCCTAAGGACGACAGCAAGATCAAAAGTCCTAAAGACAGATGAGGGATTTGAGCAATTGAGACCAATCACGAATCTCATGATTCAATTGAAAATTTTTGAAGAAGATGGGATATTGGGGATCGACAAGCATTTGGACTTCCAAATTGAGTTCAAAACAAATTCAAACTCAAGCCCCACCTTAAGTTAGTCGAGGACGACGAATACCTCAGGATGGGGAGAATGTTAGGCCCAAAGCCCACTAGACCTAGACCGGTCAATTCGGCCATTCAACGGGTCAAAATCAGCCCATACCCTAAGAAATCCCAAATTCGGTGAAAAAGGATGAAATCAGTTCTTAATGCGTAGATTTTATGTTGGCAACTGGCTACTGCTGGCCAGACTTCGCAAGCACCGACCCCATCCTATAAACTTGTCACCAGGTGGCAGCTCCCCAGTAGTCGAGACGCCGATGTTTCTGTTGTTGATCAAGCGGAGATGATGACCTGACGAAAGCAAAGCAGCAGATGGTGATGGAATGCGAACATTAGTCGAGGCACCGATTCGATGGGAAATGAAGCGATTTCCCTTTCCTATCTAGCACACAACTGCTCTGATGAGTAGATGCGAACGACCACGTTTGACAGAGCCAAAGGAGCCCATGAAGACCTTGGAGCCGAAAGTGACACACCCAAGGACTTTGGGGCCTAAGAAGACACACCTTCAGACTCTTCAGGGCCCAAGGAAGACACCAAAAAATTTTGGCTCAAATGGTGGTTGATAGAATTTTCACACCCATGGGTGTGCATGGACACACGGCCATGCATGGATGCACAGGCCAGGGTGTGCGCGGCTTCATGTCCATGAAAGCCTCGATAGAAAACTGGATGTAGGACGCAGAAAACTTCACGGTCATGCATGGATGGATGACCATGCCCATGAAATCCTTAACACAAAATTCAGATGCAGTCCCAAACTCATTCACGTCTATGCAAGGATGCACACCAACGCCTGTGAATAGCCTATAAATGTAGAAAAGCATCATTTTTCACTCCATTCGACGCTCTCCATGTTCCTCACACCCCCATAACCATTTTGTGGGGGTTCTCAATCCATCAACCACCTCCACGGAGTGTATCCATCTAATGAAACTCAAAAAAAGGCCAACCGAAGGATTAGCGTCGGATCACTACCACAACCGGGTCCTCAACACTGCCCATGACTTGGTCACAACCATGTAGAATCAGCCCACCATCAGCCAGTTCTGTTATTTCGCCGTGGCCTGTTCAGAGAAGGTGTGGCACGCCACGACAGCCCAACCCACAGCACAAGGGAATCCAGCCCATGCCCCCACCATTTCCCTCCCTTTTTCTGCTTTTGCTTTAGTTGGTAGCTGTTGTCCTTTGGTGGTTTGGATTTCACTCCAGCGTATTTTGACTCACTTTTAGGTTGTTATAAGGGAGTTAGCTTATCCAACAACCTTATCCATGCTCTTGGTATGAGCTCCCTCTGTTGTTCTATAAAAGAGGGTGGAGACATGCTTTTTATTCAGCTTACCATTTTGCTTTTAATGGTAGCCTCCAAGTGAGTGGGAGCCTATGAAGTCATGGTAGCTCTCAGTGAGGATCGAGTGCTTGTAAAAGCAGCTAGGCCGCCTGAGTGACTTGTACTCTGAGGGTCCGCCTCGCTTGGTCTTTTGGAATCAAAGTTACGAGGTAGTTGCTACCTCTTCCTTCCCGATTGTTTGTGCTCACGTTTAGGTGTGCTTGCTTGTGGATGTGTTTAGGGCAGTCTGCTACAGCTAGACTCGTCGCCCCGCTATGTTTCGCTTATTGCCATGCATTGCCTAAGATTGGCTTGCTTGAGAGGTGAGTAGTTTATTTGAGTAAGACGTGGTTTCTCGGTGCTTCTGGTATTGCTCAGAGAATTTTGCTCGGTTTTCATTGTGTTTTCCATCACCGGTTTCGCTCCGAACTCATTTCACTTCTCTCGCCAAACACCCCTCTCACATTTTTCGTATCATAAGTTTCCACCACCTTAGAGTACAGAATATAAGGACCTCCCCTCCCATCACATGGATGTCTTTATGTGAGGAAAGCTTATGAGAACGATAATGAAATTCCTTGAACTTAGTCCAAGCTAAGTTTCTCATCGCAAAGGGACACTTTTGTGAGGGGAAGACTTAGGGACAAATTATGAAATTGGGGCAAGATAAGTTACTCTTTTCTGGAAGTGCTATTGAATACTTACGTCAAAGATAAGACTTAGACGCTACCAAATTGGACGATACCAATTGAAAATCACCTAAGGATTACGACAAGATCAAAAGTCCTAAAGACACATGAGGGATTCGAACGATCGAGAGGGAGAGAATGGCAAGATCAAAAGTCCTTAAGTTCATCAAGGATGACGAACTCCTCAAGAGGGGGAGAATGTCAAGACCAAAGCACGTTGGACCTGACCTAGTCAATTGGGCTGATGACCGGGTCAAAATCAGCCCATGCCCTAAGAAATCCCAAATTCGGTGAAAGAGAACGAACTCAGCGCTCGATGAGTTGATTTGATGCTGGCGGCTGGCTGCTGCTGGTCGGACTTCGCAAGCGCCGACCCCGTCCAATAAACCCGTCGCCAGGTGGCAGCTCCCCGGTAGTCGAGACGCTGATGTGTGTGTTGTTGATTAATGGAGATGATGACTGGATGAAAGCAAAGCGGCGGATGGTAATGGAATGTGAACAAGGCTCGAGGCGTCGATTCAACACGAAATGAGGCGATATCCCTTTCCCATATAGCATATAGCTGCTCCTACGAGGAGATGCGAACAGCCACGTGTGATAGAGCCAAAGCAGCCCATGAAGACCTTGGAGCCCAAAGTGAGACACCCATGGACTTTCGAGCCCAAGAAGACACACCATCAGATTCTCCAGGGCCCAAGGAAAACACCAAAAAAATTTTGGCTCAAACGAAAGTCGGCAAAATTTTCACACCCATGGGTGTGCATGGATGGACATGCTAGGGTGTGCACTGCTTCATGGTTGTGAAAGCCTAAGTAGAACACCGGACGAAGGAGGCAGAAGACTCCATAGCCATGCCCATGAAAGCCTCAGCACATAATTCAGATGTAGTCTCAGACTCATTCACGGCCATGCATGGATGCACACCAATGCCCATGAACAGCCTATAAATGTAGCAAAGCCTCATTTTTTGCTTCGTTCGACAACCTCAATGTTCCTCACACCCCCCTAACTGTTTTGTCGGGGTTCTCAATCCATCAACCACCTCCATGGAGCCAATCCATCTAATGAACCTCACAACAAGGCCAACCGAAGGATCAGTAATGGATCACTACCACAACCGGGTCCTCAACACCACCCATGACTCGACCATAACCACACAGAATTAGCCCACCATCAGCCGGTTCTATTGCTTCATTGCTGCATGTTCGGAGATGGTGTAGTGCACCACGACAGCCCAACCCATGGCCCAAGCAAATCCAGCCCATGCGCCCACCATTTCCCTCCCTTTTCTGCTTTTACTTTAGTTGGTAGCTACTGTCCTTTGGTAGTTAGGATTTGATTCCAGCATATTTTGACTCACTTTTAGGTTGTTATAAGGGAGTTGGCTTATCCAACAACCTTATCCATGCTCTTGGCATGAGTTCCCTCTCTTATTCTATCAAAGAGGGTGGAGACTAGCTTGTTATTTAGCTTATCATTTTGCTTTTAGTGGTAGCCTCCAAGTGAGTGGGAGCCTACAAAGTCGTGGTAGCTCCAAGTGAGGATCAAGTGCTTGTAAAAGTGGCCAGGCCGCCTAAGTGACATGTACTCCGAGGGTCCTCCTCGCTTGGTCTTTTCAAATCAAAGTTACGATGTAGCTACTACCTCTTCCTTTCTGATTGTTTGTGCTCATATTTAGGTGTTGTTTGCTTGTGGATGTGTCTAGGGTAGTTAGCTGCAGCTAGACTTGTCGCCCCATTATGTTTCGCTTGTTGCCTCACATTGCTTAAGATTGGCTTGCTTGTGAGGTGAGTAGTTTATTTGAGTAAGTCGTGGTTTCTTGGTGCTTCTGGTATTGCTCAAAGAGATTTCTACTCAGTTTTCATTGTGTTTTCCATTGCCAATTTCCCTCTGAATGCATTTCACTTCTCTTGCCTAACACCCCTCTGACATTTTTTGCATCATAAGTTATCCCCACCTTAGAGTACAAAATATAAGGGCCACCCCTCCCATCGCACACCCCATCAACGTGGAACCATCACCTTGGGGAGCTCGAGCTAGCAACATCGCATGGAGCATGCGGCGGGACACGAAAGCTATGCCTGTGTGTATACGCAGAGAAGGTGAGGCATCTACGATAAAGATTCAAGCTGATAGACGTGCAGCTGAAGCTGGGACCCCGTGTGGTACGAAGCGAGTCATTGAGGAACTTTCGAGGGAGAAGTTCGGATGAGGCAAATGCGACATCAGGGGAAAAACGTCTCGGGTAGAAGTTGTCTAAGCGGGAGATCAATGTCAAGTGTTGTCGATCACATGCACTTGAACGGAAGAAGAAAAGGCAAGGCGTCGAGCTCTTGCCTATAAGAAGAGGACGGACGAAGGTCTATGGGATGGTGGAATGAAGGATCGGCGAAACCAAATTCTGAACGGTAGAGAACGGCTCAAACTAGGCCATCGAACTCGCTGTAGATGACTTCTCTGCCCCTCTCGGTGTCTCACTCCTCTGAACTCGAGTTCGAACATTCTGGCGAGTGCTTGCAAATCCCCTCTCGATGCGCTCTGGTGGAGTGGGTGATGAGGTTAGAGTGTCTGCGACGTCGAGTTTCCCCTGCGTCCTCTTTCTTCCTCTGATGTAGGGAGGCAAAACGATCCACATAAATACAAATTGAGTTTAAGGTTACCCTAGCTATGTCACCTAAATTTCCATCCCTTGCATTGCATGCATCCTTAAGTTAGATTTCAATCACTTGCATTGCATGCATCCTTTAAGTTAGATTCCTTAGCATAACTTGCATCATGTGGTAGGTTAGATCCACCCTTCAATTACACCAAGTAGTTACATTCATTAGGATCCGCCCTTTAATGTATGGTAGGTTAGTGCATCCAATTTATGTAATAGATTAGATCAACTCAATTTTGGGATCAACTTAATCTCAAGTCAAGCCAAGGTCAACCTCAAGAAAGGCCCAAGACCAACTCAGCCCATGGAGAAGCAGCCCACACACCACCGACAAAAGTGCAGGATTTTGCCTCGACACGAATGGAAAGTTCAGATTCGGTCCTCGAAGGAATCCACCATCCTTAATGCAGACGATCAGCCCATCAATGCTCCACACTCTTCAGAATTCGACCTTGCTATTTGAGGGAAGACTCCAAGCAAAGACTCAAAACAAGTCAGCCCCCAAAAGGGAAAGAGTTCAGCCTCATTAAGGCGCCTGCACCATGCTGCCATTTCCTTATTTATTGTTTTGTCTTTTGTGCCTAGGGGCTTTGGATACCTGCTGGCATCAAGCAATATCATGTAATCTCTTGTAACCCTCACATTAGAGTTGAATATTTGAACAAAAAAAATCTGAAGTTTGCGTGTGTTGGTTCCACCTCAACTCTCCCCTCCTCCATCTTGCCGAGAGTTCACCTCTTCCCTTCTTCACTCTTCCTTCCACCTCTCACCCATATCCTAAAGTTTGGAGCTCATGCCAACCATTCCCACTAGCTGTGAAGGGTTCTCAACCACAAGGGAAGGAGCTGGTTCAAGTCGTAGCTCAAGATTATGTCCACTCCATCAAACTGATGTGGGGTGGAGACACGTGTTGTGCAAACCAGAAAATGATATAAAGATCAATGTTCATAACAGCCAGAAATCCAGGCAAGAAAATTAATCAGTTATGATAAGTTGTTATGCCTTGGAAAAAAATCCATACATCAAAAATTTGAACCAATTAAACCAGCATATAGAACAACACTAGTTCTTGTGAATCACAAAAAAGTCAGATGGTGAAGGGCTGTCTTGCATGTATAATATTTGAAGCAATATAGCTAGTCAGATCGGTAAATTAAGAATGCACAGAAATGTTTCAGATTGCAAAAGTGGCAATGCCTCATAGGTTGAGCCATTAAATATGGGATTGCAAAAGTGGCAATGCTTCATTATCTGACCAATGTTCAGGACTTTTGTTGCGCCGATTGTTTAAGATACCTACGAGAAGAACCCTAGTCAGATTACTGGATTGAAACAACTGTAGAAGTTATTCAGATAGAAAAAGATGTTATGTCGTTTAGCTTGATCCATTGTCGCTTCAGCTGGATCAACTCATCCATCTAGTAGATCAAGATGAGTTCTTCCTATTGTCGCCGATGTTGAAGATTTTTGTTCCACTGAATGCTTAAACACCTACAGAAATAAGTGTAATCAAATTAGTATTATAAGCAATAGTAAACTAGAAGCATCGAGTCTGAGAAACTAAGGAAGGAGCCGGTGCCGATCAATGGAGCTGGGGCATTGATCATTCGTCAGTGGTGTTGGAGTCAAGATGAGATAGTGCTGAAGACGTCGAAGCACCGATAGGAGGTGGCGGAGGAGGCGCGGATGGCGTCGGAACTCTAGCGGAGGCGAAGCAGCAACTATTTAGGTGGAATAGGGGAGGTCCACGCGTGAAGCAGGGGCGGTCGACGAACGTCTGATGATGCACCAAATCAAAACCTGCTACAACTGGAGGTTCTTGTGGTGGAGGAGAAGACGTGGCCGGAGCTTGCGGTCGATTGGTGACGTGTCCGAGGAGAACAACGATGAAGAGCAGAACTTGGGCGGAAGTAGGGCGTTAATAGGGGAAGTGGTCGGCTGTTTCGATTTTGGCGATCGGGGTGGCAGATGGACTGATGCCAGCGGCTGGAGCTTAGTCTTGGGGAGGAGGAGTGATGGCCAAAGTCTCATGGAGATCCGGCCAGTGGATTGTCGACGGCGAGGTTGTGAAGTTTCAAAAATCTGGGTTGTGCTGAAAGCAAGTGAATGGTTGCAATGAACAGGGAGAAGATTAAGGGAGAGAATAGAGAAGAGGGGATGAGGGGAAAGCTAGGTGACACAAGCACCTCAGAGGGGAAGAGGATGGGAAACATCCGATTCCATTCGAAGAAAACTATTTCATTTAATCAACAAAGTCTATTCTGTCTTACAATCGTGCTTGTAAGCGATACATATAGGCTGAAGCTTTGAAGGTGAACGTTGGAGCTTGGAGACGTTGATGTTTCCTTCTTTGAGCGATTGCAGAGACGGTGTTGAAGCTTCCTCCGACTGCTGTAGAGAGACATTGCTCTTTCCTTGTTGGTAAGAAGGAGAGATGTTGATTATTGAGCAAAGGTGGCTGCAGGTTGAGCTTTCCTTGTTGGCTGCTATGTGACGTAGCAAGTTTCCATTCGTGCACTTGATAAAATCTTTGATGGTTTGATTTGAAGCTGACTCATCTTCATGTGGCTGGAATGGCTGGCTGATTATTGCCGTCCACGAAAGTCACGCTTGGGAATTGATTGCGGCATTTTATTAAGCTTGAACCTCTTGATTTTATTGAGTGGTTGAAGTGATGCTCTTCCAATTCTTGAGCTTTAAGAGTGATCATGCTAGCTTATTTGAGAGTCTTCAGGTCTTTAGTTATGGTACTTGTAGACTCCATTTATATCTTTGTGGCTTGTGGTTCCTACCCCCATCACAAACCGAGAGCAAGAAGCATCCCCCAAGCTAGCTAAGTTCCCATTCCTCTTTGTTGATGCCCTCTTTGCTATTTGTTGAACAATTCCCTACACTCACATGGATCTCTTGTAGGTTGCGCAAGGCTTTGGAAGGGCATGCTAGGCACTTCTTCTCCTCTCCCCCTCTAGACTAGTTAGTCCATAGATTGTTAGCAAGGGAACTTGGAGAACTAGTCTCCCCCTTGGTTGTTTGTGTAACTTGGCCTCTTAATTCTTATTTTTCATTCACTCATGCATGTGTGGGAGTTCTGTAATGTTGTCAATGTAAGCTCATAGGGCTCTACTTCGTGACATTCCACCATTGGACCGGTGAAGATTGGGACGTACGCCCCTTCTATTCTCAAGGGGCGCAAGGTGAGTTCCTCTCCTAGTGTAGCCTTACTTACTATTGTAGAACCGCATGTTTAAGCTTTGTTTGAGTTTTCATCTTTTTTGGAAGTGCATGATAGGGTTAACTTGCTGATTAGTTTCGGTTTTCCTATAAAAGTACCAAAACCTAATTTCTAAAAGCGTTAGAGTAAACCGGCTTTCATTAAGTATAAGTTAACAATAAAATGTTTTCAAAAATACGTTGTTGAATGCTTGCATGCTTGGCCACACCATCATCTTGGTATTAGAGCTTAGGCTCTTAGAGTAGGATTTTATAAGACCAAAAATCTATTTTTCTACTACTAAGACGATTTTGGACCTAGGTGCTTGAAAGAATTGAATATCTATATTTCTATCACCTTAGAGATCTCTATTTTCAAAAGTTATATTGTGTTTTCAAAAACTCCCAATGGCTACTGATGACTCTAAATTTCTTAGTAATTTTCATACTTATTAACTGTTCTTTTGGGGTCATAATCATGCGCTTTTGCTTATTTTTATGCCTTATTTGTCAAATACTTCGGAATCTACACCTTTCTTGGTTTTTGATTAATTTCAGGTAAAAAGGCATTTTTCTAATGGGTTTTTAAGCAATCTCAATATGTACAAGGATTCTAATTATCAAGAGGAGTTTCTACATCAAATTTAAAGTCAAACCGAGTTTTATAACGAAATTATGGCAGTACCGTAATGAATTTTATGGCCGTAATATGCAAATATGGCACTACCGTAATGATTTTCATGGCCGCTTCCCGCATATACTTTTTGGAAAATTATGCTATTACCATAATAATTTTACGGTGCCATAATTCAAGTCCAAATTCATATAGTAACTTTTGAAGAGAATACGGTACTACCGTGAGACTTTTTATGGTACCATAATTTCAAGACAATTTCATACCGAAACTTCAGAAGACATTACGGCACTGCCGTAATGAATTTCACAGTACCGTAATTACGGCCCAGTTGCCCGATTTTTCCGCTGGAAACTTAAAGAGACAATTTCACGAGCTTTAGGGCACCAATTGAAGATCCGTAAAAAGGGGAACAATCAGGAAGAAGAGGGGAAGGAGCCAAAAATGAAAGGACCAATTTTTATTTGGATTCACGAAGAATTTCAGAGAATCACCGCCGCCCTAGGGTTCATCACCGTTCAGCGTACAGACCACCTCCGGCTGTGAAATTTAAGAAGAAGCTTCGCCATACGAAGGAGAAGATACCACAGAAGTTTTAGAGTAAAAGGAGATCGATCGAGGGAGAAATGAACAAAAATAAGGGCGTCGCCACTGTTCAACGTGACCAGGAGCAAAATTACGGGTTGTAATTTTCATTACAGCCCTGTTTTGTAACTTTTACTCTTCTCTTTCAATTTCTAATCACTCTAAACGATGTTTTATTGTAATTCTTCGATCATGCTAGCTTAAACTTCTTTGGGACATGGGGTGTAGTCCTCTTGATTTCTTAATGCATGAATGATTTCTATTTCATCACAATATTCTTGATATGATAATTTTACTTAAGTGATCACTGCCTTTAATGCTTTCTAGTTTCATATTGTCAGCATGTGTTAGAGTTTTATGATATAGACTGAGAAGTGACTAATAAAACTTGGAACAATAAAATCAAGTATTAGGAACTTATCGTAAGAGATTAGGTTTGTTCTTAATTCTAAATTTTAGAAGTTTATTGACTTGTTGATATTTTGTTCTATATTGCATTAATGATATAGACAGGAAAATATGCTAGAGATAGGTATTTGATTGTTAGAAAACTTTAATTAAAACTTGTGAAACTAAGGTATGAGAATACTTAGTTTCATCCGAGATATTGATATCGAGATATAATGCACGGGAGTGATTCTTAATCTCTTTGTCCAGATTTGCTTTTCTTAAACAGAATATGTGCGAGAGCGAGAATTATTTTATGTTAATCATCTGCGTGAGAGTGAGATGATTTCTTATTTAGGCAAATTATATCTTTATCATATTAAGAATAAACTGATGAACATTTATTTATATCCAGTCATAGAAATATGGACGGATGAACCCCTAGTCCCAATTCTTTCTCTCTAACATTTCGTGAACTTTTCGATCGTTTTCTTTCGTCATAATCGTTTTTCCCAGCTAGTGAGAAATCTATTATTTAGTACTTGACAAACAAGGTTTATGTGGTTCAATATCTTAATTATTACTTCAAGTATTTGTGCACTTACAGACACAACATGTTTTTTGTGTTGTTGCCAGGGACCTTGGTTTTTGTTGATATATAAGGAATTGAAAATATTGCTAGACTAGGTTTTGTTTTCCTATTTTTATTATTTTCTGAATTTTCTATAAAATATGTTGATTTTGTCATATTTTCTGTAAATTTTGAGTTTATTTGATCTTCTACTTGTTTATGCGCAGGACTCTTAAATTAGGACCTTTAGTCCCCTTCGATCCTGAAATTAATAAAACTCTTAGATTGCATAGGAAACTTAGATTCGCAAAGGAAGGCGAAGAAGAAGAATCAATCACGGTTGAAAGGAGAACACTTAGAGATTATGCAGCCCCAAATCCATTGGGAATTCACTACAGCATTACTAGGCCAGCAATTGATGCAAATAATTTTGAGATTAAACCAGCCTTCCTGTCAATGATCCAGTAGAATCAATTTGGAGGATCTCCACTAGAGGATCCTAATGAACACTTATCTCTTTTTCTTGAATTTCGTCATACTATTAAAATTAATGGTGTATCTGAGGATGTTTTAAAGCTAAGATTGTTTCCTTTTTCCCTCAGAGACCGACCAAAAGCATGGCTACACTCTCATCCGACTGGAGCATTCATCATTTGGGAACAACTGTCAAATGCATTCTTGATGAAATATTTACCACCCAGTAAGATGATTCAGTTGAGAAATCAGATCACAAGCTTTGCAAAGAGGGATAGCGAATCACTTAGTGAGGCATGGGAGTGTTTTAATGAATTACAACGGAAGTGCCCTCACCATGGATTAGAATATTGGGTTTTAATTCAAACTTTGTATAATGGTTTACTCTATAGTACCCGTCTAACTGTTGATGCTGCTGCAGGAGGAGCCCTGATGAAGAAAACAATTGAAGATGCCTACACACTGATTAAAAAGATGGCTTTGAATCACAACCAGTGGACTACTGAGAGAGGAGTGTTGTATCGTCCTCCACATGGTAAGAATGAAGGTGATGGTTGGCGTTCTTTAGTAGAAAAGGTAGATTCTTTGTGTAATCAATTTGATTCTTTTCAGATGTAAATTGCTGTAGTTTCTTCTTTTACTTGTGAAGCATGTGGGAATCATGTGAAAGCGAAGTTAGATAGGCAATTTGGGAAATTTCTGAATGTTTTGAAAAAGCTGTATATCAATATTCCATTCGCTGATGCCTTATCTCAAATGCCTACATATGCTAAATTTTTGAAAGAGATTTTATCTAATAAATGAACAATAGAGGACTATGATACTGTGGCATTAACTGAGGAATGCAGTGCTATTATACAAAACAAGTTGCCGCCGAAATTAAAAGATCCAGGTAGTTTCTCTATTCCTTGTTTAATTGGAAGCGTGGCTTTTGACCGAGCCTTACGTGACTTAGGAGCCAGTGTGAGCCTAATGCCTTTGTCTGTGTGCAGGAAATTGGATATTGGAGCCCCTAAATCAACTTCAATATCTTTGCAGCTCGCCGATCGTTCAGTGAAGTATCCTGTAGGTATTCTTGAGGATGTTCCGATCCAAGTTGGTAAGTATTTTGTACCAACTGATTTTGTAGGTATGGAGATGGAGGAGGATGCAAAAATTCCTATTATTCTTGGTAGACCGTTCTTAGCCACTGCAAGAGCAATTATTGATGTAAAGAATGGTAAACTTACTCTAAACATTGGTGATAATAAAAATGAATTTCATTTTAATGATTCCATGAAGAAACTTTCATATACTAGTTCATGCTGTAGATGATGTAGTTTATGGTCTTGGTTTCTTGTTTGATAATTCTTTTGATTTTGATACTGATTCTTCTGATGATTCTTATGTTGAAATTCATGATTCTAATTCTAGTTTTGATTATAGTGCTGAAACTCATGATATGTTGGACTGCACTATATTTGATAATGAAGAAGAGAAAATTCCAAAAGTAGAACTTAAAGCTTTACCTGATAATCTTTGCTATGAATTTATTGGCCCTAACTCTACTTACCCGGTTATTGTTGATGCTCAATTAGATGAAAGGGAGACTGATTTGCTCTTGAAGGAGTTGAGGATTCATAGAATGGTAATTGGGTATACCATTGATGATTTAATGGGAATTAACCCTTCTTTTTGTATGCACATGATTCATATGAAGGAGGAACACAAACCATATGTAGATTTCCAAAGGAGACTCAACCCATCTATGAAGGAAGTTGTTAAGAAGGAAGTTTTGAAATTGCTTCATGCAGGTATTATATATCCTATCTTTGATAGTAAATGTGTAAGTCCTATGCATTGTGTTCCAAAAAAAGGAGGTGTCATAGTTATGAAAAACAAAGATAATGAGTTGATTCCTGTTAGAACAGTGACTAGTTGGCGCATGTGTATAGATTATAGGAAATTGAATGCAACCACTAGGAAAGACCACTTCCCCTTGCCTTTTATTGATCAGATGGCTGAGAGATTTGCAAACCATTCTTACTTTTGCTTCTTAGATGGATATTCTTGTTTTTTCCAAATTCCTATACATCCTGATGACCGAGACAAAACCACTTTTACTTGCCCATATGGTACTTTTGCATATAGAAGGATGCCTTTTGGTTTATTTAATGCGCCTGCTACTTTTCAGAGGTGTATGATGGCCATATTTTATGAATTTCTTAAAGAATTTATGGATGTTTTCATGGATTATTTTTCTGTATATGATTTTTCTTTTGATGTTTGATTGGCTAATTTATCTCGCGTTTTAGAGAGGTGCAAAGAAACTAATCTTGTGCTTAACTGGGAGAAGTGTCATTTCATGGTAAGGCAAGGAATAGTTTTGGGACACCTTATTTCAGAAAGAGGAATAGAAGTGGACAAAGCCAAAGTTAAAGTGATTGAGAAGCTAGCGCCGCCCACTACGGTTAAGGAAATTAGAAGTTTCTTGGGACTGTTGGTGTTTATGCTCTTAGAACCGTTGTTGGTCTATCTTGTACTAATTTACATTGATATTTTATATATCATTCTGGCATTGTCGTTATTATGCTATGTTTACATCTATGACTATGTACATGAAAGATAGTGTCCCTAGAGATAGGTTGTATTTATGCTCAAACGGTGTGTCCTTAGTCAAGTACCTAAGTGGATAAGGGAAAGCTTTGGTACATGTGAGACTAGTATATGGGCTGGTTAGGCACGAGGTGCCAACGCAGACATATGGGGTATATTGTTAGTGTTTATGCCCTGCAAACCAATGTATGAATATGGTCCGACATTATTTGAATGTACTTTGATAAAATTGATATAATTGATAAAGGCATGGTCATTATTATGCAGATTGTTTTACCTGCGATGATGTATTGAATTGCATAAATAATGTCTCAAGAGTTTAGTTCGATACATTCTCATAAGTAATCCCCAGTCAACGTGTCTTAGTCAATATGGGATAGCTTTGGTACACGTGAGGCTGGTGTATGGGCTGGTTAGGTGCGGGGCACAGTAACGTAAACATACAGGATCATTGGATGCACTGGAGTGACCCATCATGAGTATTGACTTGTCTAGTCAACAGGTCAATCTCACATGCGAGAGGTTTGCCTTGGTCCTTAGACTTGAGGTGTTCATGTCTAGATTTGATGATGGTTGTGTTTTGATGCAGTCATACGTCTCTCCGTAAATGGGAGACCAAAACGATTGTCATTGGGCATATCATAAGTCACATAGAGATATCGATGACCAATAGAAGGATTTACCCCTTCCTTGACTAGAAGCATAATATCCACTTTGGGGCGCCCCACCTCATTGGTGCATGTTACATTCTCATACTGTTTGAGTCATGACCAATAGATTGGATTAATAAACTCGTGACTAATCCAATGGTAGGATATCAGTTTAGGTAAAGGGATCTATAATGTATGGGAATCCTAATTGCTTGTATAGGAGTTGTTACCAGATGACTTAAGTCCAATGACATGGGTAGTAGTGATGTGTTGCTAGATACCTCACACTACTAATGATGTTCTATCATCATTGCCATCGTCATTTGGATCCTATGGGGTCACACGCAATAGACTCTTGACGTTGCATTAATCGGAAGCCTTGGGATCAAGTTATTGGATAGCTTGGATCAATTTGGAAGGTTTCATTAGCCCCAATGGGCCTGATGAGTTGGAAAAAAGTTATTGGAGCCAAACTTCATTTTTGGTAGGTTGACCCAAAATTGACCTTGATTGGTCACAATGGATTGGATCCAATGGCTTAATTAGCCCATGTAATGAAGTTTGGGCTAGCTCATTACCCAATGAGGCCCAATAATAAGTTGTCAAGAAGAGAGAATTGGCTAAAAGGGTATAATGGGGATAAACCCAATCCCATTGATGCCTAAGGGCATAATGGGGTTTGGCAGGCACAATTTGCTTCATTAGGAAGTATTATGTGCCCCCCCCCCCCCTTGGTCCATTGATGGTATGCTTGCCTTCCTAGCAAGGCTTGGGGCTGATAAGGCTCGTTGGACTTTTATAGAAAGTCCTAGGTGCATATGGAAGTGGGGATGAGGTTTATGGCAAAGTCTTGGAGACTTTCCTTACCTCAAACCCTAATTGCACCCAATCCTTTAACCCTAGCCGAATTCTCCTAGATCTGTTGCGCCCACCCTCTCTCGCAAAACCGCCTCTTGCATCTATAAAATAGATGCAAGCATGTACCCTTAACACACACACATGATCATATTGGCGTGAGTAATATCAAAGGGCGAGAGCAAGAGAAGTAGAGCAACCCTCATCACCAAAGCCGCATGTCATCTTCTCATCTTCTCCTCTTGGCGCAACTTGGATAAGGACTTGGTGGTAACTTCTTTTCTTCCAACATTGTCGCAACCTTCTTCCACTTCTTCCTCTTGGAGCAAGAAGATTAGAAGCTTGGCAGCATCATCCATCCTTCACCCATCTTGGCGCAACTTCTCTTGAAGGTGGCGCAAGAAATTTGAAGGATCCTTAAAGGCTTTGATTCTCTTCCCGAGGCTAGCACCAAGCATAGAAGGGAGCAATGTAGAGAAGGTCGACACGTGGAAACTTGTAGAGGACGAGCACTTGTGCGTCTTCAACATGGCATCGTCAACAAAACGAGCAAGAGAGGTATCATTTCTAACACATCCTTGTGTTCTCTCTCTAGCATGGATCCTTGGGAAAGTATTATGTTTCGGGTGTAATGCTTCTTCCGCTGCATCCTGGGACTACAAATTTTACTTTACACCCAGTATTCCCCAACATATATATACTGGACCAACCCGCTATGAGGCTCTAACTTGGTGTCATGAGTTAAGCTCATTAGTGACAGGAGATGCAATGATTCCTTGACTTTAGGTCATTGAGTCTTCTATATGATTAGGGACATGCTTTGATACAACCTAACACCTCACTGAAGCAGGGAGGTCATAACGGTTGTCATTGGGTATGTCACAACCCATATGAGAAGATCAATGGACATATATAGGCTTTGCCCCTTCCTGCGGGAAGCTTGATATCCACGGGGCCCCCTATGGTTGTATGACTGAAAGTGTATGGCCATACCCAGGTGAAAGCCTGATTTAGTCATGACCATGAGATTGGGTGAAAACAAAGTGGTGACACACTTTGTCCAATCAGATATCTGTTTGGTAAAGAGACTATAATGCATCGGTATCTTGTTGCGATGATGCAGATGTCGATGCTGATATCCATTCCGAAGACTTAGGTAGCAGTGATGCATTGCTAGGTGTCACTTGCTGCATGTGATGACTTGAGTTCATCACTGCCAACGTCAGAGGAACCTACAGGGTCGCACAACTTGAAACTCGGGTTCTCGTATTAATCGGGTAGCCTAATGATCGAGTTATTGGATAACTCGAATCTTTTTGGGAGAATCCATCAGCGCCATTAGGCCTGATAAGATGGAAAGGACTTATTGGAGCTAACTTCATTTTTGGGCCAGATGGGCCAAATGGGCCCAATAGGCCAAATGGGCCCAATAGGCCAAATGGGCCCAATAGGCCAAATGGGGGAAATGGGCCAAATAGGCCAAATGGGCCAAATGGGCCAAATGAAGTCTAAGCTTGGAGCATGGACCAATAGGCCGCCAAGCCCAATGGGCGTTAAGCCTAGTTGGGGCGTGAGGCCTAATGGGCCTTGAGGCCCACTGGGCTGTCAGGCCTAATGGGTCATGACAATAAGTTGCCTGGCCCAATAGACATCATGGTGAATTAAATATTGTATTTAATTCTGGAAATTAAACTCTGTATTTAATTTTGTAATTAATTATGAGTTTAATGATGAATTTAATTCTGAATTTAATTTTGAATTTAATTCTGAATTTGAAGAGTCATGCTATTAATGACCATTATGAAAGTTTAATTCAAGGTTTTAATATGCCATTATGAGACGTTAATTCAGAGTTTAATTCTATAATTAATTATGAGTTTAATTTTATAATTAATGATGAATTAATTTTGAATTTATTTCAGAATACCAAAGGTTATCATGATTTCTATAAAAGGATGGGATGAGAGGGTTTTGCGCCTATGCCATGCGACTTCATTCTTTGGAAAAATTTCTCCTAGGCGCCTCTCATCTCTTCTTCCCTCTCCTCTGGGCAGGTGCAAGGTTGGACCTTGGCAGATTATTCCATCGTCTCTACTCATCTTGGCGCATTCTCTGTGAGGGTGGCACAAGTGTTTGAGGAGAATTCCCAAAAGGGTATGGATCTTTTGGGTTTTTAGGACTGGCCTGTTTCAGGGATTGCTTCCGCTGTGCATGTCTTTAAAATTTTAAAATCCCCGGGGTTTCAGAACAGTGGTATCAGAGCCAGGTTGCGAACTCGAACGGTGTTTTATGCTCACATGCCATCTGAAATTTTTCAAAAATTTGCATACGCGCATGGTTTCTCTAAGTAGGAAAAACTGTAAGTTTTTCGTTCCTAACATCTATCTGATCTCTTTTGTTTTTCACTTTCTTCACATGGTGGGATAGACCCATATGTGAGAGAATTAATTTCTCCCCAAGCATATGGGACTTGTCAAAGATTATGGAGCATGGTGATTGTCCTAATCTTGGCAGGTTAAGGATTGCAAGGGTAGGCGGCAAGCGTGCTTGGATCATGCATGTGCCACTTGTAGACTCCTGAGAGAAACAAAAAATCCTAGATTTGTGAACAGACGTTGAGGTTGAAAACATGTTTTCTAAGAAACTAAAACTAAAGTTTTATGTTTTCATGAGAATATAGAAAAGCATGAGATAATTGTGCATCGTGTTGTGGTCATAGTCAAGCCCCTTGTATGCCTATGATGTATTTATGTGAGGCTTGCGGGCCGCTTTTTCTTTTTATTTTGTAAACACACAAAGAAGATTAGGGGCGCATCCCTCATGGAGCTTGCATCTTGGTGCATCAGCTATTATGGCGCAAGTAAGGGCTTGGTTGAATCGTAGGGTTTGTGAGCTATCCCTCTTGGCACAAGCATGATGGCGCATCATGCATGGAGGAGCCACCAAGGTCTTGGCCGAACCCTAGGGTTTGTGTGCTATGCCTTGGTGTGGAGGACCTTGGAGCCGCACTTGAAGATAAAGCTAGGTGGCGGCTAGGTTAGGTCTTGTTGGGGCTTGTCACCTAGGTCAAGCATTGAACATCCTTTGGCATGTGATGGTTCAATGTGTTGATTAGGCTATGACCACATCGCTTGTTTACTGCTTTCAATATTTGCAAAAAGCATGTCTGGATATGTTTTATCATTTTGTTATCACTATCGGATTGCATGCCTGTAATGTTAGACAAAAGATAAAATTAAGAAGATGAGACTTCAAAAACCCCCAAAATAATATCAAGTCTGCAGCCTTCTAACACGTAGCCCACGTGAAGCTATCTATTAGTGGTATTGTGCACTATTTCCTACCCTCGTGGGACATACCACTTATCTTTAGAAGGTGTGTAGTGGCAATAGTTTCCCTAGTCCATTTAAAAACCTGGGCATGCCTTCGCAAGGAAACTCGTTGGCCCTGGGCATAACGGTTAGGTTAGACTTGACTAGTTTTTCTTATATGGTGGCCACATGATGTAACTTTAGAGGTGGCCTCGATAAGTTAGGGTTTTGTGTTATTCTAGCCCTCACTGAGCACAAAATGCTTGAACTGTCTTGAGAAGGGGAATTGCCTGGATGCAATCGGCCGGCGTGCCCACCTTAAGAAGCATGAGTCACTTTGCCTGGGTGCAATTCTGTATTGATGAGAATTGTATACTTGCTTTTCAGGAATTGAAGAAGGCCTTAATATCAGCACCTATCATGCAGCCACCTGATTGGGAATTAACTTTTGAGCTTATGTGTGATGCTAGTGATTTTGCTATAGGAGCGGTTCTAGGTCAAAGGAAGGAAAAGAAGCCTTATGTGATTTATTTTGCTTGTAAAGCTTTGGATGAGACACAAAGAAATTACACCATAATTGAGAAGGAACTTTTAGCTATAGTTTTTGCTTTTGATAAATTTAGATCTTATTTGATAAATTTAAAAGTTATGGTGTACACTGATCATGCAGCGGTTAAGTATTTGATGTAGAAGAAAGATAGTAAAACGTGTCTACTTAGATGGATTTTGCTTCTACAAAAGTTTGTTTTGGAAATTAAGGACAAGAAATGAACTAAAAATTTTGTTGCCGATCATCTTTCAAGCATAATTGTAGATGCTGATAAAGGTGATATAATTAACGATTCCTTCCCTGAAGAACAACTCTTAAGCATTGAACAGATCAAGGCTCCATGGTGTGCAGATATAGTGAATTATCTTGTTGCTAATGTTTTTCCTCTTGATTTGAGCTATCACGGCAAGAAGGGATTCTTAGCTGATGTCAAGCATTATTTTTGGGATGAGCCTTATGTTTTTAGAAGATGTGCAGATGGCATATTTAGGAGATGTATCCCCGAAGAAGAAATCAAGGATATACTATTGCAGTGTCATGGATCATCTTATGGAGGGCATGCTAGTACTAAAAAAAACTATTTTTAAAGTATTACAATCTGGATTTTATTGGCCCTCTCTGTTTAAAGATGCTAGAGATTTTATACTGTCTTGTGATAGTTGCCAAAGGATGGGGAACATCAATAAAAGAAATGAGATGCCGCTGTCCACAATACTTGAAGTTGAAATATTTGATGTTTGGGGGATTGATTTTATGGGACCTTTTCCATCATCAAGAGGTAACAAGTTTATTCTCATGGCAGTTGATTATGTTTCTAAATGGGTTGAGGCTCTTGCTTCTCCTACTAATGATTTTAGAGTTGTGGTCAAATTATTTAAAAAGGTTAACTTTCCGCGATTTGGAACACCATGAGTAGTGATTAGTGATGGAGGATCTCATTTTACTGAACACAAGTTTTCAGCTTTGCTTCGAAAGTATGGTGTAAATCATAGAGTTGCAACACCTTACCATCCCTAAACAAGTGGACAAGTAGAGGTATCGGATAGAGAAATCAAAGGGATATTGGAGAAAATAGTGACAAGAACAAGGAAGGACTAGCCTTTCAAGCTTGATGATGCGCTATGGGCATACCGGACAGCTTTTAAAACACCGATAGGTATGTATCCTTTTCAATTAGTTTATGGTAAATCTTGTCAAAAGACTGAATTTAGACTTGAAGAACGCGGGTGAAAAACGAAAGTTACAATTAAATAAGCTTGATGAAATTAGACTCTCCGCTTACGAAGATGCAAGAATCTATAAAGAGAGGACTAAAAGATGGCATGATCGACATATACTTAAAAAGGAATTCCAACCAGGTGAAATTGTTCTTTTGTTTAATTCTAGGTTAAGACTTTTTCCCGGTAAACTTAAATCTCGATGGTCTGGGTCTTTTCATATGGAGCTGTGGACATATGGAACAGCAAAATGGGGGAAGAGTTTAAGGTTAATGGTCAGAGGTTGAAACATACTTCCATGAGGAGCCGATTGAAGGAGGAGAAAAATTTTTACTTGATGAACCATGAGCAAATCTGAGTGCGGAAAGGTAAAACTAATGGTCAGTAAATTAGCTCTTCTTAGGTGACAACCCAAGCACTCTCTCTTTCTTTTATTTATATTTTTTTGCATTATTTTAGTTTATTTGTGTACTAACTTTTTCTTTTTTCTCTTTGTAGATAATTCAGATTGATTTTTTTGGTATCAAATGGCGATCTCTAAATTTTTTCATAAATTATGGTACTGCTGTAACGATTTTTATGGTATCGTAATGCCTATACGGTACTACCATAATATATTTTATCGCCTGTAATTTTGATCCGTTTTCATCCAGAAGGTTTTACCTATTTTACAGCACAACCGTAATGTTTTCACGGAACCATAATTTTGAGTGATTTTCAACCAAAAAATTTCTATGAGTTCATGGATTTTACGGCACCGTCGTAATGATTCCCACGGTACCATTTTTTGAAGTCATTTTCTTATATAAAGTTTTGAGGTTTTTGAGTAAATTATGGCAGTACCGTTATTATTCTATGGTACCGTAGTTTTAGGTCATTTTTCTACCAAAAGTCTGCTTGCATTTTACGGTACCGTAATTATGTCAGCCCCATGCGATTTTAATTTCGTATCACGCCGACTTGCGATTTTCTTCAAATCTTTGCTTCCAAACCCTCAGACAACCTTTCCTAACTGATCTCCAACCGATTTCCAGCTGAGATTTGGAGTTTCCGAGCTTGAACGAGCTCAGCAGTAGTTCATCCGCTGATTTTCTGCCCTTATCGATTTCTCTTCATCTAAGCTTTGATTCGATAGATTTGAGCTTGAATGAGCTTCGAAGGAGGTAGAAGATCATTCCTGAAGGAGATTTAAAGCTCGAGTTTAGCTCAAAAGCTCAGATTTGAGGGTTTCACTAGACCTATCCAGCCTCATTCTTCCTTGTTCGGTAACTCTTCTACCTTCAGTTTGTCCTCAAAAGTTCTTTGCATCTTTTGCTTGCATATGACCATGTTACTAGTAACAAGAGCCATCTCAAAGAAGAGGGGTAAAGCCCCAGCCGAATCTTATGTTGGTGTATATGCCCTGAGACCTATATTTGGTTAACCTATGTACTACTTGACTTTGATACTTATATATCATTCTGGCATTGTTGTTATCGTTGTTTGTCTATATCTACGATTATGTACTTACATGATAAAGTCCTTGGAGATAGATTGGATCTGTTCTCAAATGACTGTCCCCAGTCAATGTACCTGAGTGGATATGGGACAGCTCTAGTACTTGTGAGACAGGTATATCGGCTAGTTAGGCACGAGGTGCTAACGCAGACATATGGGTGTATCAATGGTGATATGCTGGATTCACCCGCAATGAGGTAATGACTTGATGTCATGAGTTATACTCACAAGTGATAGGACATACATTGATCCTTAGACTTGAGGTCATTGACTCTTCTATATGGTTAGGGAGATGCTTTGATGCAACCTAATACGTCACCGTAGTTGGGGTCATTGACTTGATGTCACCCGTATTTGACCAAGATTGGTCACATTCAAATTAGGGTTGCATTGGATTGGATCCAATGGCTTAATCAACCAATGCAATGAAGTTTAGGCTTGCTCATTACCCAATGCGGCCCAATAACTAGTTGTCATGAAGAAGTGATGGGCTAAAATGGCATAATGGGGAGAAATCATCCCCATTGGTGCCTAAGGGGTATAATGGGGTGATAGAGGCGCCTTCATTTGGAAGCATTATATGCCTATCCCTTTCATCCATTGATGTCTTAGGGCTGATATGGTTCTTGGGCGCATATGGCAAGGTTGAATGAGGTTTATGGAAATGTCTTTGAGATTTTCCTTACCTCAAATCCTAATTTATCCCATACCTTAACCCTAGCCAATTTCTCCTTATGAAACCTGCGCCAACCCCTTGCTTTGCCACCGCCTCTTGCTTCTATATAATAGAGGGTGCGTGAGCCCCTCATATGACATCAATTGGCCAGAGTAAAAGGGTGAAGGGTGAGAGCAACAAAGGGCGGCACTTCCCTCTTCCTCCATAGCCGCAAGCTTCCTCTTTGCTTCCTCCTCTTGGTTCAACAAGTTGGAAGGCTTGGTAGCATCTTCTTGTTCTCCTCTTCCTTCTCTTCCATTGGCACAACTCTTCTTGAAGGTGGCGCAAGGGTTGAAGAAGGAGGAACAATGGTTTGGATCTTCTTCCCGAGGGTAGCACCAAACAAGGAATAAGAGAGCTCGAGGCATTCGTGTGTGTGAGACTGCAGAGGACGAACACTTAGGCACCTTCCTCGACATCGGCATTCTCTTGCTCTAGGTACTTTCTATCTCATCGTGTCGACCCCCTCGCAAGATGATCTTCAATGTGTTTTTGGGACTGGCTTGTTTCGGGGATATTTTTACGCTGCACAATGTAATTTGTAATGTCTATCTCTGAAAAATTATAAAATATCTCCGAGGTTTTCCAACAGTGGTATCAGAGCGACTTGCGAGCCACGAATGAAGTTCTTTCATGCTTTTCCATGCTTACATGCCATATTTCAATTTTCTTAAATTTCATATATGAATGGCGCATGTTTTTCTTTAAGTAAAAAAATTATAGTTTCTTGTTCCTATCCTCTTTTCAATCTCTTTTGGATTTTTAGGTTATTTTTCTTGATTGATTTAAAGATCGAAGGCACACGTAGTTTTGTCAAGTAGGACGAGCATTGTGTCTTCGGACTGGCCGAGTCTCTTGATCTGACAAAATTGCAAGCCGATGGGATCTATGAAATAATCAAGAAAAGTTAATCGCAAATAACCAAAAGATTTGTGAGAAGAAGATGAGGAAAGGAGACTTGTTTTATGAAAAAGTAAAATTTTAGATTTTATGTTTTTCATCAGTATGTAGAATTGTATGAGTAAGTGCCTTGTTTGTGCATGATGTTGTGATCGAGAGTCAAGCCCCTATGCATGCCTTTGATGTATCCTTGTGAGGCCTGCGTGCCGCTTTTCTTTTGCTTTTAGCTAAGAAAAAGATTAGGGTGCCGCATCAACTTGGAGCATGGCGCATGCATGAAGCTTGCGCACCTTGCATGGTGGCACAACAAGCTTCAAAGGTGGTGGCGCAAGCTTGCTTGGTGGCACTAGAGAGCATGGCTGAGCCTTAGGCCTTGTGAGCTAGCTATCTTGCCCTTGAAAGGTGGTGGTTCACCCTTGAAGGACCTTGGAGCCAACCTTGAAGGTCATGCTAGAGGGCTGCTAGGTTAGGTCTTGTTTTGGGGCTTGAGTCCAAGTTCAAGAGTTGAACCTCATTTTTGCATGGGTTGGTTCGATATCTTGAATGGGCTATGATAACATCATCCTTTTACTGCTTTCCATATCTGCCAAGCATGCTTGTGATGTTTTCTCATTATGTTATCACTATAGGATTACATGCCTGTAATGTTAGACATAAGATAAAACTGAGTTGATGAGACCTCAAAAACCATTAATCAAAATATCAAGTCTAGTAAGCTTCTAATGCGTAGCCCTCATCAAACTATCGATCAGTGGTGTTGTGAACTGTTTCCCACCCTCGTGGGACACACTCACTTATCTTTAGATGGTGTGCGGTGACAATGGTTTCCCCAATCCGTTTTAAACGAGCGCGCCTTCGCAAGGAAACTATATGGCCCTGGGCATAACAATTAGGAATGGACTTGACAAGATTTTCATATGTGCTGGGCACATGATGAAACTTTAGAGGCATCATTGAGAGGTTAGGGTTTTATACTGTATCCAGCCCTTGCTGGATATGAAATGCCTAGATTGTCTCAATAAAGGGAGTTGCTTAGAGTAATCGGTCTGTGTGCCCACCTTAGGAAGCATGGGTCACTTTGTGTATCTCATCCCACCCTCGTGGGATGCAAAGCCTTGTGTGAAATAAGGATCTCATCTCACTGGGAAATTATAAATTTTCCGATTGACTTTGTGGGTTGTCAATTTGATTAAAGTAGTGGGAGCCATGGTCATTTAATATAAGTCCAAATTAAATGATTTGAAAGTAGTACTAATCTGCTGTTTCTTGGATATTGTAGAATAATGACTGTGAACAATGGCAGATGATCTACCCTAGAAAGGGATAAGTTGGTTGAATCCAACATACTGATTGGTATATGAACTTGAGAAATGTGCTCAAGCTCGAGAGGAAGCTCTATGTCCTTGAGCAGCCAATTCCTGAGCAACTTCCATGCTCGGCCTCAGCTGCTGAGAAGGATGCCTATGAAAAGCATTAGGCTAATACTTTGGAGGTTGTTAATTTAATCCTAATCAGTATGTCACCCGAATTAAGAGGGCAATATGAATCTAAGAGTGCCTCTGAGATTATTTATAATCTAAGGTAGCTCTTTGATGAATTGGTTGAGCTCCACCCTCCTAAAATAGACGTTCAATGTGTTGAGCCCAAAGGCTTAACTAAGACATTGAAGATAAAGATGGAAAGAGTCAGGAATAACAAGTGCTACTCATGTGAGGGACCACGTCACATGATAGAGGACATAATGCGTCTTCAGAATGAGAAAAAGATAGGCAAGGCTTCGTCTTCAAGCTCAGGTATTTATGTGATTGAAGTCAACCTATCTACTTCTATATCATGGGTATTGGATACTGCATGCAAAGCTCATATTTGTACAAATATGCAGGGGCTTAAGAAGAGTAGATCGGTGTGGGTTGGAGAGATTGACCTACAAGTAGGAAATAGAGCACAAGTTGCTGCTGTCGCTGTAGGAGTTTTGACTCTCACCCTGCCTCCTGGACATCAATTAGAGCTAGACAATTGTTATTATGTACTTTCATTAACCAAAAATATTATATCTATTCCTTGCTTAGCAAGGAAATGATTTATATTCGAAATAAAGGAGAACTCCTGTTCTTTTTCCTTTGCAAATATGTTTTATGGAAAGGGTACATTGTGCAATGGTCTGTGTGTCTTGGACATGAATAGTTCTATTTGTAAGATAAATAGGAAGAGGACCAAACTGAGTGGTTTAGTTGGTGCCTTCCTGTGGCATTGTCGATTGGCCCATATAAACAAGAATCGCATTCAGTAACTCCAAACTGAGTGGTTCAGTTGGTCCCGCAAGTGCACGGTTATGTCAGAGTAATATAACAGATGTCGAATCCCATAGGGGACATGGTTGAGTACTAGAAAATCTGAGTTCTAATAGCTAGGTGAATCAAAACGTGGTTTTGAAAACTAAAATCGAAAACAAAACAAGACAAGCAATCACAACTACGCCGGTTAAGGGTAAATATGGGAGAGATATCAGGGTTATGGTTTCCACCGCGCTGACAATTTCAATCGCACAAGACAGATATTAATTATTTGGATTATAGGTTTTGCACAAGGAATCAAACCCTAGGGCAGAAGGTGCACTCTCTCGAGTGTTGTTGTAGTCCGCAAGTGCACGGATACTCGAAGTAATATTTAAGATATCGAACCACAAAAACATACGTGTTAAGTACCAAATAGTTGTATTCTCACTAGCTAAGCGATCGAATGATGAAAGTAAACAATATGAAGATTGTGTGAAATATCAGAGAGGAAGCATTGGGACTAGGGTTTCAACCACTTTAATATTTATGACAATATATAATTAAAGGTTCATCAATCTATTTTCGTTATGGTAAAGATATAGCTTACTTAATAAAGAAATTAACTCGCTCTCGCGTAGTCAATTTACAAAGAACGATCCTCACTCTCGTGCAAGATCTATTCAATGTTAAATATAAGTAAATTTTGATCAAAGAGATTAAGAATCACTCTTGTGCATTCCATCTCAGTATAAAGATCTCAAACAAAACTAAACACTCTCGCACCTTAGTTTCACAGGTTTTACTTAAGGTTTTCGAACAATTCAATATCTATCTCTAGCATATTTTCATGTCTAAAACAATAATAATTTCTAGGTCAAAACATCAACAAGAAATAAGCATCTAAAATCTAAAAATAAGAAAACAACCAATCTCTTGCGATGAGCTCCTACAATAAATTATAGGGTTCCAAGTTTATGCATATCATCTTCTCAGTCCATACACAAAAACTCTAAAACCTGTTAATACATGACACTAGAAATGATTAAAGACAATAATCTCTTAAGTAAAATTGCCATAATAAAAATATCATGATGAAATAAAAAGTTATCTAATCATATAAAATCAAAGGGATTACACCCATGTCCCAAAATATGTTTAAGCTTGTATGGAAAGAGAAATACAATCAAACATAGTTTCAAAGCATCAGAAATCAAAAAGAAGGAGAGAATAGACGTTACAACACGATTGTAATAGAAATTACAGCCGTAATCACGCATATGAACAGTGCCGGTGGCGTTCTTTCGTTGATTCCTCCTGCATTCGAACTCCTTTTGCTCTGAAACTTCTGGTGCGTCCTCCTCTCCTCCAGGCGAAGCTTTTGAGTGACAATCATGGCCTAAGGTGCCCTCAAATACATAAGGCTCAAACTTTGCTTGTCCTCAAGCAAAAATCAAAACTTGATTAAAAGAATAACCTTTTCATGCTCAATAAATTTCTAAAATACAACCCATCAATGAAAAATTCCATCAATTGCTTTATAAAACTTCAAGTAAACATATCATCTTTATGACTCATCCCTCTAGATCCACAATTCAATCAAATAAAATTTTGCAACTTGCACAATAAATAGAATATCAATCTCAAGACTTCATCTAGTTTCAATTTATGACTATCAACTTTTGTTTACAGGAATAGGATTTCCAAGATCTTTTTCCACACATAATATTTTTTTCTCTTTTTCATTTATTTTGTTGTTTTTGCATGGATGGCATGTGCCCACATAGATACACACTTTTCATTTTGACTTCAACCCTTGTCTTCGGTACCACTGTCAATTTTACATAGTGCCAAGTAGAGGAGTCTTATTATTTTTCACTCTCATTATTTTTCATTCATAGACTTCAACCCATGTCTTCGGTACCACTATCAATTTTACATAGTGCCAAGTAGGGGAGTCTCTCACTATTTTTATGGATCTTGGATTCTTATTTGCCAATAAATAGCAAAAATAGACTAAACATCTACTAGGTTGATCAATTGATCTCAATTCTCAAATCATACTCATATGCTTATTTTATTTAAAGGAGTAGTTTCACCTTTAGATCTTATTCGTCAAATAACACATCTACCCAAAATTTCATGCATCAACCAATGTCAAATTTCAAAAATAGATATGCATTGAAGAAATAAATCTAACATGATAGGGTTTTTCTTTAATCACAAGTACAAACACTCACATCATCAAGGAAGACATTTTATCAATAAATCATGCCATCATATAGTCGAAAGTGGATCATATGCTTTCATCAATTTTAACAACACATTTGAATAATATCATCATCAAAACAATGAGTTCCATATATCAATAAAATCATTTTTCAAGAGAAAACCAATAAGTTGTATAAATATGATAAAGTCAAAGATGCACTATAAGAAATAGTCGTTAATAAGAGAGTGCAAGTGATACTCACAAAACTATATAGATCATGCTCAATCATTGTCAGGCCAATGCAGCTGGGCCCAAAGATATGCCTTTTGAAAATTTTTTGCAAAATTTAAAGTACATCAGGCTCACATAAGGCTCAGATCAAAAACAGTCTTGAAAATAATAATGATAAAAATAATTTTCTCAAGGGAGAATCAGAGATGTAACCAAAGGTCTGAAGAGGATGCCAGTGGAAAGAGTCGACCAGGCAAGAAGCAGGTAGCTGAAAAGCTGCTATCAATGATAATGATGCCAACAATAGAATGAGTAATCTCTAGTGGCCTACTAGAGATCAGAGTCCTAGAGGTGACATCGTCGGCTGGTGGGTGTGAGAGATAGCTCTGCAAAAATTAAAATCAGTCACTAATGAATATTCTTCTGCATAAATAAAATAAATGGAATAAGAGGCAGCAAAAGAAGTAAGAATCTGCAGATGGTATAATCCAGTGTCGACGGCTGGATACAGTGATCTCAAAGGCAGATGCAGTGGTGGCTAGAGGTAGAAGGCAGTTGCTCTTGAGGATTTCTGAATCTGGAGGCAAAAAAAGCAATAACAAGTAGAAAACAAGAAATGCAGTTTTTGAATTTTTTATGAAAAGTAGCCCTACCCAAAAATAAGATTTAATGATCCAAATAGAAAATGGACAAAACCAAGTTGTAGAATAAGATATGTTCTTTTCAGACGTATAAAAATTAAAGCATTAAAATCTATCAGGAATTTAAGGCGTCAACAGAAAGAAGGTTACTCAAATAAAAAACTGCACAAACTGCACAAAAGTTAATCATATTCGAAAAGTTGTCATGTGTCCTAAAATGATCAGAAAATATTTTCATGAAAACAAATAATCCACAAGATACTATGACACACGAACTTCATATTCCAAGTGAAAAAAATCTGGGTTTCAAGTTGTTTAAGCACCTTAAAAAAGTGCAGCAAAAGTGCTAATCAGAATAGTCAGAAAAAAACTGCTGCATAAATTAATCATAATAAAAAAGTTACTATGTGTTTTAGAATGATCCATGAATTCTAAAATTCAGAAAAATATCCAGATGATAGACAAAGATGAGTACTTTGATGTTGTGCCAAAGATCAAAATTTTTCTTAATCCAGTTTCTTAAAATTGCAGCGAGAAAACACCTACTCAGGTAAGCAGAAAGCAGTTTTCAAATACGGTACCGTGCATTTCCTTACGGCAGTGCCGTACTATGCATAAAACTCTCGGGTCTGATATCGGCAGAAATACGGTACCATGAAGATGATTACGGCAGTGCCGTATTTTGTGCAAATTTTTTTTTTCAAAAAGAACAAAATAATAATAATAATAATAATAATTCTAAAAATAAAACAAGATAAAAGAAACAAAGCTAAACAAAAGTGCTTGAGTTGCCTCCCAAGAAGCGCTAATTTTTAGGTCATCAGCTTGACCAAAAATCAATATGATGGTGAAGCAGGTGAATCAATACCAAAGTAAATAGCATGTAATTTTCTTCTTTTCTGTTGTCCAAAAATTCTACCACTAATCCAAAAATCCAGAATTTCATATAAATCATGATTGACATGGCTCTCTCAAATATGTAAAAATCATAATCAAAATTTTCAATTCTAATCAAGGGATATTCAATGATCTTCCTATGTTTATGAGAGAGTAAAATCATAAGTCCTTTCTTCAAATTTAAATCTTCAATTGCAATAGGATTTTCATCAAAAGATTGGATCATCAAAATAATGTTTGTCTTTCATTAGATTCCTCAATAAAACACACTTTCTCAAATAAATCAAAAGAGTGAACATTAGAAATGGGCAAAACATCATCATGGTGAGATTCATCTATGTTTGTAATATTCAAATCCTTTTCAAATTCCTCATACTCACAATCAAATAATTTATCAATTTCAAAATTATCATCAATAAAATCAGAGTGTGGCTCTTCAAAATATATTTTCTCTTGTTTTTCAACAATTTCATAATCATCAAATTCAGCAATTTTCAATCCTTTTTCACGTTCTTTAGATTTAGCTACACACAATTTACCATCAAGATCAGAATGTTCATCAAAAGAGTCAATTTCATCAAAAGGGGATTTATCAATTTCAATTTCCTCAAATTTTTCCTCAATTAATTCATCATCAGAAGAGTCACAAGAATCAATCTCAAATTACAAGAATCAGATTTAACTATAAATAATATGTCATCAAAAGAATTAATTTCATGACCATCACTAAAATCTAAAGGAGATTTTTCAATTTCTTCAAACTTGTCCACAAATAAACTATCAGATGAATCAATTTTACAATCATCAAAATTAAAGTGAGATTCATTAATGTTGACATAAGGCTCAATCTCAAAACAATCATAACCAGAGGGGGAATTTTCTAAATCAACTTCTTCAATTTCCAAATCAAACTCAAATAAACAAGCTTGTTGTGCTAATTGGGTTTCTAAAATTTCATTGTGTGCAACCATGTCATCCAACCGAGAATTGATTTGTTTGAGGGTCTCACTCACATCATCATTTTGTTTCATGAACTTTTCAAACATAATCTCTAAACTAGATTTGTCAGTATCCTCAAAGCATGGTTCAGAAGTAAAGTTGAGCAATCATCATAAAAAGATCTAGTATCATATTGATCATCTTGATACCATGATGAATTGGAATTTAAAAATTGGCAAGTAGAAGTGTAATGACCAATAGATCCACAAATATCATATCTATTAGAATAAAAAGAGTGCATATAAGAGTTAAACGTATCTTCAAGTGTGCTCAATGAATTATTTTCATACTTACCTTGTGGCATGTATCCTCACCTCTTTGAGTTGCCCATGAGTTGTCATTAAAAGACATATCTTCAATTCAAAGCTATCTTCACAACTAAAAATTGTTATCTCAAAATTCACAGGAAATAAAATATATCAAGATCTAAGAGTCCTGTGTATAGACAAATAAAGTAGAAAAAGGAAGATTATCCAACACCAATTTTTTATTTTTTTTACAAAATAAAAACACAAACTAATTCAAAATTTTTAGATATCACAATTCTGTCACAACTGTGAAAATCCAAAACCTGCAGAAACAAAAAAATAAAGTTAAATCTAAAACAAATAAAACTTAGTCTAGCAATACTAACAACTATTTTGATATTAACAAAACGAAGGTCCCCGACAACGGCGCAAAAAACTTGATAGGCTTCTGCAAGTGCACGGAATTACCGAAGTAATAAAAATATCGATCTAGAGAGACCTTATTGTTAATTACCAAATAATTGTTTTCTCGCTAGTTGAGTAAACCGAATGTGATGAAAGTAAATAGAAAGAGCGTAAGATAAACAGAGAGATAAACATGGGACTAGGGTTTCATCCACCTTAATTTCAATGATAAGATATAAATAAAGGTTCATCAATCAAATCTTGCTACGATAAAGACCTAATTTACTTCATCAAGGGATTATCTCACTTTTGTGCAGACAATCATGTAGGGACGAATCCTCGCTTTCGCGCAAGATATGTCCCAATGCTAAAGATAAGTAAATCATCAATCAAAGAACTCAAGATCACTTTCATGCATACGAATTCTAGTTTGATAATCTCTAGTGGAATCTCAAGGATCACTTTCGTGCATCCAAGCCTCAACACTAGTTTTACTCATGGTTCTCCAACATTCCGATCCTCACTTTCGTGCAAGATCTCCACGTTTGATAAATAGACTCAATTCATAGATTCATATTACTATTATGGCAATTAATCTACTAGAACAAATCAAATTAGATCTAACCTAAGGAAGGGATCCTAACATGCAATTCTAGGGTTCCAAGTTCTCAAGCAATTACCGTTCAGTCAATAGAGAAAACTCTAAAAACATGATTAATAACATAGATCTATAGAGATTCTAAGAACAATCCATCACTAAAGTAAAATTATCATAGCAAAAATTATCAAGACGAAAATAGAAGAGTTATCTAATAATTAAGAATCAAGGGGATTACACCCCATGACCCAAAATAGTATTAAGCTTGCATGAAGGAGGAGATACAATAAATCATAGTCTTAGAATCATCAGAAAACAAAAAGAAAGGAGAAACAACGTTATAACACGGCTGTAAAATCCTTTATAGCCGTAATTTGCTTCGATGAACAGCGCTGTCACTGCTGTTTCATTGATTCCTTTTCCGATCGGACTCCAAACACTCTAAAACTTCTGTGGTGTCTTCCACTCCTCTAGGAAAAGGTTCTAAGTGAAAATCACGGCATGAGGTTCCCTCTACACCTCTCGGAGTGAGGCCAAACCCTAACCGCCTCTCTGTTGATTGCTCCCTCAAATCTGGATAAAAATTCCTCTTTTTGGTGCGTGTGTCTTCCCCTCTTAAAGATGAAGTTGCAGAAACTTTCAGATTCCAATTTGGAGCTCTGGATAAAAAGTTATGGCCCGAACAAGTTTCAGTCGCGGAAAACTCATGATTTTGACTAGATATTACGGCCGTGTAATAATTTACGGCAGTGCTGTATTTTCATTATGTGCACCAAAAGTCAAAATTATGGCCCATAAAATATTTCTCTATGGTGCCATAAAATCATACGAGTTCTCTGGTCTGGATCGCCTGGGAAATACGGTACCGTAGAATCGATTACGGCCGTGCCGTAAAATCAGCAAAGGTTTCTGTTCTGAAAAATACGACAGTGTAATTCTGTACGGCAGTGCCATAAAATCACAAAAACTTTTTGTTCAGAAAATCCTCCAAATTATGGCAGTGTTCTGATTTTACGGTACTGTCTGAAATTACGGTACCATAAAATGGATTACGACACTGCCGTATTTTGCTGAGTTGCTCCGTTTTGTGTGAAATTTCTTGGGTGACCTCCTATTGATGATGGTAACTATTTTATGTGTATGATTTTGCTTGAAAATGCCTTGAAATAGTGCCTTTTTGTTGGGGTATGCCCTTAAGCCTAATGTTGAGGCCTTGGGATTGTAACAGTATCGTGTAATAAACGTTTATGTTTATAAAGGCATGGTTATTATTCAGTTAGCTAC
>CM050438.1:58536877-58549708 GCA_027562315.1 Costus pulverulentus
CAAGTGATGGCAATGGTGAGTATCGCTTCTCATTGAAAGTTGATCATATTATATGCTATGCGATCTATTAGAAACCCTAGATTCCGCTAGAAGTTTTCGTTGCGCCTCATATTAGGGTTTCGCGCCCTTGTCTAGGGGACCTTCACTTTTTACCTGAAAACCATAAAAAACTAAAATAGAAGTAGACTTTGCAATATTTGATGAATTCAGCATAAAAAGAAGCAAAAAGATCCTCAATTTAGCATGAAAAGATACATAGAATGATATAAAATATGCTATATATTTTGGTGTGATCAAGTGTACACCCCGGCGTTTGACTAAGACGATCTCCTACTCTCGCGGTGGATCATTTTAGACAAACCCATTGAGTTCTATGGCAGATTATGAAACCCTCGAGCGAAGACCAAGCACTCTCGTGTCTAGGCCTCACAAGTTTTACTAAGAGATTCCACCCTTACGATCCTCCTCGCGGTATGAATCGTAACGGATAATACATGAAAATACTCGACCAAGATAAAATCACAGAATAAGCACGTCAAAGTAAAATATGCTCACAACACAATCCAAATAACAGAATTAAGATAAAGTTTGTGATTAAATTCATCAACGGTTTTCAACCACGCCCCGAAATAGGGTTTACGCTACAATCATCATTGAAACGCTCAAAAATATCTCTTTTAACATAGGAAGATCACGAGAAAGAGTTTATAAGGGATAGAAGATGATAAACCGAAACAAGTCTTGAAGAATTGAAGCGCTCCGATGATCGGACCTCAGAAAATCGCCTCAAACACCTCTTTCCGTCGTGTTCTTCTACCTCCGTCACTTCATCGCATGATTCCTAGATACCTAGGGCATAAAAACTGAGCCTTTTATATTCCACACCTCCTTCGAAAGAGCTTTCCATAGATTCCTCACTTGCCAAATTTGGATGCCAAACAGGTCCGAAATCATCAAAAATCTGAGTGGAACTCGGGTTCGCGCGAGCCTAGGTTGAAATCACGGGTGAACACTGTTGGGAAACCCCAGGGATTTGAAAATTTTAAAATGTACACTGCGGAAGCAATCCCCAAAACAGGTCAGTCCCAAAAACCTAGAAAATCGAGTCATGCGAAGGAATCGACACGGTGAGAAGGAGATGATACCTTGCAGCGAAGAAAAGGATGTGATGCAGGTGCCCAAATGTTCGCCCTCTGCAGCTCGCACACAACCGACGCTCGAGTTTTCTTCTTCCACACCCGGTGCTAGCCTCGGGAAGAAGATCCACGCCTCTGGGAGAAATGCTCAAGAGCTTGCGCAACCCAGTAGTAGAGAACGCGCCAAGAGGAACAAGATGATGGAAAAATGCTACCAAGGTCCAACCTTGTAGCCGCCCAGAGGAGAGGGAAGAAGAGAGGAAGATGGCACCAAGGAGAAGGAAGCAAGCATCAAAAGCCTTAGGCGCCAACTCTCAACCCTCCCTCTCTCTTTTATAGAAATCGTGGTGACCTTTCGCATTCTGAATTAAATTCAGAATTAATGTCTGAATTAATTCGTCATTAATTATAGAATTAAATTCAAAATTAATTATAGAATTAAACTATGAATTAAAGTCTGATAATGGCCCATTAAAACCTTAAATTAAAGTTTCATAATGGCCATTAATGGAGTGACTCTTCAAATTCAGAATTAAATTCAAATTTAAATTCAGAATTAAATTCATCATTAAACTAATAATTAATTATATAATTAAATACATAATTTAATTCCAAGAATTAAATATAGCATTTAATTCACCATGATGTCTATTGGGCCAGATAACTTATTGTCATGGCCCATTAGGCATGACGGCCCATTGGGCCTCAAGGCCCATTAGACCTCACGCCCCAACTATGCTTCACGCGTATTGGGCTTGGAGGCCTATTGGTCCCTACACCAAGCTTAGACTTCATTTGGCCCATTTGGCCCAAATATGAAGTTAGCTCCAATAAGTTCCTTCCATCTCATCTGGCACAATGGCGCTGATAGATTCTCCCAAAAAGATTCGAGTTATCCAATAATTCGGTCATTAGGCTGCTCGATCAATACGAGAACCTGAGTATCAAGTTGTGCGACCCTATAGGTTCCTCTGACGTTGGCTGTGATGAACTCAGGTCATCACAAGCACTGAGTGGCACATAGCAGTGCATCGCTGCTACCCAAGTCTTCGGAATGGATATTAGTATCGACATCCCCATCATCGCAACAAAATACCGATGCATTGCAGTCTCTTTGTGAAACTGATATCCGATTGGACAAAGTGTGTCACCACTTTGTTTTCACCCAATCTCATGGTCATGACTAAATCAAGCTTTCACCTGGGTATGGCCATACACTTTCAGTCATGCAACCATAGGGGGGCCCCGTGGATATCAAGCTTCCCGCAAGAAGGGGCAAATCCTATGTCTGTCCATTGATCTTCTCATATGGGTTGTGACATACCTAATGACAATCGTTATGACCTCCTAGCTACAGCGAGGTGTTAGGATGTCTCAAAGCATGTCCCTAACCATATAGAAGAGTCAATGACCTCAAGTCAAGGGATCAATGCATCTCCTGTCACTTGTGAGCTTAACTCATGACACCAAGTTAGAGCCTCACAGCGGGTCGGTCCAGTATATCCACCACTGATATACCCATATGCCACCGTTTGCACCCTGTGCCTCACCAGGCCATATACTAGTCTCATATGTACTAGAGCTGTCCCTTATCCACTCAGGTACTCGACTGGGGACACACCGTTTGAGCATAGATACAATCTGTCTCCAGGGACATTATTATCCATGTACATAATCGCAGATGTAAACATAGCATAATAACGACAATGCCAGAATGCAATGTCAATATCAAGTAGTACATCATATACCAACAATGGGTCTAAGGGCATAAACACCAACAATCTCCCACTTGCACTTAGACTTAGTTGTTGAGAAATCTCAACCCTATGTGCCTCGTATGACCATCATGCTTATGCTACGCCAAAGCCTTGGTCAGTGGGTCTACCAGATTGTTGTCTGTGTGAACTCTGCTAATCTTGACATCACCTTTGTCATTGATCTCCAAGATCAGGTGAAATCTCCTGAGTATGTGTTTGGATTTTTGATGAGACCGTGGTTCCTTTGCCTGTGCCATCGCTTTATTGTTGTCACAATAAAGCTCAATCGGATCCACAACAGTTGGAACGACCTGAGGTTCAGAAATAAACTTCCGAATCCAAATGGCTTATTTGGCTGCCAAATAAGCAACTACATACTCAACCTCAGTCATAGAATTAGCTATAATGGGCTATTTAGAGCTCTCTCAGCTCATAGCACCTCCACTTAACTTGAACATATAGCCTGTTTGAGATCTTTAAGTCATCAGGGTCATACTGGAATGATGCGTCAGTGTAGCCCTGAACACTGAGCTCTTCCTGTCCCCCATAGACTAAGAACAAATCTTTAGTTCTTTTCAGATACTTTATAATGTTCTTTACCGCCACCCAGTGTTGTAGACCTAGATTAGATTGTTATCTGCTTGTTATGCTCACAGCATAAGCCACATCTGGTCTAGTACATAACATTGCATATATGATCAAACCAACTGCAGAAGCATAGGGCACTCAACTCATGTCGTCCCTCTCAGCTTGTGTGGCGGGACACTAGCTCTTGGAGAGAATAAGGCCATGTCTCACTGGAAGGTATCCTTTCTTAGATTGTTCCAAGCTGAACCTCTCCGGGACCTTATCATTGTAAGTACTCTGATTAAGGGCTATGAGCTTCTTAGATCTATCCCGGTAGATCCTCACGCCTAGGATATAAGTAGCCTCCCCTAAGTCTTTCATCTCGAAATACTTCGCTAACCTTTATTTTACAGCTTGAAGACTAGGGATGTCGTTTTCAATGAGTAGTATGTTGTCGACATACAGGACCAGAAATGTCACCAAGTTCCCTCTGAATTTTCTGTATACATAGGTGTCGTCTTCGCTCTTGATAAAGCTGTAATCTATTACTGCCTCATCAAATCGATGATTCCATCTTCGAGAAGTTTGCTTTAATCCATAAATGGATCTCTTTAGTCTGCACACCTTATTGGCCTCTGCAGGATGGATGAAACCTTTAGGTTGTGTCATAAACACATCCTCTGTTAGCTTTCCATTAAGGAATGTTGTCTTCACATCCATCTGCCATATATCATAATCGTGATATGCAGCTATAGCAAGCAAGATTCGAGTGGATTTGAACATGGCAACTGGCGAGAAGGTTTCGTCATAGTCAACCCCGTGGACTTGTCTGAATCCTTTACCCACAAGTCTACCCTTATAGATAACTATGTTGCCATCCATGTCAGTCTTCCTTTTGATGACCCATTTACACCCTATAGGTTTTACCCAATCAGGTAACTCAAACCAAATCCCATACTTGGTTAGCCGACATGGAATTCATCTCGGATCTCATGGCCTCAAGCCATCTCTCAGAGTTTGGTCTAGCGACCGCCTCATCATAGGTCCTGGCTTCATCCTCAATGATGAAGATCCCGTCGTGTTGGGTCGGCATCGACCCGTACCTCTCACGTGCATGACGAATCCTCCAAGACCTACGTAGGGCCTGTGTCTGAGCCTCCAGTTGCCCAGCAATCGGTACAGATGGCTCAGGTTCCATCTCTTTGTGTTGTGGTTGCACTTGGACTTCGTCCAAGTCAAACTCCCTCCCACTGACTTCTTTCATGAGAAATTCTTTCTCTAGAAAGACAGCACATCGAGCAACAAAAACTTTGTTCTCGCTCGTAATATAGAAGTAATATCCTTTAGTTTCCTTAGGATACCCTACAAACACGCATTTATCAGATCTGGGTTCTAGCTTGCTAGAATCCTGACGTTTGACATAAGCCTCACATCCCCAGACTGTGATAAAAGAGAGATTCGGTCGTCTCCCACTCCATACCTTGTACGGAATCTTGGAGACAATTTTAGGTGGAACATTACTTAGTATGAGAGAAGCAGTCTCAAGTGCACAGCCCCAGAATGAGGGTGGTAGAGTTGCATGACTCATCATAGATCGAACCATGTCCAACAAGGTTCGGTTTCTGCTTTTAGAGACACCATTTCATTGAGGTGTTCTAGGAGGAGTGAGTTGGGAAAGAATCCTACACTCTTTAAGATAGTCAACTAACTCACTGCTCAGGTACTCTCCACCACGATCTGATTGAAGAGCCTTAATATATCTACCAAGCTGGTTCTCTACTTCATGTCTGAACTCCTTAAATTTCTCAAAGGATTAAGACATATGTCTGATTAAATAGACATAACCGTATCTACTGAAGTCATTAGTAAATGTGATGAAGTAGTTGTGCCCTGATACGTTTCCACAAGTGAACGGAATTATCAAAGTAATAAAGAAAGATATCGAACCACAAAGACCTTATTGTTATGTACCAAATAACTGCTTTCTTACTAGCTAAGTAAACCGAATATGATGCAAGTGATTGATAGAAAAAGCGTAAAGATAAACATGGGTCTAGGGTTTCATCAACCTTGATTTCAATGACTATATATATATAAAAGGTCGTCAATCAAATCCTATCATGATAAAGACTTAATTTACTTCATAAAGGGATCATCTCACTTTCGTGCAGATAACCATGCAGAGATAAATCCTCACTTTCGTGCAAGATTCATCCCAAGCTAATGATAAGTAAATCATCAATCAGAGAATACAAAGATCACTTTCGTGCATCCGAATTCTAAGTTGATTGTTTCAAGCGGAATCTCAATGATCACTTTCGTGCATCCGAGACACAACACAAGTTCTATTTGTGGTTATCCAACGTTCCGATCCTCACTTTCGTGCAAGATCTCCACGTTTGAAACAATAACTCTATCCTAGATCAATATTATTAAGCATGACAATTAATCGACTAGAACAGATCAAATTAGATCTAACATAAGGAAGGGATCCTAACATGCAATTATAGGGTTCCAAGTTCTCAAGCAAATCACCTTTCAGTCTCATTGCGAAAACTCTAAAACATGAATAATAACATAGATCTATGGAGAATTAAAGACAATTCATCACAAAAGTAGAATTATCACAATGAAGATTATCATGACGAAAGAAAAAGATTATCTAGTCATACAAAATCAAGTGGATTACACCCCACGTCCCTAATAAGTCTAAGCTTGCATGGAGGAAGAAATACAGTGAATCATAGTCTCAAAGTGATCAGAAAATGAAAAGAAAGGAGAAACAACTTTACACCACGGCTGTAAAAGAGTTTATAGCCGAAATTTGCTTCGATGAACAGCGATGTCACGCTGTTTTGTTGGTTTCTCCTCCGATCGGACTCCAAATGCTTTGAAACTTCTGAAATTTCTTCCTCTCCTTTAGGCAAAGCTTCTGGGTAAAAATCACAACCAGAGATATTCTCTACGCCTCTCGGCGCGAGAACAAAACCTAACCGCCTCCGTACCAATTGCTCTCTGGATACATGATAAAATTTGGCCTTTTCAGTGCGTGTATCTTCTCCTGTTAAGGATGAAGCGGCTGCAACTTTCAGATTCCAATTTGGAGCTCTGGATCAAAAGTTATGGCCCGAACAAGTTTTAGCCGCAGAAAACTCGCGATTTTGACTGGAAATTACGGCCGTGTAATATTTTACGGCAGTGCCGTATTTTCATTTTGTGCACCGAAAGTCAAAATTACGGCCCGTAAAATATTTCTCGATAGTGCCATAAAATCGGATGAGTTCTCTGGTCTGGATCACCTCGGAAATACGGTACCGTAGAATAGTTTATGGCCGTGCCATAAAATCAGCAAAGGTTTCTGTTCTGAAAGCGCTGAAAAATATGGTAGTGTAATTCTTTACGGTAGTGCCGTAAAATCACAAAAACTTTCTGTTCGGAAAATAGTCCAAATTACGGTAGTGTTCTGATTTTACGGTACTGTCTGAAATTATGATACCGTAAAATGGATTACGACACTGCCGTATTTTGTAGGGTTGCACCGTTTTGCATGAAATTTCTTGGGTGACCTCCTCTTGATGATAGTAACTCTTTTATGTGTATAATTTTACTTGAAAATGCCTTGAAATAGTGCCTTTTTACCTGAAAACCATGAAAAACCAAAATAGAAGTAGACTTTGCAATATTTGATGAATTCAACATAAAAATAAGCAAAAAGATACTCAATTTAGCATGAAAAGATACATAGAATGATACAAAATATACTATATATTTTGGTGTCATCAAAATACATAAGGCTCAAACTTTGCTTGTCCTCAAGCAAAAATCAAAAATTGATTAAAAGATAAACCTTTCCATGCTCAATAAATTTCTAAAATACAACCTATCAATGAAAAATTCCACCAATTGATTTACAAAACTTCAAATAAACATATCATCCTTAGAACTCAACCCTCTTGATCCACAATTCAATCAAATAAAATTTTGCAACTTGTATAATAAATAGAATTATCAATCTCATGATTTCACCTAGTTTTCAGTTCAAATCTATCATGTTTTTGTTTACAGGAATTAGGTTTCCAAGATATTTTTCCACACATAATTTTAAATTTTTCTTTATTTTTTTTATAAATTTTGTTTGTTTTTGTAAAGATGGCATGTACCCACATAGATATACACTTTTTATTTTGACATCAACTCTTTCTTCAGTACCACTGTCAATTTTACACAGTGCCAAGTAGAGGAGTCTTATTATTTTTCACACTCATTATTTTTTATACACTTCAACCCATGTCTTAGGTACCACTATCAATTTTACATAGTGCCAAGTAGGGGAGTTTCTCACTATTTTTATGGATCTTGGATTCTTATTTCCCAACAAAAAGCAAAATAGACTAAATATCTACTAGGTTGATCAATTGACATCAATTCACAAATCATACTTATATGCTCATTTTATTTAAAGGAGTAGTTTCACCTTTAGATCTTATTCTTCAAATAACACATCTACCTAAAATTTCATGCATCAACCAATGTCAAATTTCAAAAATATATATGCATTGAAGAAATAAATCTAACATGATAGGGTTTTTCTCTAATCACAAGTATAAATACTCACATCATCAAGGAAGACATTTTATCAACAGAAATTTTATCAATAAATCATGACATCATATAGTAGAAAGTGGATCATATGCTTTCATCAATTTTAACAACAAATTTGAATAATATCATCATCAAAACAATGAGTTCCATATATCCATAAAATCATTTTTCTAGAAAAAACCACTAAGTAGTATAAATATGATAAAGTCAAAGATGCACTATAAGAAATAGTCATTAATAAGAGAGTGCAAGTGATACTCACAAAACTATATAGATCATGCTCAATCATTGTCAGGCCAATGCAGCTAGGTCCAAAGATGTACCTTTTGAAAATTTTCTACAAAATTTAAGGTACATAAGGCTCACATAAGGCTCAGATAAAAAACAATGTCGGGGCAGATGCTGCTAGGTCCAAAGATGTGCCGTCTTAAAATTTTTACCTGCATAATTTAAAGTACATAAGGCTCAGTCTAAAAATAGTATGTAAATAAAAAAATAACAATGATAGAAATAATTTTTTCAAAAGAGAATTATAGATACATCAATAGTCTAGAGGAGTCCTGGTGGAAGGAGCTGATGCAGGCAAGAAGTTTAGGTGGAATAGAGGCTGGCTAAAAATCCGCTAGCAATGATGGTGATGGTGCCGACAGTAGAGTGAGTAATCTCTAGTGGCCTATTAGAGAATACAGTCTTGGAGGTGAGATCGTTGGCCGGCGGTGCAAGAGATAGCACTACAAAAATAAAAAATCAGTCACTAAAAATATTCTACTGCATACAAAAATAAAATCAATATAATAAGAGGCAGTAAAAGAAGTAAGAGTCTGTAGATGATATAATCCAGTGTCGACGGCTGGAAACAGTGATGTCAGAGGTAGATGTAGTGGTGGCTAGAGGTGGAAGATAGTTGCTATTGAAGATTTCTGGATCTGGAGGCAAAAAAAGTAATAACAAGTAGAAAGCAAACCAAGCAGTTTTTGAATTTTTTTTCTGAAAAGTAGCCATACCCTAGAGTAAAATTTAATGATCAAAATAGAAAATGGACATAACCATGTAAAAGAATAAAATATGTTCTTTTCATATGTATGAAAAACAAAGGATCAAAATCTGTCAGGAATTTAGGGTATTAGCAGAAAGAAGGCTACTCAGATTAAAAACTACAAAAACTGCACAAAAGTTAATCAAATTCGAAAAGTTGCTATATGTTTTAAAATGATCCATGGACTTTAAAATTAAGCAAAAATATCAAAAAGATAGACAAAGATGAGTACTTCCATGCTGTTTCAAAGATAAAAAATTTTTGTAACCCAGTTTCTTAAGATCACAGCGAGAAAACACCTACTCAATAAGCAGAATGGAGCTATAAAATACGGTACCGTGAACAATATTACGGCAGTGCCGTAAAATACCAAAAACTCTCGAGTGGAAATCAGATAAAAAATATGGTACCGTAAAGTAGATTACAGCAGTGCCGTATTTTGCACAAAATTTTATTTTCCCTGCAAAATAAAAAGAAAAATTAATTCTAAAAATAAACTAAAATAAAAGCAACTAAGCTATGATAGAGTGCTTGGGTTGCCTCCCAAGAAGGGCTAATTTTTAAGTCATTAGCTTGACCAAAAATCAATATCATGGTGAAGCAGGTGAATCAGTACCAAAATAAAGAGCAAATAATTTTCTGCATTTTCTTTGTCCAAAAAGCTTAGCCACAAATCTAAATATCTAGAATTTCATATAAATCACAATTGATGTGGCTTTCATAATTATGCAGAAATTAAAATCAAAATTTTCAATGATCTTCCTATGTTTGTTAGTAAGCAAAATCATAAGTCCTTTATTCAACTTTATCTTTTCAATTGCAATAAAAGTAGGACTTCCATCAAAATAATCAAGCATTGGATCATCATAATAATAGTCTTTTTGTTCTACATCAAATTCCTCAATAAAACACACTTTCTCAAATAGATCAAAATTTTCAACAATTGATATGGGCAAAACATCAGAGTGAGATTCATCAATTTTCAAAATTTTTTAAATCATCTACAGGTTCTTCATGCACTTCATCAAACAATTTATCAATTTCAAAATCATCATTAAAGTCAAGATGAGACTCTTCAAAATTAATTTCTTCATGCTTCCCCACAACTAATTCATCATCAGAAGAGTCAAAGTTAGAATCATATGAAAAAGAATTAATAGAATCAGAGTTAACCACAAAAGATTTATCATTAATTTCAAAAATATCACCAAAATCACAGTGGGGTTCATTAATGTCTACAATTTTCAACCCTTTATCAAGCTCTTCAGATTCAACCATAAGTACATTTTCATGAAAATCATAATTATCAACTGAAGAAGGTTTTTTCAATTTCAATTTTCTCAACCTTTTCCTCAAATAAATTATCAGAAGAATCAAATTTACAATTATCAAAATCAGGATGAGATTCATTAATATTCACATAAGGCTCAATCTCAAAACAATCATAATCACAGGAGGATTTATCTAAATCAAGTTCTTCAGTTTCAAACTCAAATAAACATACTTGTGCAATCTGGGTTTCTAGCAATTCAGTATTAGCATTCAAAGATTCTACCCGAGAAGCAAGTTGACTTGTCATCTTCTTAAGATCTTCAAATTTTTTACTTCTATTTGTCATGAGTTGGTTTTGATTGGACATGAATTTTTCTTGATCAGCTATAAATCTTCCTAACATAGTCTCTAAGCTAGATTTTTCAGTATCATCAAAGCATGGCACAGAAACATGATCAGAGCAATCATCATAAAAAGAAGTTTGATTTTTCCAACTAGAATCATAATGATCATCTAGGTAACATGAAGAATTAGAATTTTTAGGCATTAAAAATTTGCAATCAGAAGTATAATGTTCAGAAGACTTACAAATATTACATGTAACAAAATAAGAGTGTAATTTCGCTATTTCTGCAAGAGTCACCTGTGAATAATCTTTATGCTCACCTTGTGGCCTGTATACCCTATTTTTTTCAGGGAACCATAAGTTGTAATTAGGAGTCATTTTCAAATTTATCAGGGACAGAAAGATAATCCAACACCAATCAATCGAATTGTTTTTTTTCTTTTTTTCAAAATATATAACAAAAATAGAAAATCTAAAACACAAGTAAATTCACAAATTTCATAAATTCTCAGTTCTGTCACAACTGTGAAAGTCCAAAACCCGCAAAGAGAAAAAAAACAAAGTTAAATCTAAAACAAATAAAACTTAGTCTAGTAATACTAACAACTATTTTGATATTAACAAAACTAAGGTCCCCGGCAACGACGCCAAAAACTTGATAGGTTTCCGCAAGTGCACGGAATTATCAAAGTAATAAAGAAAGATATCGAACCACATAGACCTTATTGTTAAGTACAAAATAACTGCTTTTTTACTAGCTAAGTAAACCGAATATGACGCAAGTGATTGATAGAAAAAGCGTAAAGATAAACAGAGAGATAAACATGGGACTGTTGGTGTATATGCCCTGCAGACCAATGTATGGACATGGTCAGGCATTGTTTAAATGTACTTTGATAGAACCATTATTCTTTATAGAGGCATGGTCGTTATTATGCAGACTTCTCTACCTGCGTTGATGTATTGAGTTGCATATATAATGTCCCAAGAGTTTGGATTGGATCCATTCTCACAAGCTATCCCCAGTCAAGGTACCTTAGCAGATATGGGACAGCTTTGGTACATGTGAGACTGGTGTATCGGCTGGTTAGGTGCAGGACATAGTAACGCAGACATACAGGTGCATTGGATACACTGGAGTGATCCACCGTGAGGATTGACTTGTCTAGTCAACAAGTCAATCTCACATACAAGAGGATTGCATTGATCCTTAAACTTGAGGTATTCATGTCTAGATTTGATAATGAGTATGCTTTGATACAGTCTTACGTCTCTCCGTAATTGGGAGACCAAAACGACAGTTATTGGGCATGTCATAAGTCACGTAGAGACATGGATGACCAATAGTAGGATTTGCCCCTTCCTTATTGGAAGCATGATATCCACTCGGGGGCGCCCCACCTTATTGGTGCATGACAGGAATGTGTGGCCACACTAGTTGAGTCATGACCAATGCATTGGATTGATAAACTTGAGACTAATCCAATGACAGGATATCAGTTTAGGCAAAGGGATCTATAATGCAATGGGAATCCTCGTTGCTTATTAGGAGTTGTTGCCATAATGACTTAAGTCCTATGACATGGGTAGTAGTGATGTGTTGCTAGATACCCCTCACTACTTATGATGTTTACATCATTGCCATCGTCATATGGATCCTATGGGGTCACACGCAATAGACTCTTGACGTTGCTTTAATCAGAAGCCTTATGATCAAGTTATTGGATAACTTGGATCAATTTGGAAGATTTCACAGCGCCGATGGGCCTGATGAGTTGGAAGAAAGTTATTGGAGCTAAACTTTATTTTTGGCAGGTTGACCTGAAATTGACCCTAATTGGTCACATTTGGATTAGGATTGCATTGGATTAGATCCAATGGTTTAATCAACCCATGCCATGAAGTTTGGGATAGCTCAATATCCAATGAGGCCCAATAATAAGTTGTCATGTAGAGGGAATTGGCTTAAAGGGTATAATGGGGAGAAACCCAACCCCATTGGTGCCAAGGGGCATAATGGGGTGTGGGTGGCATAAGTTGCTTCCTTTGGAAGGAAGTGGCGCCTCCCCCTTCATCCTTTGATGGTATCTTGTCTCTATGGCAAGTGTTGGGGCT
>CM050438.1:58549808-58563814 GCA_027562315.1 Costus pulverulentus
ACTCTTCCTAAGGGCCGAAACTCTTCTTCTCCCTCTTCTCTTGGGGTGAAGAGGATAAGGAGTTGGCGGCATCTTCCTTGCACTTGGCGCATGATCCTTGGAGGTGGCACAAGAGAAGTAAAGGAACCCTAAGGCTTGATTCTCTTCCCGAGGCTAGCACCAAGCATGGAAGGGAGCAACGATCAAGGAGTCGACGCGTGGATACTTGTAGAGGGCGAACACTTGGGCGACTTCAACATGGCTTCGGCAACTAGACAAGCAAAAGAGGTACATCTCTAACACATCCATGTGTCTTCTCTCTCGCATGGATCCTTGGGACCGTAATGTATTTCGGGTGTAATGCTTCTTCCACTACGTCCTGGGACTGCAAATTTTTTAAAATTACACCCGGCATTCCCTAATAGGGACTAGGGTTTCATCAACCTTGATTTCAATGACTATATATATATAAAAGGTCGTCAATCATATCCTATCATGATAAAGACTTAATTTACTTCATAAAGGGATCATCTCACTTTAGTGCAGATAACCATGCAGAGATAAATCCTCACTTTTGTTCAAGATTCATCCCAAGCTAATGATAAGTAAATCATCAATCAGAGAATGCAAAGATCACTTTCGTGCATCCGAATTCTAAGTTTATTGTCTCAAGTGGAATCTCAATTATCACTTTCGTGGATCCGAGACTCAACACAAGTTCTATTTGTGGTTCTCCAACGTTCCGATCCTCACATTCGTGCAAGATCTCCACGTTTGACACAATAACACTATCCTAGATTAATATTATTAAGCATGGCAATTAATCTACTAGAACAGATCAAATTAGATCTAACATAAGGAAGGGATCCTAACATGCAATTATAGGGTTCCAAGTTCTCAAGCAAATCACCTTTCAGTCTCATTGCAAAAACTCTAAAACATGGATAATAACATAGATCTATGGAGAATTAAAGACAATTCATCACAAAAGTAGAATTATCACAATGAAGATTATCATGACGAAAGAAAAAGATTATCTAGTCATACAAAATCAAGGGGATTACAACCCACGTCCCAAATATGTCTAAGCTTGCACGGAGGAAGAAATACAGTGAATCATAGCCTCAGAGTGATCAAAAAATGAAAAGAAAGGAGAAACAACTTTACACCACGGCTGTAAAAGAGTTTACAGCCGTAATTTGCATCGATGAACAGCACTGTCACCGTTGTTTTGTTGGTTTCTCCTTCGATCAGACTCTAAACGCTTTGAAACTTCTGAAATGTCTTCCGCTCCTTCAGGCAAAGCTTCTGTGTAAGAATCACGGCCGGAGATGGTCTCTATGCCTCTCGGCGCGAGAACAAACCCAAACCGCCTCCCTGCCGATTGCTCTCTGGATACGTGATAAAATTTGGTCTTTTCAGTGCGTGTGTCTTCTCCTCTTAAAGACGAAGTGTCTGCAATTTCGGATTCTAATTTGGAGCTTTGGATCAAAAGTTATGGCCCGAACAAATTTCAGCCGCAGAAAACTCACGATTTTGACTGGAAATTACGGCCGTGTAATATTTTTTGGTAGTGCCGTATTTTCATTCTGTGCACCGAAAATCAAAATTATGACCCGTAAAATATTTCTCGATGGTGCCGTAAAATCGGACGAGTTCTCTGGTCTGGATCGCCTGGGAAATACAGTACTGTAGAATAGTTTACGGCCGTGTCGTAAAATTAGCAAAAGTTTATGTACTGAAAGCGCTGAAAGATACAGCAATGTAATTGTTTACGGGAGTGCCATAAAATCACAAAAACTTTCTGTTTGGAAAATCCTCCAAATTACGGCAGTGTTCTGATTTTATGGTACTGTCTAAAATTACAGTACCATAAAATGGATTACGGCACTACCGTATTTTGCTGGATTGCTCCGTTTTGCATGAAATTTCTTGGGTGACCTCCTCTTGATGATGGTAACTCTTTTATGTGTTTGATTTTGCTTGAAAACGCCTTGAAATAGTGCATTTTTACCTGAAAACCATGAAAAACCAAAATAGAAGTAGATTTTTCAATATACGATGAATTCAGCATAAAAATAAGCAAAAAGATCCTCAATTTAGCATGAAAAAATATATAGAATGATACAAAATATACTATATATTTTGGTGTCATCATACCCTCCTCTGGCTTGTTTACTGAATGGCCCACACACATCACTATGTATGAGATCCAACAAACCTCCTGCCCTCTCACCAATCTTGGTGATGGACACTTTCGTCTTTTTCCCTAATAAACAATGTTCATAAGTATCAAACTCTGCTAAGGAGGTTGAATCAAACAATCGATTTGCATAGAGTTGTTGAATGCGATTCTTGTTTATATGGGCTAATCGACAATACCAAAGGTATGCACCAACTGAACCACTCAGTTTGATCCTTTTATGATTTATATTACATATAGAGTTATCCATGTCCAAGACATATAATCCATCGCACATGGTACCCTTCCCATAAAACACATTTGCAAATGAAAAAGAACAAGTGTCCTCTTCTATTTCAAATTTAAATCCTTTCCTTGCCAAAATAGCAATGATCTAACTCTAACTAAAGTTTAGAAGGCAGGGAGAGTGTCAAAAGTCCTACTGCATCAGCAGCAACTTGCGCCCCGCTTCCAACTCGTAGGTCAATCTCTCCAGACCGCACCGATCTACTTCTATTGAGCCCTAGCATATTTGTACAAATACGAGCTCCGCAAGTGGTATCCAATACCCATGACATAGAAGTAGAAAGGTTGACTTCGGTAACATAAATACCTGAGCCAGTAGACGAAGCCTTGCTTCTCTTCTCCTCATTCTGAAGTCGCACTATGTCAGCCATGTGAGTTGGCACTCCACATGAGTAGCACCTATTATTCCCGACCTTTTCCATCTTGATGTTCAATGTCTTAGTTAAGCCTTTCAGCTCAACACATTGAATGTCTACTTTCGGTGGGTTGAGCTCAACCAATTCATCGAAGAGCTGCCTTAGATTAGAAATAATCTCAAAAGCACTCTTCCGATTATATTGCCCTCATAATTCAGGCGATATGTTGGTTAGCATTAAATTAGGAACCTCCAAAGTATCTGCTGATGCTTATTAAAAGCATCCTTCTCGGCCGCTGAGGCTGAGCATGGAAGTGGCTCAGGAATTGGTTGCTCAAGGACATATAGTTTTCTCTCGAGCTTGAGGACCATCCTGAAGTTCCGATACTAGTCCATAAAGTTGGATCCAACCAACTTATTCCTTTCCAGGATAGATCGGAGTGACGCTCTGCTATTGTTCATAGTCATTGATCTACATCAATCAAGATAGCAGATTAGTACTACTTCGAATCATTTAATCTGGACTTGCATTAAATGATCATGGCTCCCACTATTTTAATCCAATTGACAACCCACAAAGTCAATCAGGAAATCTGATATTTCCTAGTGAGATGGGATCCTTATTCCACATAAGGCTTCACGTCCCACGAGGGTGGGATGAGATGCACAAAGGGACTCATGCTTCTTAAGGTAGGCACGCCGGCCGATTGCACCCAGGCAATTCCCCATATCAAGACAGTTCAAACATTTTATGCCCAGCAAGGGTTGTAACAATACAAAACCCTAACCTCTTGAGGCTGCCTCTAGAGTTCCATCATGTGGCCACCACATATGAAAAACTAGTCAAGTGTAATCTGACCGTTATTCCCAGGGCCAACGAGTTTCCTTGCAAAGACATGCCTAGATTTTTAACTGGACTGGGAAAACCATTGCCACCACACACCTTCTAAAGATAAGTGGGTGTGTCCCACGAGGGTGGGAAACAATGCACAACACTACTGATTGATAGCTTGACAAGGGCTACACATCAGAAGGCTACAAACTTCATATTATTTTTGAGGGTTTTTGAGGTCTCATCCTCTCAGTTTTATCTTCTGCCTAATATTACAGGCATGCAATCCTATAATGATAACAAAATGATAAAACACATCCAGACACGCCTAGATTTTTAACTAGACTGGGGAAACCATTGCCACCACACACCTTCTAAAGATAAGTGGGTGTGTACCACAAGGGTGGGAAACAATGCACAACACTACTGATTGATAGCTTGACGAGGGCTACACATCAGAAGGCTACAAACTTGATATTATCTTTGAGGGTTTTTGAGGTCTCATCCTCTCAGTTTTATCTTCTGTCTAACATTACAGGCATGCAATCCTATAGTGATAACAAAACGATAAAACACATCCAGGCATGCTTTAGCAGAAATCGAAAGCAGTAAACAAGTGATGTGGTCGTATCCTAATCAACACATTGAACAATCACATGCCAAAGGATGATGCGCCATCAAGCTTTATCTTCAAGTGCGGCTCCAAGGTCCTCCACACCAAGGCATAACACACAAACCCTAGGGTTCGGCCAAGACCTTGATGGTTCCTCCATGCATGATGCGCCATCATGCTTGTGCCAAGAGAGATAGCTCACGAACCCTACAGTTCGGACAAGCCCTTACTTGCGCCACCAAGCAAGATGCGCCATCATGGTTGATGTGCCAAGATGCAAGCTCCATGAGGGATGCGCCCCTAATCTTATTTATGCGTTTACAAAACAACAAGAAAAAGGCGGCACACAAGCCTCACATAAATACATCACAGGCATACAAGGGTCTTCACTATGACCATAACACGATGCACAATCATCTCATGCTTATCTATATGCTCATGAAAACATAAAACTCCAGTTTTAGTTTCATGGAAAACATGTCTTTCAACCTCAACGTTTGTTCACAAATCTAGGATTTTTCGTTTCTCTTGGGAGTCTACAAGTGACGCATGCATGCTCCAAGCATGCTTGCCGTCTACCCATGCAATCCTTAACCTACCAAGACTAGGACAATCACCTTGCCCCATAATCATGACAAGTCCCACACAGTAGGTCTATCCTACATCCGTGGGGAGAAATTAATTCTCATACATATGGGTCTATCCCACCATGTGAAGAAAGCGAAAAACCAAAGAAAACGAATAGATGTTAGGAATGAAAAACTTACAGTTTTTCCTACTTAGAAAAACCCAAGCGCATATGCAAATTTTTGAAAAATTTCAGATGGCATGTGAGCATACAATCAAAGCATAAAACACCGTTCGAGTTCCCAAGTTGCCTCTGATACCACAGTTGGGAAACCCCAGGGATTTGAAAATTTTAAAACATACACAGTGGAAGCAATCCCCAACACAGGCCAGTCCCAAAAACCCAGAAGATCGAGTCATGCGAAGGAATCGACACGGTGAGTAGGAGATGATACCTTGCAGCGAAGAAAAGGATGCGATGCAGGCGCCAAAATGTTCACCCTCTGCAGTCTCGCACATAGCCGACACTTCAGTTCTCTTCTTCCATGCCCGGTGCTAGCCTCGGGAAGAAGATCCACGCCTCTAGGAGAAATCCTCAAGAGCTTGTGCTACCCACTAGTAGAGAACCCGCCAAGAGGAACAAGATGATGGAAAAACGCTACCAAGGTCCAACCTTGTAGCCGCCCAGAGGAGAGGGAAGAAGAAAGGAAGATGGCGCCAAGGAGAACGAAGCAAGCATCAAAAGCCTCAGGCACCAACTCTCAACCCTCCCTCACTCTTTTATAGAAATCATGGTGACCTTTCGCATTATGAATTAAATTTAGAATTAATGTCTGAATTAATTTAATTCTAAATTAATTCATCATTAATTATAGAATTAAACTTTGAACTAATGTCTCATAATGGCCCATTAAAACCTTGAATTAAAGTTTGTTAATGACCATTAATGGAGTGACTCGTCAAATTCAGAATTAAAATTAGATTTAAATTCATCATTTAACTCAGAATTAATTATAGAATTAAATACATAAATTAATTCCCATAATTAAATATAGCATTTAATTCACCATGTTGTCTATTGGGCCAAGCAACTTATTGTCATGGCCCATTAGGCCTGACGGCCCATTGGGCCTCAAGGCCCATTAAACCTCACGCCCTAATGGGCTTCATGCCCATTGGGCTTGGAGGCCTATTGTTCCATGCACCAAGCTTAGACTTCATTTGGCCCATTTGGCCCAAATATGAAGTTAGCTCCAGTAAGTTTCTTCCATCTCATCAGGCACAATAGCTCTAATAGATTCTCCCAAAAAGATCCGCGTTATCCAATAACTCGATCATTAGGCTGCTCGATCAATACGAGAACCCGAGTATCAAGTTATGCGACCTTGTAGGTTCCTCGGACATTGGCAGCGATGAACTCTGGCCATCAAAAGTAGTGAGTGGCACCTAGCAGTGCATCGCTGCTACCCAAGTCTTCGGAATAGATATCAGCATCGACATCCCCATCATCGCAACAAGATACCGATGCATTATAATCTCTTTGCCAAACTGATATCCGATTGGACAAAGTGTGTCACCACTTTGTTTTCACCCAATCTCATGGTCATGAGTAAATCAGGCTTTCACCTGGGTATGGCCATACACTTTCAGTCATGCAACCATGGGGGGGCCCGTGGATATCAAGCTTCCCGCAGGACGGGGCAAATCCTATGTCTGTCCATTGATCTTCTCATATGGGTTGTGACATACCCAATGACAATTGTTATGACGTCCCTGCTACAGCAAGGTGTTAGGTTGTATCAAAGCATCTCCCTAACTATATAGAAGAGTCAATGACCTCAAGTCAAGGAATCATTGCATCTCCTGTCACTTGTGAGCACTCATGACACCAAGTTAGAGCCTCACAGTGGGTCGGTCCAGTATATCCACCACTGATATTCACATATGCCTGCGTTAGCACCTCATGCCTAACCAGCCCATATACCAGTCTCACATGTACTAGAGCTTTCCCTTATCCACTCAGGTACTCGACTGGGAACACACCGTTTGAGCACAGATACAATCTATCTCCAGGGACATTATTATCCATATACATAATCACAGATGTAAACATAACATAATAGCGACAATGCCAGAATGAAATATCAATATCAAGTAGTACATCATAGACCAACAACGGGGCTAAGGGCATAAACACCAACAAACCCCGCTGGGTTCACCTGGCCATAATTCATTCTATGCAATTTGGCTGAAAGAAGCGCGGGGAACCCCGCCGGGGTTCACCTAGCTGTGCTTCGTTCTGTGCAGATTTCGGCCTAAAGGGAAACTGGTGAACCCCGCTGGGGTTCACCCAGCCGTGAAGCTCTCTGTGAGGTTCTGTTGGCTAGCGAAGAAACTAGTGAACCCCTTGGGGTTCACCTGGCCATATTTTTCAGGCTAACTCCGTTTGAGCCCAAATTTGACATGTAGCTTCGTCTTTGTATAAGAAATTGTCCCATGGCCTTTGAAAACTTCAAAATATGTCGTAAAAGGGTGATTTTACATGAAATTCCACAAAAGGACCAAAAAGTGAAGATTCTGAAACTTTTAAGTAAATAAGCCTTAAAAGGGTATAAAAGTATCAAAACAAGCCTATATTTAACATGAAATAGCTATGAATATTACTACTAAGATGCAAAGCATCAAAATACTCCAGACATAAATCTTTGCTTGTCCTCAAGCAATAAAATAAGATGAAATACAAGCTGGGTATAAGAGTAATCTTTTGTGCTGAGGTATACATCCAAGTTAGAAAAACATTTTGTAGCAATCCAAGATCTAATCAGGAGAAATCAAGTAAATGGTTGTTTCGAGTGTTCAATAGTTTGATCCCACAAAAACTAGATGTCAAGCAACCTAGTAAGCAGCAGACATAGGATTCAATCAAGTTTACACACAACACTCATGCAATTCAGATCCTTCCTAAACAAATCGTTGGGGTTAACTCAAATGTTTCATTTAGGGTATGAAATACTGATTATTGCATTAGACTTCAACTCATAACCTTAGGTACCATTGCCATTTTTTCACAGTGACAAGTAGAGGAGTCTCTTTATTGATTTCAACTTCACATCCCTTATATTTCAACTTATGTCATTCGGTACCACTGCCAATTTTTCGCAGTGCCAAGTAGAGGAATCTAAGGGTGATTGATTCTTTTTTTTTCATGCTCAGCAATTGATAACATATCCTTTCTAACAAATGCAGTGTCTCCCCAACAACTGAGAGGAATTAAAAGAATAACTTAGTGAATATGTATCTCAATACGATTCTCATGTAACTTGCAAGCTTTAGTTGATTTAAAAATCATATAAATGTTTGACCCACTAATAAACAACTCAAAGTCAGTCCAAATTACAAAATTTCTAAATCATAGTCATATGGGCATGATCAAAAAGTATCTCTAACAAGGAGGTATTATCAACAAACTCTGTTTATTCCTAACCAATCATGCATTCAACTTAAAAATTATGAAATAGCCTTCATAGGACAAGTCACATGATAGACACACAAATTCATGATTAATAAGCATTAAAATATTTCAAAATTTTCAATCATCATAGCAAAGTACTAATATAAGCATGAAAGTAAAATGCAAGTTGTCATACATACCTGTCACAAAATGGGGGCCTGAGGATGTGGACCAGCCCACAAATATAATGGCATATAAGATACAATGCCACATAATATCCATCAAAGAATAAAAGTCTCAATCCATACACAGCAAACCACAGCACATGAAGACAATAAGTAGAGATTGAAGTAAAGGCAGCTCACCCACTCTAAAAGTTTGCATAGTCCTCTATGCAATACCATGATGTGAGAGGAATGGATGATCATGCTAATGCTCTGTGAAGCTATCTCCGCTTGCGCAAGCGAGAGCCAGAAGCTCGTGAGCTCTTGCTCTTCCTGCGTGCGCTAAAGTCTGGCTCGACCTCCTCATCTAAAGAAATTTCCATGCGTGCCATGTTCTCTTCATTGATGAAGGGAAGCCTCTCATCCATACTTCATAGCTTCTCCCAAACGGACCCCATCATCTTGTGTTGCCTTTGCATGTGTGCTCCATAGATTCCCAACACGAAGAATGATCCTGCTGAATATAGAAAACAGTAATGTCTAGGTGATCAATCACCTCCTGTTGATGGAGCTGTTCCTCCCTAATTTCCTGCAACACAGACACCATAGAATCATGAGAGGTGGTGCCACCAAAAGAGAAGGTGCCTGGTGCAGGTGGTGCGGTGTTAATAGGGCCAGGCTGTGGATCCTCAGTCAGCTGGATACACCAATTTCCTCGCACTCTTACTGTTATGCACTCTGGGTTCGGTAAAGGTAGGCAGAATGGGCTCTCTTTGAATGTCATGCGGTATGAGTCGTCCTTGCAAATAATCAGCTTCATGGCGTCACAAGACTCGATGTCGAGCCTATTGTTGCTAGTAGCTTCCAGTGTGCCGTATGAAATGATACCAAGAGAAACTGCCAAAGGAGTGATGAGGCCACCAATCACAATCGCCCCTTTTAGAGAACGGGCGACGCGGCGGAACTGCTTTGCCAAATAATACCCATAATCCACCCTGAAGTTGTGAAGCATGCACTAGAGATAAAATAGCTCGATCTGTCGAACCATACCGTCACTCTCACCGTGGACAAAGAGGGTGTGGGCCAACACGCGGTGAACATAATTGATCACAGGGTTACACAGACTAGATGCACAGGCCACGCGAGCGGAGTAGATGTGCTCGTTGGTAATTGCGCCACAGAAGACCTCCTCTCTAAACTCGTTGGGGACTTTGCGAACACAAGGCTCAGGAAAACCATAAATGTTGTGCAACTGAGAAAGAGTAAGAGTATGTTCAATGTTACCCAAGCGGAAGGTCAGGTGGCCTGGATCGTCTTCAAGAATAGGGTATGCCTTCAATTCCAAAGAGCTCAAGAATTTTAGCATCACACCAACATAGGTGGGAGAAAATAATCACTGAAACTGCTCCCAACCAACTGCAGCGTACATCAAGTCGACATCCTCTAGCATCCCAAGCATATGCAACATGCCTCTATCTAGGTACCTCGTGTTGAGAACTCGACACTGACGCAACGTTTGATAGCGCTCTTCCTGGCCAGTGTTGCAAAAGATGATCCCGAACTCGTTCGGGGGAGAGACATAGGGCTGATGTCGACTGGTGGGCATGCGTCCAAGACGACATGATGAAGAACCTGGTGTGGCTGAAGATGGCTAGAAGGGTGGAGGAGTCGGTGATGGCTCGTACTCGTCATCATCTATGGCGGATGAGTCAGAGAATGCCTATTGAGGGTGAGCCGTCCTCTTGGAAGCCGTAGCTTTTGTTCTTGGAGGCATGATGGCTAGAGATGATCAGAAAGTAGCTTTGGTGAGGAAATCTGTCCGGTGTTGCAAGAAGGAACGAAAGCAGCAGCAAATCGACAGAAAGAAGTTCGAAAAACTGGCAAGGTAAAATTTGTGACAAAATCGACGAAGAGCCTTGTCTGGACGAAGAGAAATTCAGATTGAATTTTTGAGAGTCTCCTTCAAGTGCTGAGAAGAACGGAAGGTGGCGTGATCGGGTTGGCTTCTTCAAAATCGGAAGGCAGCAGCGGATCGGCAGGGAAAGCTCGAAGAACAGCGGATGAGCGGAGACTGAAATCTAGTGTTGTTTGAAGAAAATACTAGAAATGGAAACTTGGATCAAACCCTTGAAGGCCTTCTTTGCGTGTTGAAAAGATAAGCAGGCGGCACAATAGGCGAAAAAGTCGGCGCAATCGGGTGGCGGCGGCAGAAGAGTCGTGTGGTGCCCTAATTTCGGGAGAGCACGAGTTGGAATATTGGTGAACTCGCCTGGGTTCACCTGGTTGTGATGGTTACTGGTCTCGGGCTATTGCTACAGAAGTACGGGTGAACCTGCTGGGGTTCACCAGCCCGTGAAGCATTTTGGTCGCTCTCTTGGAGCGCGAAAAAGATAGTGAACCCCGTGGGGTTCACATGTCTTTGAAACTCACTGGAGGATTCCTGTGCTGAAAGAAATACTAGTGAACCCCGTGGGGTTCACCTGCCCATGAAGTGCACTGATCAGCTCGAAAAATTCTGGAAAAATCTGGAAAAATTCCATGCACTACATCTTCCTCCTACAGCATAAAGAGACATCAAATTCGTAGCAATCACCTCTAGAAAAACCCAAAATTAAGTAAAAAGGCATTAACAGTCTAAAACACTAATTAATATCGTGGAGAAACTATGCATAAAAACTAAAATCAATCAAAAACTTGGGTTGCCTACTAAGAGCGCTAGTTTAATGTCGGTAGCTTGACCGTGAGAGTTTTTAGAGTTTCAAATTTGTGGGGTATAAGAGAGCTAGAACTTCCTCTCTTTCAACCTGCTCATCTTCGAAGTAGTGCTTGAGGCGGTGCCCGTTAACTGTGAAACTGCCAGTTCGTTCTGTCCAAATTGTCATGGCACCATATGGTTAAACTTTCTGAATTGTAAAAGGACTGGACCCTCTCATGCGAAGCTTTCCTAGAAATAGCCGAAGTCTTGAATTCAACAGAAGTACTTTATCCCCTTCATGAAATTATTTCTTTGCTATGCGCTTATCGTGCCAAAACTTGGTGCGTGCTTTTGTAGCTCTTGGCATCCTTGGTGGGGTTTGTCAAGGTAAGCTCCAATCGGTCCACTGTTTTCCTGAAGGGTTCAACATGTTGTATAGCCTTCTCCACGATCTCAATACTACAACATGTGCCTGCAAGAGAAGGTTTTTTCAAAGTATCAGACAGATCATATTGAATAATGTTGCCACAGATGTTCAAAGACAGTTTCCCATTCTTGACATCCATGACAGTGCCTGCAGTAGCAAGAAAGGGTCTCCCCATAATGATAGGGAGCCTGTCATCCTCATCAATCTCCATAACAATAAAATTAGTTGGAATAAAGTAATCTCCTACTTTAACAGGTACGTCCTCTAAAATACCAACTGGGTGACACACAGATCTGTCTGCAAGCTGTATAGAAATATTAGTCGGTTGCAAATCCCCTATGTCTAGCCTTTTACAAAGTGATAATGGCATGAGGCTAACGCTTGCTCCTAGGTCGCACAGAGCTCTCTGAAAGGACATCTCCCCAATCTGGCAGGGTATGGAGAAACTGCCTGGGTCTTTCAGCTTCTGAGGGAGCTTGTTCTGAATGATGGTGTTGCACTCCTTAGTGAGTGCAATGGTCCCTTGATCCTCTAGCTTCCTCTTGTTTGATAAGATGTCTTTCAGAAATTCATAAGTCAGCATCTACGAAAGAGCATCAACGAAAGGGATGTTAATATATAGTTTCTTCAATACTTCTAAAAACTTACTGAACAACTTGTCCAATTTGGCTTTGACAAGCCTCTGTGGGAAAGGAATTGGTGGCTTGTATGCAGGCAGTCCCATATAGGGCCGCCCCTCTTCAACTGGTTCAGGTGCCACTGGTGTTGCATCTGACTGTGGTACCACAGGTTCGGTAGTTAACTCATCTATCCTATTATCGGTCGGCATCTTTGGATCCTCAAGTTGCTTGCCGCTCTGAGTGAAGATTGCATTGCAATGCTCCGTCGGGGTTACCTCTAGTTGGGATGGAAGCTTGTCTGGGGCTCTGGAAGATGAGCTAGCATGCTGGGCTAGCTGACTCTCCAACATTTTATTGTGTGTCTCCAGGGAGTCCATCCTTGTCATCATCAACTTCATCATGTCTGTCAGTCCTTCAAGTTGCTTGCTCAGATTTTGATCATTATTGGGCCTTGGCTATGGTGGTGGCGCATTGAATTTCCTAGCTTGAAATCTTGGCGGTATAAAATTGTTCTGTTGGGGCTGCCTGAAATTTCCTTATGGGGGCTAGGCTTGCTGTGGTTGAACTTGTCCAGGCTGCATTGGCTGAGTTATTCAGTATGAGAAATTTGGGTGGTTGCGCCATCCTGGATTGAATATGCTGGAGTATGGATTGTTGTCGGGATTGAAATTTCCAACAGTATTCAATTGCTCAGAGTGAACTGCAGCCATCTGTCCATCTCCTACCTAACAATCTGCCCCTGCATGACCTGCAACTCCACATACCTCACAAGAAATAGCGTTAACATCCATTGAATTAACAGACCAAGAATCAATTTTTTTATTCAGATTATCCACCTTAGCCGTGAGAACAGTAAGAGACTCAAGGTCATAACTAACTTACTTCTTGTTAGAGGTAACTCTCTCATATGTCCATCGGTGATGGTTAATCGCCATGTCCTTGAGGAGGTTCATTGCATCTTCAACTCTCCTACTCATCAAGGCACCTCCTGCTGCAGTGTCCACTGTAAGTCTTGTGTTGTAATCCAAACTGCTATAGACGTTTGGATTAAGACCCAAGTCTCAATTCTGTGATGTGGGCACATCCTTTGGAGCTCTTTAAACCTCTCCCAAGCTTCATATAAGGATTCTCCATCTTTCTACATGAAACTCGTTATCTGATTCCACAACTGAATCATCTTGGATGGAGGAAAGTACTTGGAGAGAAAGGCTTGAGAAAGCTCTGCCCATGTTCTTATCGAATCAGATGGTAGCGTGTGCAGCCAAGCTCTTGCTCTGTCCCTTAAAGAGAAGGTAAATAATCGTAACCTAATAGCATCAGTAGATAAACCGTTAATTTTCAGCATATCACAATATTCTAGAAAAATAAAGAGGTGCATGTTGGGGTACTCAAGAGGAGAACCGCCAAATTGGTTTTGTTGCACCATTGAAAGAATAGCAGGTTTTATTTCAAAGTTATTGGCCTCAATAGCGGGCCTAGCAATTCCTAATTGAAAACCATGAGCATAGGGAGCAGAATAATCTTTCAATGTCCTATTATTGTAGTTGTTCCCCATTGGTTGTGGTACTCGGTCATTGTTCTCATCAAGCTGAATGTGCTCCATCTGATTTTCTCCTCCTGGATGGTTCATGATTTCTTTCTTCTGAGGTAGATTTTGTTTTCTTCTTATCCTGAAGGTACGCTCGATCTCCTGATCAATGAAAAAAATGTTGGGGTATGCCCTTAAGGCTAATGTTTGAGGCCTATGGGAATGTAATTGTATCATGTAATAAACTGTTATGTTTATAAAGGCATGGTTGTTATTCAGTTGCTTAC
>CM050438.1:58563914-58582010 GCA_027562315.1 Costus pulverulentus
GCGATTTTGAAACCCTGTTCCGCTGCAAAAATCATATGCGCCACTTGCCTAGGGTTTTCGCTCCCCCTAGAAGGGGACCCCCCTTTAGGTCTAAGGGGTACTTTCAAAAAATGTACCTGCCCTAGAACTTTTTCGCATAAAAGGGTCATTCAAAAATATAAAGTTATAAGACAGTGAGTAAATAAAGAGAAAAAGAAAATAGTAGTGCACTAAAGAAAAACTAACCTAAAGCCTAGTCTACCAATTCTTAGAGTATACTAATATCAACCATTGTTCCCCGACAACGGCGCCAAAAACTTGACACGTCACGCAAGTGCACGGTTATGTCGGAGTAATATAAAAGATGTCGAATCCCACAGGGAACAAGGTTGAGTACTAGAAACGTGGATTTGAAAACAAAAATCGAAAACAAAACAAGACAAGCAATCACAACTACGCCGGCTAAGAGTAAATATGTGTTAGATATCGGGGCTATGGTTTCCATCGCACTGACTATTTCAATCGCACAAGACAGATATTAATTATTTGGATTATTGGTTTTGCACAAGGAATCTAACCCGAGGGTACAAGGTGCCCACTCTCGAGTGTACACCCCGGTGTTCGACTAAGACAATCTCCTACTCTCGCGGTGGATCATTTTAGACAAACCCAATGAGTTATATGGCAGATTATGAAACCCTCGAGTGAAGACCAAGCACTCTCATGTCGAGGCCTCGCAAGTTTTACTAAGAGATTCCACCCTTACGATCCTCCTCTCGGTATGAATCGTAATGGCTAATACGTGAAAATACTCGGCCAAGATAAAATCACGGAATAAGCACATCAAAGTAAAATATACTCACAATACAATCCAAATAACAGAATTAAGATAAAGTTTGCGATTAAATTCATCAATGGGTTTCAACCACGCCCTGAAATAGGGTTTACGCTACAATCATCATTGAAACGCTCAAAAACCTCTCTTTTAAATAGGAACATCACAAGAAAGAGTTTCTAAAGGATAGCAAATGATAAACCGAAACAAGTCCTGAAGAATCAAAGCGCTTCGATGATCAGACCTCCGAAAATCGCCTTCAACACCTCTTTCCACCGTGTTCTTCTGCCTTTGCTACTTCATCGCGTGATTCCTTGATGCATAGGGCATAAAAATTGGGCCTTTTATATTCCACGCCTTCTCCTTCAAAAGAGCTTTCCAAAGAGTCCACCTGGCCAAATGGGTCAAAAATTGGGGCTTTTATATTCCACGCCTTCTCTTTCCAAAGAGCTTTCCAAATTTGGATGCCAAATGGGTCGATAATCATCAAAAATCTGAGTGGAACTTGGGTTCGCGCGAGCCTGGGGTGAAATCACGGGTGAACCCCGCTTGGTTCACCTGGCCGTGATGCAATAACCCCGCCGGGGTTCACCTAGCTATGCTTCGTTCTATGCAGATTTTGGCCTAAAGGAAAACTGGTGAACCCCACTAGGGTTCACCCGGCCGTGAAGCTCTCTATGAGGTTCTGCTGGCTAGCGAAGAAACTGGTGAACCCCACGGGGTTCACTTGGTCGTATTTTTTAGGCTAACTCTGTTTGGGCCCAAAATTGGCGTGTAGCTTCCTATTTGTATAAGAAATCGTCCCATGGGCGTAGAAACTTCAAAATACGTCAAAAAAGGGTGATTTTACATAAAATTCCATAAAAGCAACAAAAAGTGAAGATTTCGAAGCTGTTAAGTAAATTAGCCTTGAAAGAGTATAGAAGTATCAAAACAAGCTTAGATTTAACATGAAATAACTATTAATATTACTACTAAAATGCAAGGCATCAGGGTGCTATCTTTCTAGAGAAAGAATTTCTCATGAAAGAAGTCAGTGGGAGTAAGTTTAACTTAGACGAGGTCCAAGTGCAACCACAAGACAAGGAGATTGAACTTGAGCCACTTGCATAGGTTACTAGGTAACCTGAGGCTCATACACAGGTCCCACGTAGGTTTGGGAGGATTCGTCGTGCACCTGAGAGGTATGGGTCACTATCGACCCAACACGACGGGATCTTCATCATTGAGGATGAGCCCAGGACTTATCATGAGGCAGTCACTGGATCGGACTCCGAGAGATGGCTTGAGGACATGCGATCCGAGATGGGTTCCAAGTCAGCTAACCAAGTCTATGATTTGGTTGAGCTGCATGATGGGGTAAAGCCCATAGGGTGTAAAAGGGTCTTCAAGAGGAAGACTGACATAGATGGCAACATAGTTACCTATAAAGGTAGACTAGTGGCTAAAGGATTCAAACAAATCCATGGGGTGGACTATGATGAAACCTTCTCGCCAGTTGCCATGATCAAATCCATTCGGATTCTACTTGCTATAGCTGTATATCATGATTATGAGATATGGGAGATGGATATGAAGACAGCGTTCCTTAATGGGAAGCTGACGGAGGATGTGAATATGACACAACCTGATGGCTTCATCCATCCTGTAGAAGCCAATAAGGTCTGCAGGCTAAAGAAATCCATTTATGGATTGAAGCAAACATCACGAAGATGAAATCTTCAATTTGATGAACCTGTAAGAGATTATGGCTTTATCAAAAGTGAAGATGATGCCTGTGTATACAAAAAATTCAGTGGGAGCTTGGTGACTTTTCTAGTCTTGTATGTCGATGACATACTGCTCATTGGAAATGACATCCCTTGTCTTCAGTCTGTGAAGGCATGGTTGAGAAATTATTGATTGAGGTGATGTCATGATTAGCAGAGTTGATATAGAGAACAATCTAGCAAATCCATTGACTAAGGCTTTGGTGCAGCAGAAGCATGATCGTCATGCCAGGGATATGGGGTTGAGAATCCTCGACCTCTAGGTCTAAGTGCAAGTGGGAGATTGTTGGTGTATATGCCCTGAGACCTATATTTGGTCAACCTATGTACTACTTGACTTCGATACTTATATATCATTATAGCATTGTCTTTATCGTTGTTTGTCTACATCAATGATTATATACTTACATGATAATGTCCCTGGAGACAGATTGGATCTGTCCTTAAATGATTGTCCCCAGTCAATATACCTGAGTGGATATGAGACAACTCTAGTACTTGTGAGACGGGTATATGGGCTGGTTAGGCACGAGATGGTAACACAGATATATGGGTGTATCAGTGATGATATGCTGGATTGACCCGCTGTGAGGTAATGACTTGGTGTCATGAGTTTTGCTGACAAGTGATAGGAGATGCATTGATCAAAAGACTTTAGGTCATTGACTCTTCTATATGGTTAGGGACATGCTTTGATGCAACCTAACACCTAGCCGTAGTTGGGAAGTTATAAAGGCTGTAATTGAGTATGTCACAACCCATATATGAAGATCAATGTACAAACAAAGGATTTGACCCATCCTAAAGGAAGCATGATATCCATGGAGCTTCTCTATGGTTCTATGACTGAAAGTATTTGGCCATACCCAGGTGAAAACCTGATTTAGTCCTGACCATGTGATTGGGTAAAAATAAGTGATGACACTTGTCCAATCGGATATCTGTTCGGCAAATGGACTGTAATGTATCTGTACCTAGTTCCGATAATGGGGATGTCAATGTTGATATCCATTCCGATGACTTGGGTAGCAGCGATGCACAGCTAGGTGTCACTCACTGCTTGTGGAGACCTTTGGTCAGCATTGCCAACGTCAAAGGAACCTATAGGGTCGCACACCAATATACTTGAGTTCTCGTATTTGATCGGGATGCCTTATGATCGAGTTATTGGATAGCTCGGATCTATTTTTGAGATTTCATCAGCGCCAATGGGCCTGATGAGATGGAAGAGAGTTATTGAAGCCAAACTTCATTTTTGGTAGGTTGACTCGTATTTGACCAAGATTGGTCACATTCGGATTAGGTTTGCATTGGATTGGATCCAATGGCTTAATCAACCTATGCAATGAAGTTTGAGCTTCCTCATTACCCAATGAGGCCCAATAACAAGTTGTCATGGAGAAGTAATGGGCTAAAAGGGTATAATGGGGAGAAATCATCCCCATTGGCGCCTAAGGGGTATAATGGGGTGATGGAGGCGCCTTTTGCTTCATTTGGAAGCATTATGTGCCTAGCTCTTTCATCCATTGATGTCTTAGGGCGCATATGGTTCTTTGTCGTATATGGCAAGGTTGAATGAGGTTTATGGAAATGTCTTGGAGACTTTCCTTACCTCGAACCCTAATTTCTCCCATACCCTAACCCTAGCCGATTTCTCCTCATGAAACTTGTGCCAACCCCTTTCTTTGCCACCGCCTCTTGCTTCTATATAATAGAGGGTGTGTGAGCCCCTCAAGTGACATCAATTGGCGAGAGTAAAAGGGTGAAGGGCGAGAGCAACAAAGGGTGGCGCATCCTTCTTCCTCCATAGCTGCAAGCTTCCTCTTTGCTTCCTCCTCTTGGCGCAGCAAGTTGGAAGGCTTGGCGGCATCTTCTTGTTCACCTCTTCCTTCTCTTCCATTGGCACAACTCTTCTTGAATGTGGCGCAAGGGTTGAAGAAGGAGGAACAAAGGCTTGGATCTTCTTCCCGAGGCTAGCACCAAGCGTGGAAGAAGAGAGCTCGAGGCATTCGTGTGTGTCAGACTGCAGAGGGAGAACACTTGGGTGCCTTCATCGACATCGGCATTCTCTTGCTCTAGGTACTTTCTATCTCATCATGTCGACCCCCTCGCAAGACAATCTTCACTGGGTTTTTGGGACTGGCCTATTTCTGGGATATTCTTCCGCTGCACAATGTAATTTGTAATGTCTATCTCTGAAAAATTATAAAAGATCCCCGGGGTTTTCCAACATCTTCAGCCCCACCTCCACCACCAAACCCATATGGCATCGTCTTCAGAGACGAAATGCAAGAACAGAGGTACAACCATTTGCTTACTAGATGCATTGTCAATACTAAATATGCTGTTACTAGTGCTTTGGAGCTCTTGGGGCTGAAAGAGGATGTATTGTTGATGTTTGACCAAATTGCTACGAAGAAATTCTTTGAGATGACTCCCTAGACCTATTTACCTCTAGTGTTAGAGGTTCTCAGTAGCTTGGAGATGGACTATGATGAGTAGACTGATGGACCAGCCATGGGAGAGATTAGATTCAGAATGGCCAATGAAGAAAAGAAGCTTACACTGAGGGAGATTAGGCACATTTTTCATCTACCGAATAAAGGGCGCACCGAGCCACCTATTGGGTTCATCGAGAATGTCTTCTGGAACCAAATCACCGTGGAAACCAGATTCTCTCCCTCATCAGCTAGAGCAACAAGTATCTCCAACCCATGTATCAAGTATGCGCACCGAGTCCTGGCTCATACCGTCTTCGGGCGAGGGGACAGTGATGGTATGGTTCGACATACTGAGTTATTCTTTCTTTTGTGCATGTTCCATGGTTATTTTGTGGATGTTGCTTCCTTCTTCATGAGACACTTGGACAGGGTTGCCAGGGACAAGAAAGGCACGATTGTGATAGGAGGATTCCTCACTCCTATTGCACTTTTTCTGGGAATTGAGCCCTATGGGATTGAGGTTGCAAGTGGCAATGCTAGGATAGACATTTAGTCCTGCGTTGCCATGAAAATAATTGTCAGAGAGGGAGATACTTATTGCTTGGCTCTACAGCCCGGTCTTCGTACTTTACCATTGCCTAATCCAGGAAGAACCACTGTTCAAAACCTAGAGAATTGGATGCTTTCCCCTGATGCCGCTTCTTGTGCTACTCTAGCACCTGTGGACTCTGTACCACCACCACCGGCTGCCTGGGGTGATGAACAATTTGGAATGGGTATAGATTCTTCACCCTCTAGAGCTGCCAATCCACCACCGCACAGATCTACTGGATCCTCCTCATGTCGTGCTGGCACTGATCAGAGCGGGTGGCAAAGTCATCTAGATCCTCACTTCCAAGCTCTTTCTGCTGATGTGCACCGATTGACATCTACCGTGGGGAGGATATTTCATTACGTAGTGCATATACATGATGATGTTGAATAAATCAAGGACTACCTTCGTCTCAAGTGCAGAGGTGATGGAGAAGGAGGTTCTCAGTGAGATTCAATGGACGCCGCCCCAACAGATAGAGACGAGGAGAGGACTAACTCTGATTGAGTAGAGTTTTGTGAGTATCTTCCCCTTTTCTTTACTTTACAACACTTTTATAGATTTTTGATGATTTACATATTCTTGTAGGGGAGGATGACCATGTCATTGCTTCCCTTGTGTCCGCCGGCTACGGATCTTCAGTTTTTGAGATATCACTGCTAAAATTCATTCGATTTAGTTGTATAAGATGATATGATGATCATTCGATTTGGTTGTATGTGATGTTCTGATGTTTGAGATTGATACTCTATGAATGATATGGTGCATGACTTGGTTAACGCAATGATGATTTTAGTTCTAATTTAGTAATGATGTGCTAAATGCCTGTGTGGTTTGTTCTAATCATGAAAATACTGCTGTTATCATGCCAAAATTTTTCTTGATGATAAATTACTGTACATGACAATACTTGAGAATTGGAAATAGACCTAATATGCTGAATTTATTTCTTTGATATAATTTATCATTTTGAATTTATCATTGATTAATACATGAAGTTTTAGGTAAATATATTGCTTAATGAATGAAATTTGAAAGAGAAATAACACCTTTAAATAAAACGAGCATATGTTGTATGATTTTTGGTTTGATATCGATTGATTAAACCTAGTAGATCCTTAAAGTGCATCTTGTAATTTGTTGGGAAGAAAGAATCCAAAATCCAAAAAGGAAAGTGACTCCCCTATTTGGCACTGCGTAAAATTGGCAGTGGGACCTAAAGACATGGGTTGAAGTTTGAAAAGAATAACTCCTCTTCTTGGCATTGTATTTGCAATGGTACCGAAGATAAGAGTTGAAGTTCAATTAAAATGTATGTATCTATGTGGGTGCATGCCAAGAGAGAGATTCTTTGACATTAACTCCGGTATCTCAAAAAAAAATTTTCCTACTTAAAGAGATATGAGTTCTATTATGTTGGTTATGTGACCAATATATTCTAAATTTGTCACCAAAAGAAAGGTGGTTTTCATTTTAGAAAATGTCAAGGATAGATAAAAAGAAGAGAGAAAATTTGAGTGGAAAAAGATTTTTAGGTTCCTATTCCTGTAAACAAAGGCATCATGGACTCAAAACTAAAACCAGGTGAACTCATGAGATTGAAGATATATACATTGCAAAATTTTTTTTGATTGAGTCATGAATCTTAAGGATTGAATTCGGAGGACGAAATATTTAGTTGAAATTTTAAGTTGTTATTTGATGTGAATTTTTCATAAGTAATTGTATCTTAGAAATTTATTCATCATCTCAAAGTTTATTTTCCATAAACAGTATTGATTTCTTTATTTGCTTGAGGACAAGCAAAGTTTGAGCCATATGTATTTTGATGACTAAATTTCTTAGAAATTTTCATACTTATAAACTGTTCTTTTGGGGTCATCATCATGTTCTTTTGGTTATTTTTTATGCCTTATTTGTCAAGTACTTAGGAATCTACACATTTATTCGTTTTTATTTAAATTTAGGTAAAAAGGCATTTTTCTGATGGGTTTTTAAGCAATCTCAATACGTACAAGGATTCTAATCATCAAGAGAAGTTTCCACATCAAATTTTGTTAGTGTATATGGCCTGCAGACCAATGTATGGACATGGTCAAGCATTGTTTGAATGTACTTTGATAGAATTAATGAAATTGATATAATAAATAAAGGCATGGTCATTATTATGCAGATTGCTTTACCTGCGTTGATGTATTGAATTGCATAGATAATGTCCCAGGAGTTTGGATTGGATCCATTCTCACAAGCTATCCCCAGTCAAGGTACCTTAGCAGACATGGGACAGCTTTGGTACATGTGAGACTGGTGTATGGGCTGGTTAGGTGAGGGGCATAGTAACGCAGACATACAGGTGCATTGGATGCACTGGAGTGATCCACCGTGAGGATTGACTTGTCTAGTCAACAAGTCAATCACACATGCAAGAGGTTTGCATTGATCCTTAGACTTGAGGTATTCATGTCTAGATATGATGATAGGTATGTTTTCATATAGTCTTACGTCTCTCCGTAATTGGGAGACCAAAACGACTGTCATTGAGCATGTCATAAGTCACGTAGGGACATGAATGACCAATAGTAGGATTTGCCCCTTCCTTCAGAGGAAATATGATATCCACTTTGGGGCGCCCCACCTTATTGGTGCATGACAGGAATGTGTGGCCACACTAGTTAAGTCATGACCAATGCATTGGATTGATAAACTTGAGACTAATCCAATGGCAGGATATCAGTTTAGGCAAAGGGATCTAGAATGCATGGGAATCCTCATTGCTTGTTAGGAGTTATTGCCATAAATGACTTAAGTCCTATGACATGGGTAGTAGTGATGTGTTGCTAGATACCCCTCACTACTTATGATGTTTACATCATTGCCATCGTCATATGGATCTTACGGGGTCACATACAATAGACTCTTGACGTTGCTTTAATCAGAAGCCTCTGGATCAAGTTATTGGATAACTTGGATCCATTTGGAAGATTTCATCAGCGCCAATGGGCCTAATGAGTTGGAAGAAGGTTATTGGAGCCAAACTTCATTTTTGGCAGGTTGACCTGAAATTGACCTAGATTGGTCACATTTGGATTAGGGTTGCATTGGATTGGATCCAATGGCTTAATCAACCCATGCCACGAAATTTGGGCTAGCACATTATCCAATGAGGCCCAATAATAAGTTGTCATGAAGAGAGAATTGGCTTAAGGGGTATAATGAGGAGAAATCTCACCCCATTGGCGCCTAGGGGCATAATGGGGTGAGGGAGGCGCCATTGCTTCATTATGGAAGTAAAGGGCGTCTAGCCCCTCTTCCTTGGATGAAATACTTGCCTCTAAGGCAAGTTTTTGGGCTGATATGGCTTGAGAACTTTTATGGGAAGTTCCTAGGCGCATATGGATAGTAGGGTAAGGTTTATGGTAAGATCTTGGAGACTTACCTTACCTCCAAACCCTAATTCCCCTCAAACCCTTGCTTAGCCGAATTCCTCTTACATGTTGCGCCTAGCCTCTTCTCCTTTGATGGTTAGAATGCATTTGAGGCATGTCTTGGGCTAAGGTATTGCTTGGGGCGCAAGATAAGGTCTTGGCGCATAAGGAAGGGTGGAATGAGTTTAAGGAAATGTCTTGGAGACTTTCCTTGCCAAAAACCCTTTCATCCTAGCCATACACTTGTCCTAATCCTAGCCCTTGCCCAAACCGCCCCTTGTCCTATTAATAGGACCCTTGCCGACCCTCTTGTTGGTTGTTGATCGAGTGGACAACATCTTGGAGGGGTGACAAATCTCTTGGAGAGAGTTGGAGTGCAAGGGGCGAGAGCAACATAGGCTTGGCGCAATCTTCTTCCTTGGAGACGAAAGTTCTTCCTCTTACTCTCTTCTTTGGCGTAAGGATTCATTGTGCTTGGTGGCGTCTTCTTGCCACAAGCCCTCATCGTTCCTTGGCCATAGGCGCACCTTGGAGGTGGCGCAAGCAAAGAAGAAGAGGGAAGTCCTTGGCGGCATCTTCCCTATCCCCTCCTTGGCACATGATCTTTTGAAGGTGGGGGAAGTGAGGTGAAGGCTTGATTCTCTTCCCGAGGCTAGCATCGAGCGTGGAAGGGAGCAACGATCAAGGAGTCGACGCGTGGATACTTGTAGAGGACGAGCACTTGAGCGTCTTCAACTTGGCACCTTCATTCTAACAAGCAATAAAGTTACTAACCCTAACACATCCTTGTGTTCTCTCTCTCGCATGGATCCTTGGGACCGGAATGTGTTTCGGGTGTAATGCTTCTTCCGCTGCGTCCTGGGACTACAAAATTTTAAATTACACCCGACATTCCCTAACAAATTTCAAGTCAAATCAACTTTTCTACGAAATTACGGCAGTACCGTAATGAATTTTACGGCCGTAATATGCAAATATGGGACTACCGTAATGATTTTCACGGCCACTTCCCATATAAACTTTTTGGAAAATTACGGTACTACCGTAATAATTTTACGGTGCCGTAATTCAGGTCCAAATTCTTATAGTAACTTTTGAAGAGAATATGGTACTATCGTGAGACTTTTTATCGTACTATAATTTCGAGACAATTTTATACTGAGACTTCAGAAGACATTACGGCACCGTTCTAATGAATTTCACGGTACCGTAATTACGTCCCAGTTGCCTAATTTTTCCGCTAGAAACTTATAGAGACGATTTCTTGAGCTTTAGGGCACCAATTGAAGATCCGTAAAAAGGGGAACGATCAGGAGAAAGAGGGGGAAGGAGCCAAAAATGAAAGGACCAATTTTTATCACGGGTTCACGAAGAATTTTAGAAAATCGCCACTGCCCTAGGGTTCATCACCGTTTAGTGCACAGACCACCTCCGGTAGTGAAATTTAAAATGAAGCTTTGCCTAAAGAAGGAGAAGATACCATAGAAGTTTCAGAGCAAAAGGAGATCGATCGAGGGAGAAGTCAACAAAAACAAGGGCGCCGCCACTGTTCATCCCGTCCAGGAGCAAAATTACGAGCTGTAATGAGAATTACAACCCTGTTTTGTAACTTTTACTCTTCTCTTTCAATTTCTAATCACTCTAAATGATGTTTTATTGTAATTCTTCGATCATGCTAACTTAAACCTCTTTGGGACATGAGGTGTAGTCCTCTTGATTTCTTAATGGCTGAATGATTTCTATTTCATCAGAATATTCTTGATATGATAATTTTACTTAAGTGATCACTGCCTTTAATGCTTTCTAGTTTCATATTGTCAGCATGTGTTAGAGTTTTATGATATGGACTGAGAGGTGACTTATAAAACTTGGAACACTAAAATCAAGTATCAGGAACTTACCGTAAGAGATTAGGTTTATTCTTAATTATAAATTTTAGAAGTTTATTGACATGTTGATATTTTGTTCTAGAATGCATTAATGATATAGACATGAAAATATGCTAGAGATAGATATCTGATTGTTAGAAAACCTTAACTAAAACTTGTGAAACTAAGGTATGAGAATACTTAGTTTCATCTGAGATATTGATATCGAGATAAAATGCATGAGAGTGATTCTTAATCTCTTTGTCAAGGTTTGCTTTTCTTAAAGATAGAATAAATCTGTGCGAGAGTGAGAATTATTTTATGTTAATCATCTGCATGAGAGCGAGATGATTTCTTATTAAGGGCAAATTATATCTTTATCATATTAAGAATAAACTAGCGAACATTTATTTATATCCAGTCATAGAAATCAGGATGGATGAACCCCTAGTCCCAATTCTTTCTCTCTAACATTTCGTGAACTTTTCGATCATTTGCTTTCCTCATAATCGTTTTGCCTAGTGTTGTGTCCGCAAGTGCACGGATACTCGAAGTAATAATTAAGATATCGAACCACAGAGACCTCGTTTGCCAAGTACCGAATAATCAATTTCTTACTAGCTAGGCAATTGAAAATGTGAAAGCAAAATATCGGAAGCTACACGAAAATATCAGAGAGATAAACTGGGACTAGGGTTTCATCCGGCTTAATTTTCATGACTAGATATGAATAGATGTTTATCAATCAAATTTTATTATAATAAAGACATAATTTACTTCATAAAGAAATCATCTCGCTCTCGCGCAGACAATTTACAAATAACTAATCCTCATTCTCATGCAAGATTTATTCAATATTAGATATAAGTAAATCATTGACAAATAACTCAAGGATCACTCTCATGCATCCAAATTCTAAGTCAATCATCTCAAGTGAAAACCACATATTTTCATACTATAATTTTCACAGGTTCTACTTAGGGCTATCCAACGATCCGATACTTGATCTCTCACAGTATCATCATGTTTATTTCAATAACTCAATCCTAAGTTCAGATTATCAACATGGCAATATACTTCTAAAATCGAAAAATAAGAACAGACCTAATTTCTTACGATGAGTTCCTAACGTTCAATTTTAGGTTTCCAAGTTTTCACAAATAACTTTTCAGTCCATATCGTAAAAACTCTAAATTATGCTAATTAATATGAATCTATAGAGAATTAAAGGCTGTCATCACATAAGTAGAATTACCATAGTAAAATTATCATGACAAAAGTAAAATTAATCTAGTCATTAAGAAATTAAGGGGATTACTCCCCCATGTCCCAAAAGAAGGTTTAAGCTAGCATGATCAAAGAATTAGAATAAAACATCATTTTGAGTGATTGGAAATCGAAAGAGAAGAGTAAAAGTTACAAAACAGGGCTGTAATGAAAATTATAGACCGTAATTTTGCTCCTGGACGCGATGAATAGTGGCGGCGCCCTTGTTTTTGTTGATTTCTCCCTCGATCGATCTCCTTTCACTCTGAAACTTTTGTTGTAAGTTATCCTCCTTCAGGCGAAGCTTCCTTTCAAATTTCGTGGCTAGAGGTGGTCTGTACGTTGAGAACTGATGAACCCTAGGGCGGCGGCGGTCCTTTGAAATTCGTCGTGAATCCGTGATAAAAAATTGTTCTTTTCGCTTTGGCTCGTCCACCTTCTTATCTTGATCATTCCCCTTTTTACGGATCTTCAATTGGTGCCCTAAATCTCGAGAAATTTTCTTTTTATGTTTCTAGTAGACGAATCGGTCAACTGGCCCGTAATCACGGTACCGTGAAATTCACCACTATAATGTCTTCTAAAGTTTCAGTATGAAATTCGCTTGAAATTACGGTACCATAAAAAGTCTCACGGTAGTACCGTATTTTCTTCAAAAGTTACTGTATGAATTTGGACATGAATTACGGCACCGAAAAATTATTACGATAGTGCCGTAATTTTCCAAAAAGTTTATGCAGGAAGCGGCCGTGAAAATCATTACGGTAGTGCCATATTAGCATATTATGACCATAAAATTCATTACGACACAGCCGTAATTTTGCTAGAAAACTCAGTTTGACTTGAAATTTGATGTGTAAACTCCTCTTGGTGATTAAAATACTTATATGTATTGAAATTGCTTAAAAACCCATCAAAATAATGCTTTTTTTACCTAAAATTAATCAAAAACCAAGAAAGGTACAGATTCTGAAGTATTTGACAAATAAGGCATAAAAATAAGCAAAAGAGCATGATTATGACCCCAAAAGACTAGCTAATATGCATGAAGAATACTATGAAATTTAGAATCATTAAAATACATAAGGCTCAAACTTTGCTTGTCCTCAAGCAAATAAAGAAATCAATACTGATTATGGAAAATAAACTTTCAGATGATAATAAATTTCTAAGATACAATTACTTATGAAAAATTCACATCAAAATGACAACTTAAAATTTCAAATAAATATATCATCCTCCGAATTCAATCCTAAAGATTCATGACTCAATCAAATAAAATTTCACAATGTGCATAAATAGATCTTCAATCTTATGAGTTCACCTAGTTTTAATTTTGAGTCCATGATGTGTTTGTTTACAGGAATAGGAACCTCAAAATCTTTTTCCACTCAAATTTTCTCTGTTCTTTTTATGTATCTTTGACATTTTCTTAAATGAATACCACCTTTCTTCTGGTGACAAATTTATAATATATTGGTCACATAACCAACATAATAGAACTCATATCCCTTTAAGTAGGAAAAAATCTTTTTGAGATAGTAGAGTTAATGTCAAAGAATCTCTCTCAAGGCATGCACCCACATAGATACACACTTTTTAATTGAACATCAACTCTTATCTTCGGTACCATTGCAAATACAATGCCAAGAAGAGAAGTTATAATTTTTAGACTTCAACCCATGTCTTTAGGTCCCACTACCAATTTTACCCAGTGCCAAATTGGGGAGTCACTTCTTTTTTTGATTTCAGATTCTTTCTTCCCAACAAATGATAAGATGGACTTTAAGGATCTACTAAGTTTGATCAATCAATATCAATCCAAAAATCATACAACATATGCTCGTTCTATTTAAATGAGTTATTTCTCTTTCAAATTTCATTCATTAAACAATATATTTACCCAAACCTTCATGTATTAATCGATGGAAAATTTCAATAGATAAATTATATCAAAGAAATAAATTCAGCATATTAGGTCTATTTCCAATTCTCAAGTATTGTCATGTACAGTAATTTATCATCAAGAAAAATTTTGGCATGATAACAGTAGTATTTTCATGATTAGAACAAATCTCACAAGGATTTGTCACATCATTACTATATCAGAACTAAAATCATCATTGTGTTAACCAAGTCATGCACCATACCAATCAAAGAGTATCAATCAAAACATCACATACAACCAAATCGAACTATCATCATATCATCTTATTGACGCAGCAGATGAATAGGAGGGCTCCTTAAAGCAATACTCTACGGTGGGGGAAACTATGATGCGGAAATCCGGGAGAGGGTCTTGAGACGAGGGAAGAGAAAGCGTGTGTGATCGGTGAAAATCCGTGGAGAAAACCGATGGGAAGAGCGCGAGATGTAACTTGAGCAACACTCGGAGCGACAAGCAACCACGGATCGAAACTCTAACGGAAAATACTCATCTCGATCGCGGAGCCAATGTTTGTTTTGCAAGCACATGCGCACACCCTTCACAATGCTATGGCAACCCACCAAGCTTACTCATCCAAGACAGAACGCAGCAAGATGAACATGTCGAGGACCCGACGCCCAAGCGGGGTTCGCCGGGTGTTTTGTTTGAAAGCTGAAAAAAAGAGTGTACAAAGAGGAGTCGAGGGAACTCTAGGTGAGCTCCTCGGAGTTTTGCTGGACCTAAGGCCTTGCAAGGGAAGGCGGAAACTTCAACAAGAACTAAGAAACACATAGCCCTTCAGCCCCTCTTTTATGGATCAAAAGGGGGGAGAGAGGATCACAAGCTAAACATGTGGGGTAGTTGGAGAAGCCAACCACCTAAAACAAACTAAAGTAGGGTCAAGATGCCCCCTAACTACCGAAAAGTAAAACAAACTAGCAACTATTCCCTGGGTGATTCCTTCATGCGAGGGGTGTGAGGCGTCGAGTGAAGCGTCGAGTGAAAGAGTCATCCACGTGGTCGCTATCCGGACGCATGCGGCGCTACACCATCTCCGAGCAAGCCACCGCGAAGCAGCATAACTTGCTGATGGTGGGCTAATTCTGGACGTTGTTGGCGGTGTCGTGTGCTGAGTTGACGACCCAGTGGTTGTAGCGGTTGGTGGGCCGCTCACAGTCGGTGGTCGAGTCTCGAAGCGGCCCCCAAGTGAGGGGTATCGGGGGAAGCAGATGAAGGGATGTCGTGGAAGCAGGAGAAGTCACATCGCCGGAGCGGATGGGGCATGTCGTGGCTGTCAAAGGGCTCATCACTCCTACAAAACGGTCTGGAGGGTACGAGGACCGCTGAGAACGTAGAACAGGGTGGAAAACCACCGTCTTTGGCTTTCTGGGGCTGAACATGGCCTGCCCGTGTTCATCTTCACGGCCGTGTTTGGCATCTGATTTCTGCGCTGAGGTGAACACGGCTGGTGTCATGGCCATGTTGGGGGTCTGTGAGCTCGTCACGGCCTAGCCGTGTTCCACGTCAGGGCCGTGTTCGCTGGAGCCAAAATACACAGAATGTTGCGCTGATTTCACGGCGGTGCCGTAACAAGGAATACGAGCCGTAATCTTGTTCACGGCCTGGCCATGTTCTCCGTCACTGCCGTGTTCGCTGGGGCCGAAATCCACAGAATGTTGCGCTGATTTCACGGCGGTGTCGTAACCTGGAATACGGGCTGTAATCTTGTTCACGGCCTGGCCGTGTTCTCCGTCACGGCCGTGATTGCTTGAGCCGAAAGTTGCCGAGCCCGACACGGCGGGTGCCACGGCCATGTTCTCCATCTCGGCCTGGCCGTGTTCAGGGCGGTAGAGAGCTTCTTGATTTGAATTTTGGGGGGTGTCTTCGTCAAGTCCTGGGAAGTCTCCCCAAGCATCTTCTAGAGGAATGTGGCCTTCCACATAGACGTCTATGACTCCGTCAAGTATCTGGGGGGGGGGGAGAATTCTCCTTCGAAGAATAAGGTGGAGAGCCATCAGATGAAGGGGCGCCGGCGTGGAGGGGCGCGTGATACGGTAGGAGGTCGGCGATGTTGAAGATGGGGCTACGGTGGGAATCCGCTGGAAGGTCGAGGACGTGAGCATTGGAGCCAAGTCGCCGTAGGACCATGTAGGGACCGGCGCAGCGTGCATGCAACTTCCAATTGACTCACGATGTCAAACGCTCAGGGTGGAGACACACCATGACAAGCTCACCAATCTCAAAATGTCGTGGCCTACGATGCACGTTGGCCTCAGCCGCGTACCGGGTGTTGCTCAAGAAAATACATCAACAAATTTCATCGTGCAAACCCGCAAGATGAGAAGCAAAGGTGTATGCAGACTCATGGATAGATGGTGGAGGAGGGACGTTGTGCATGTCTATGGGTTTCCTAGGTTGGTGCCTGAGGACAACCTGGAAAGGACTCAGCCTCGTTGAGCGGTGTGACGCGCTATTATACGCGAATTCCGCGATAGGAAGGTGTTCAGCCCAATGGCATGGGAAGTCGCCAGCTAAGCACCGCAGAAGGTTACCCAAATTCTGATTCACCACCTCGGTTTGACCGTCCGTCTATGGATGGTAAGCCGACGAAAACTTGAGAGTAGTCCCAAGGAGGGCCCACAATGATTTCCAAAAGTGACCGACGAATCGGGTGTTGCGGTTATAGACAATGGTGAGGGGCAAGCCGTGTAGACGGACAATCTCATTAATTAACAGATGGGCAATGTGGGAAGCATCGGCGGTCCTACAACAAGGAACAAAATGCGCCATCTTAGTGAAGCAGTCCACGACAACGAAGATGGAGTCATGGCGCGAGATGGTACGGGGCAGACCAAGGATGAAGTCCATGCTAATGTCGAGCCATGGACTCCTAGGGACTGGCAGGGGGGTGTACAAGCCAGTGTTGGCAGGGCGAGGCTTGGCACGTTTGCAGGTGCCGCAATGCCGAATGACCCTATCTACATCCTTACGAAGAGTGGGCTAGAAGAAGCGGTATTCGGCCAAGTCGAGGGTCTTATCGCCGCCATGGTGCCCAGTGGCACCGCCAGTGTGTAGCTCGAGCAGCAGCGAGGAGGGAGGACTGGGGAATGCACAAACGAGGAATGCACAAACGATTACCGTACACAAGATAACTATCGTGGAGATGATACGGGAGGTCTGGGGGGTCGGCAGCGAGGAGGCGAGCGAGTATCAGACCGAAGTCAGGGCAATCCGCATACTCATCGCGGATGTGGGGAAGGGCTGGAATAGACATGGATAGGACAGACAGGAGCGAGCGGACTCGACTAAGGGCATCGGCCATGACGTTCTCTTTCCCAGCCTTGTGTGTGATCACAAACGTGTATTGCTGGAGAAACTCAACCCACTTCGCATGGCGACGGACGAGCTTCTTCTAGGAGTTGAGGAACGAAAGGGCTTGGTGGTCACTAAAGAGGACGAACTCTTTATGAAGGAGATAGTGATGCCACTGTCAAAGAGATTGCACAATGGCGTAAAACTTCTTGTCATAGGTAGAGTATCATTGCCGCGCATCGTTCAGCTTATCGCTGAAGAAGGCGACCGGGTGGCCCTCTTGGCTAAGGTTTCCTCCAATGCCAGTACCAAAGGCATCAGAGGCAACCTCGAAAACTTTAGAAAAGTCAGGGAGGCGAAGGACGGGTGCAGAGCTCACGATGTCCTTAAGGGCTGAGAAAGTGTGGCTCACCGCGGGTGTCCAACAGAAGGTCTCATTCTTGGTGCAAGCCGTCATAGGGGATGCGATGGTGTTGAATCCCTTAATGAAACAACAGTAGAAGGCAGCGAGGCCGAGAAAGCTGCAGACCTCAGTGACGGACTCGGGTTCCGGCTAGCAACAGATGGCCTCGATTTGAAGGAACCCCTTAAACTAAGGGGGGTCCCCTTCTAGGGGGAGCGAAAACCCTAATCAGGTGGCGCATAAATTTTTGGCAGCGGTATTAAGGGTTTCAAAGGATCT
>CM050438.1:58589654-58604795 GCA_027562315.1 Costus pulverulentus
CAATTGAATATCCTAGTAGGGTCTGTCCAGTACATCCAATATACCCATGAGTCTACATCTTATTCCATGCTCGAAGCATCCTATAAGATTAGAACACATATTAGTCTTGACCATATCAAGGCTGGCTCATGTTCACCAAGATATATCGACTAAGGACTTTACTGCATGTCAGCCTAGCTGAACATGAGACATTATTCAGAAGAAAATATATTGCAGCAGACAATGTAGCAACCTGAATAATAACCATGCCTTTATAAACATAAAAGTTTATACATGATACTGTTACAATCCCAAGGCCTCAAACATTAGCCTTAAGGGCATACCCCCAACAGAATCAATAATTATGTAGAGGGAGTCAAATAACACGATAATACAATGACTAGAACAACAATATATAAATAATATAACAATGTCGTGCAAATCATCAAGCTGGCCAACAGATCTCACTTAAGAGCCGCACTCATTTTCAGAGTGTTTCCACTGTTGCTCATGCAATGGAATGACTGTCCTAAACAGCCCAGAGTGTTACATCCAACACTGACATCCGTAGTATTGTTCTCAAGACAACTGGCGGTGCCATACCGGCATCTCAAATAGTCCGATACGCGTCGGAACTATAAATCACATAAACATGCCACTGGAGAATAAATCATCCAGTCCAGAGGTCAATATATATCACGACTTTATCATCACAGATTTACAACGGTTCCACATATTCATGTGCCAACATCACAGATACGCAATTGTTCAACCATGCTCATAAGCCAATATATCAGATATCTCAAAACAGGTTTGTTAACCATTCATACAGAAACAGAATATGACCAAATAAACAAGATAATTGAGGTCAACAGGAATTACGAAACAAATCAAGCAGACGAAACAATAAGATATCAGTGTCATTCAATTCTAACATATGCATTATCTATCAAACCAAAGGATTAAGCAGCAAATGCTATAATTCTTGACACTATAAGAAAGGAGTAGGGTAAGATTCCTACCTCAAGTGCTGTTATCCTGAATTCTTTTAAAAAGCCAATAACTTGTTTATCAAACGGTGCAAGCCAACCTGTGGATCAATCACTCTGTAACATGAATTTGTAAATAAACTCTATCAATAAGCATCCTACCTTGAAAAACAAGACTTCCAACATGTAGAACATAACCCTAAACTTATAGAACCAATCTTATATCATGTGAACCGGACCTAAAACCCACTGAACCGGACAGAATTGCACTAATCCGATTAAATTCACCCTGAACCAAGTCAGACCGACATTTAGAACTTAAATTACTCAAAATATACAAGTAATCTAAAGCATCACAGAGTGTCATTGGATAGGAAATTTCATAAGCTTTACAACGGCTACCTAAACCGGCCTAGATTCAACCGAATTGGGGTCGAACCGGTCCAAATTCAAGAACTGGACCGAAATTGAAATTGAACCGCTCACCACCGTTGAACAGGTTCAAATCAATTTCAATACACAAACGCCGCCGTGCAAGGCCGCCGGACTCGCGTCTACTGCGTGCGCCGGCGAGCTCGCGAGGGCGCGTCGAACATTGGATCGACTCCAAATTCCTCGAGAAGACTTCTGACGACGAAACGAAGCTCTACGACTGGCCTCGGCGAGCTTTCGATGCACGGTCGAAGCTCTTGAAGCGAACGAAAGTATCGAAGGAGGCACCGCCACCGTCGATACCCAAAACTCAACCAAAGCCCATCAGAACTTCACAAAAACTTTAGGAAAGCAAGTATACCTTGCTACGAAGCTGTATCGCAGCCCAAAATAGATAAATCGCCGGTGCCGGTTGCACAGAAGGTGAAGACGACGCGAAGCTCCGGTGAACTCTTCCTGCTCCGATTTCTCCTTCCAAGCGGCGCGTCCAGGCTTGAAGGGAGGCTAGGGTTCTGATGCTCCTCGAATCGAGTAGAAGCCCTCTAATATAGAGGTAAAACACGTCCAAGGTCGGCGAGATCGTGGCAACGACTCGATCCCCGCAAAAATCGGGGGAGATGACGCGTCAACTTGGTCTAGAACTCAAATTTAAACTTTAATCAAATAAATCAAATCCGATATAATATTAAACACGCGAATTGTCTCAGTGGTTAGGCGGAGCCGAGTGCGCATGCGCGATGCGGGTTCGAATCCCCGCAGATGCCTTGTCGTTTTTTTTAACATAAATTTAACATAAACTTCAAATACCAAATAGAAGTGCGGTTTAATAAACAAAATTGAAATATACCTTAGCGGTAAGATCGCATGCAAAATCAACGCGCGTCGCAGGGTCGAATCCCTGCGAGCACAAAATCAATGTTTTTTTTTAAAATTTTATTATTATTATTAATTTTTTTTTCCTTTTAAAAATTCTGAAAAAATCTCATAAAATCATAAAAATTCCAATTCTAAATTCTGAATTTTCTGAAATTTAAAATTTTAATTTAGTAATAAAATCAAGGTATAACAGGAGCAATCTTGGGACAAAGGAAAGACAAAAAGCCTTATGTTATCCATTATGCTAGCAAAACTTTGGATGAGACACAGAGGAATTACACTACCACTGAAAAGGAACTTCTAACTGTAGTATTTGCCTTTGATAAATTTATATCATACTTGATTAACTCTGAAGTAGTAGTGTACACTGACCATGCAACTGTTAGGTACTTAATGAAGAAAAAGGATACTAAACCATGATTACTTAGATGGATTTCACTTTTGCAAGAATTTGATTTGGAGATTAAAGACAAAAAGCGATCAGAAAACCTTGTCGTAGATCATCGTTCAAGAATAATGGTAGATACAGAAAAGAATGATGAGTTCAATGATTCCTTCCCTGAAGAACAGCTCTTAGCCATTCAACAACTCAGAGCCCCCTGGTATGCTGACACAATAAATGTGTTTAGAAGATGTGAGTTACCAAAAAAGGAAGAGATTTTTGGCTGAGGTGAAACTCTATTATTGGGATGAGCCTTATGTGTTTAGAAGATGTGCTGATGGCATGTTTAGAAGATGTGTACCTAAAGAAGAGGTTGCAGATATATTGCTTCAATGCCATGGATCCTCTTATGGTGGACATGCCGGTACTGAGAAGACTACTTTCAAAGTGTTACAATCAGGATTTTATTGGCCCACAATTTTCAAACATGCTAGAAGCTTTGTTTTATCTTGTGATAGATGTCAAAAAACAGGGAACATTAATAGAAGATATGAGATGCCACTGTCCAATATTCTTGAGGTTGAAATATTTGATGTTTGGGGGATAGACTTCATAGGACCTTTTCCATCCTCTGGAGGTAACAAGTACATTCTGGTGGTAGTTTATTATGTTTCAAAATGGGTTGAGGCTCTTTCTTCCCCTACCAATGATTCTAAAGTTGTAGTTAAACTGTTCAAAAAAATTAACTTTCCACGATACAGGACACCACGAGTAGTAATCAGTGATGGAGGCTCGCATTTCATAGAACATAATTTCTCAGCCATACTTAGGAAATATGGAGTAAATCATAGAGTTGCAACACCTTATAACCCCCAAACAAGTGGTCAAGTTGAGATATCAAATAGAGAAATCAAAGGAAATTTGGAAAAGACAGTGTCACGCACTAGAAAAGATTGGGCATTCAAACTTGATAATGCATTATGGGCGTATAGTACTGCTTTCAAAATGCCCATAGGTATGTCTCCTTTTCAGTTGATTTATGGAAAATCATGCCACCTTCCTGTAGAGCTTGAGCATAAGGCGTACTAGGCAATTAAGATGTTGAATTTTGATTTGAAGAACGAGGGTGAAAAATGGAGATTACAATTAAACGAGTTATATGATATCAGACTTTCTGCATATGAAAATGCAAGAATTTATAAGGAAAGAACTAAAAGATGGCATGATCGACATGTTTTCAGTAGAGATTTCCAACCAGGTGACTTTGTTCTTTTATTCAATTCTAGATTGAGACTTTTTCCTGGAAAACTTAAGTCTCGATGGTCTGGGTCTTTTCAGGTAAATAAAGCTTATCCTTACGGAGCCGTAGATATATGGAATGAGGAAACAAGAGAATACAAGGTTAATGGTCAAAGGCTGAAGCATTATTATCAAGAGGAGCGAATTGAAGAAATGGAGAATTTATATTTAGATGAACCACGATCAAATCCGAGTGCAAAAGGGTCAAGCAAATGACCTTAAATTAGCGCTTCTTGGGAGGCAACCCAATCTTTCTAACTTTATTTTTGCTTTCTTTTATTTACTTTTATCTAGGTTTTCTTTTCATAACTAATTTTTATTTTCCTCTGTAGGTAAACAAACTTTGGTGGAAAAGACCCAACAGCATGGATTGTAAGAATCTAGTGAGTATTTCTTTCCCTCTTACTCTTGCATTACATCAGTTATACATATTTTTATGATGATGATTCTTCCACAAATTTTTATTATCCACCACTGCTACTTCACATGCTTATATTTTTATCTTCGATCCCGTTGTATTACACATGATGATGAGTAAATTTTTGATATGAATGATTTATTGGCTTTGATCAATTTTTGAAGATTATTGTTGATAACTTGTTTGATTTTATTCATAAGTGAATTCAAATATGAGATTAGAACTAGATCTATCATATCAAATTTATTTCTCTTATACATATCTACTTTTGAAAATTTTTATTGGTTCATAAGTGAGATTTTAGGGAGATATGTTGTTTGAAAGTTTTGATTTAAGAGTAAAGCTACTTTTTCAATAGAATTAGCATATGAGAATGAATTTTTGAATTGATATCAATTAATTAATCTAATTGAAGTTTTGTTTATATTACTATTTGTTGGGAAGAAAGAGTCCAAAATCCAAAAAAATAGTGAGTGACTCCCCTACTTGGCACTGTGCAAAATTGACAATGGTACCAAAGGTCATGGTTTGAAGTTTGAAAAAGAAAAAAATAAATGATGAGAGGAATATATTCACATTAACTCCACTGTCTTTAGTAAAATTCTTTCTACTAAAATGACATGAGTTATATTACATTGACTATGTGATCTGTGTACTCTAACTTCGACGCTAGAAAAAAGGTGGTAATCGAATCAAAAAATGTGAATAATACAATAAGAAAAAAAAAAGAGAAAAAGAATAAAAATTTGAGTGGAAAAAGATTTTGGATATCCCATTCCTGTAAACAAAAGTATGATAAATTTAAACTGAAAATTTGATTATGTCATTGATGGGGGTAGAAACCACAAGCCACGAAAATACAAATGGAGTCTACAACTGCCATAGACAAAGACTCGGAGGTTCACAAATAAGCTAGCAAGCTAAATCGTGAAGCTAGCTCAAAATAATGGTAGAACGACTTCAATCACTCAATAAACTCAAGAGATTCAAGCTTAATAAAGATGCGCCAGCCAAATCCAAGATGCGCCATTAATCAGCTAGCCAATCCAGCCATATGAAGATACGCCAGCTTCAAGTCAAACCATCAGAGATTGTATCTAGCGCACGCTGCAAATAATAGAAACTTGCAACGTCACATAGCAGCCAACAAGGAAAGCTCAACGTGCAGCCACCTTCAACGCCTCTCCTTTGCACCAACAAGGAAAGAGCAACGTCTCTCTACAGCAGTCAGAGGAAGCTTCAACGCCATCTCTGCAGCCGCTCAAAGAAGGAAACATCAACATCTCCAAGCTCCAACGTTCACCTTCAAAGCTTCAGCCTATATGTATCTCATCATGCATGCATCTTTTGTAATCGAATTTGATGAATGAAATACTTTTTTTCTTCCAATGGAATTGGATGTCTCCTATCCTCTTCCACTCTGAGGTGCTTGTGTCACCTAGCTTTCCCTTCTTCCCTCTTCCCCAATCTCTTCTTCAACCCCTAATCTTCCTGCTCCGATTGCAATCATCCGCATGCTTCAGCCATCTCTAGATTTTCTGAATCTTTGTGAGCACGCCGCCGACGATCTGCCGGTCTGATCCTCACAAGATTTTGTGCATCACTCTTCCTCTCCAAGATGTGTCTTCAGCCACCGGCATCCGCTAATCCTCCCATCCGATCACCGGAATTGAACGTCAGTTCGAATCCCCTATTCTCGCCAGCCTTCCGCCCTAGTTCCGTCTTCCAGCACCGTTCTCCTCCGACCGGCCACTTATCCCCCTCAAACTATGTCCACCACTTCGCCATCGACAGACGAACCTCCAATCGTAACAGGTCCGGCGATCGTGGACCACCGGACGAACGCCGCCCAACTCTGCTCTCCGATCGTGTTTCCCTGTTTCCGCCATGCTCCCGCCTCTGACCCGCCTTCCAGCATCGTTCTCCTCCGGCCGGCCATCATTCATCCCCAAACTCCGGCCACAACCTCTCCTCTACCATAGCAACCTCCAATCATAGAAGGTTTGGATTTGGTGCACCAGGTGACAAACGGCAACGACGAACGCCGACGCCCCTGCTCCGCTCGCACACTTCTGCTGTTTCAGATCTTCCCTCTTGCTTGTCTGCTGTTTAACTTGATTAGCCTTATTGACGTAGAATTTTAGCGTGCTCAGATAGGCATCCATCTCTAATGTTTGATGCTAATAGAAAGATCAAATCCTCTTCTACCATTTCGATTATTTGGGGAGAGCCCATAATCAACATATGATCCTAAATCCCCTAGCAACTTTTGATATCTGATACATTCCTGCACCTATTTTAAAACTAATCTAATTAGTATTTTTTGTGTAGGTATTTTAAGCAATCGGTGGAGCAAAAGTCTACATCCTTGATAAGAATACGAAGAACACACTTTGTTCTACATGCAGGTTTAATTGGTTTGAATTTTGGATCACTGGATTCTCCTGCAACATATAGCTACTTTTTGTAAATGATTAAAGTCGCCCTAAAATTCTGATCGATATTTTTTGGCTATTTTATGAACTTTGATCTTTATTTTGAAAATAAAAGAAATACATCTATCCTTATTTCAGCTGTGCTCATCACATGTCTCCACCCCACATCAGTCATGAGATTGAGATTCTGTCTTTTATACAAATTGTGAAGTTTTATTTGACTAAGTAGTGGTTCTTGAGAATTGAATTTAGAAGATGACATATTTGTTTAAAATTTTATGATTCAATTGATGAGAATTTTTCATTAGTGATTATATGTTATAAATTTATTTTCCATGAGAAAGTCTAAGCCTATGACCCGTTTTTGAAAATTTTTGGTTTTTGCTTGAGGACAAGCAAAGTTTAAGCCTTATGTATTTGATGACACCGAAATTTATAGGAAATTTTGTGTCATTCCATTGGTATTTTTTGTGTCATATTCATGACTTTGCTTAATTTTATGCCTTTTTTATCAATATTTGCGGAATCTACACTCTTTTATGTTTTTGATGATTTTCAGGTAAAAAGGTATATTTTTCATTCGATTTCGAGCAATCCAGATGCATAATTGGATTCACAACATCAAGAGGAGACCCTATATTTGCATGTTAGGAACCCTCTTAGGTTAGTTCTTATTTGTTTGATTCTATTAGATTAATTGCCATGATAATGATATGAATCTAAAGATTGAGTCTAAGTTATCAAACGTGGAGATCTTGTGCAAAAGCAAGGATCAGAACGTTCGAGAACCATGAGTAAAACTAGTGGCGAGCCTCGGATGCACGAAAGTGATCCTTGAGATTTCACTAGAGATTATCAACCTAGAATTCGGATGCACGAAAGTGATCTTTGAATTCTTCAATTGATAATTTACTTATCCTCAGCGTTGGGACGAATCTTGCGCCAATGCGAGGATTGGTCCCTGCATGATTATCTATACGAAAGTGAGATAATCCTTTTATTAATTAAATTAAATCTTTATCATGATAAAATTAAACTAAATATATATCTATTCTTGTCTAGTCATAGAAATTAAAGTGAATGAAACCCTAGTCCATGCATCTCTATCTGATATTTTCATTCTTGCTTTCGTTTGCCCGTTTCAGCTATTTTGATCGCCTAGATAGTAAGAAATCATCTATTCGGTACTCAACAACATAGGCCTCTGTGAGATCGATACTTTTCTTTATTACTTCGAGTATCCATGCACTTGCGGACACTACAAGTCTATGGACAACAAGTTTTTGGAGCCGTGTCATGGAGTGACAATAGCCCTGTACGCAAACACTTAGTTTTTGGCCGCGACACCTAAAATAAGTCTTCCTACTTGTATTCATAATTGTGTACTTTCGGATCACAACAGCCAACCATCACTTTCGCTTTTACCTTGAGAAGGTCGATACAGTATCTCTCCAAAGTCCACTGATTGTGATTTAAAGCCATCTCCTCTAGCAACTTGAAAGCATCTTCAATGGTTCTGCTCATGTGAGCTCCTCCTGCAGCAGCATCAACAGTTAGTATGGTATTATATAGCAAACCATTATAAAAAGTTTGAATTAAAACCCAATTCTCAAGGCCATGGTGAGGACACTTCCGTTGTAAATCGTTAAACTGCTCCCATGCCTCGCTAAAAGATTCACCATCCCTCTGTGTAAAGCTTGTTATCTGGTTTCTCAATTGGATGGTCTTGCTAGGTGGACGGTATTTCATCAAGAAAGCATTTGATAGTTGTTCCTTTGTGGTGAAGGTACCGGTAGGTTGAGCTTGGAGCCAATAACGCGCTCGGTCCCTACGAGAAAAAGGAAACAATCTCGGTTTCAATGCATCATTAGAAACACCATTAATCTTAATTGTATCACATAATTTAAGAAACAAAGCAAGGTGTTGGTTAGGATCTTCAAGCGTAGATTCTCCAAACTGGTTCTGTTGGATCATGGACAAGAAAGCAGGCATGATTTCAAAGTTGTTAGCCTCTTTAACCGATCTAGCAATGCTAAAATTAATCTCATGTGGATTAGGGGCTGCATAGTCCCTAAGCGGCCTTCTGTCTGCCATGTCTACTTCTTCTTCTTATCTCTCCTCAAATCTAAGCTTCCTACGTAGTCTAAGTGTTTTATTTATCTTAGGATCAAAAGGAACTAGAGGTTCTGATCTAAGATTCCTGCGCATGCAAAGTAGATAGATCAAATAATTTCAAGTAAAAATAAAAGAACAGAAAAACAAAAAATAAACAAAACCTATTCTAGCAATACTCTTAATATCTTCAATATTGACAAAAACCATGGTCCCTGGCAACGACGCCAAAAACGTGTGTGTCCGCAAGTGCACGGAGACTCGAAGCAATAATTAAGATATCGAACCATAGAGACCTCGTTTGCCAAGCACCGAATAATCAAATTCTTACTAGCTGGGCAATCAAAAATATGAAAGCAAAGTATCAGAAGCTACACGAAAATATCAGAGAGAGAAATTGGGACTAGGGTTTCATCCGCCTTAATTTCCATGACTATATATGAATAGATGTTCGTTAATCAAATTTTATTATGATAAAGACATAATTTACTTCATAAAGAAATCATCTCGCTCTCGCGTAGACAATTTACAAAGAACTAATCTACACTCTCATGCAGGATTTATTCAATGTTAGATATAAGTAAATCATAGACAAGGAACTCAAGGATCACTCTCATGCATTCGAATTATAAGTCAATCATTTCAAGTGAAAACTACATATCATACTATAATTTTCACAGGTTCTACTTAAGGTTCTCCAATAATCTGATACTTAATCTCTCACAGTATCATCATGTTTATTTCAATAACTCAATACTAAGTTCAGATTATCAACATAGCAATATACTTCTAAAATCGAGAAATCAGAACAGACCTAATTCCTTACGATAAGTTCCAAATGTTCAATTTTAGGGTTCCAAGTATTCATAAATCACTTTTCAGTCCATATCGTAAAAACTCTAAATCATGCTGATTAATATTAATCTATGGAAAATTAAGGGAAATAATTACATAAGTAGTATTATCACAGTAAAATTATTAGGACGAAAGTAAAATTAATCTAGTCATTAAGAAATTTAGGAGATTACTCCCCCATGTCCCAAAACAAGGTTTAAGCTAGCATGATCGAAGAATTACAATAAAACATCGGTTAGAGTGATTAGAAATTAAAAGAGAAGAGCAAAAGTTACAAAACAGGGTTGTAATGAAAATTAGAGCCTGTAATTTTGCTCCTAGAGGCGATGAACAGTGGCGGCACCCTTGTTTTTGTTGTTTTCTCCCTCGATCGATCTCCTTCCACTCTAAAACTTCTATATTTTGTTCTCCTTCTTCAGGCCTAGCTTCCTTTCAAATTTATTGGTCGGAGGTGGTCTGTACGCTGAGAACTGACAAACCCTAGGGCTGCGGCGATTCTGTAAAATTCATCGTGAATTCATGATAAAATTTGTACTTTTCACTTTTGGCTCGTCATCCTCCTTATCCTGATTGTTCCCCTTTTTACGGATCTTCAATTGCTGCCCTAAAGCTCGAGAAATCATCTTTTTAAGTTTCCAGCAGAAGAATCAGGCAACTGGGCCGTAATTACGGTACTGTGAAATTCATTACAGCGGTGTCGTAATGTCTTCTGAAGTCTCTATATGAAATTCGCTTGAAATTACGGTACCATAAAATGTCTCACGGTAGTACTGTATTCTCTTCAAAAGTTACTGTATGATTTTGGACTTGAGTTACGACACTGAAAAATTATTACGGTAGTCCCGTAATTTTCCAAAATGTTTCTGTGGGAAGCTACAAGAAAATAATTACGGTAGTGCCATATTTGCATATTACGGTCGTAAAATTCATTACAGCACTGCCGTAATTTCGCTAGAAAACTCGATTTGACTTGAAATTTGATGTGTAAACTCCTCTTGAAGATTAGAATCCTTGTACATATTGAAATTGCTTAAAAACCGATCAAAATAATGCTTTTTTACCTGAAATTAATCAAAAACCAATAAAGGTGTAGATTCCGAAGTATTTGACAAAAATGGCATAAAAATAAGCAAAATAGCATAATTATGACCCCAAAAGAATAGCTAATAAGTATGAAAAATACTATGAAATTTAGAGTCATCACCTAGCTAGTGAGAAATTGATTATTCGATACTTGACAAACAAGGTCTCTGTGCTTCGATATCTTAATTATTACTTTGAGTATCCGTGCACTTGCGGACACAACAAGTTTATGGCGCCATGATTGATTACCTGTGGATTTGGGGCTGCATAATCTCTAAGTGTTCTCCTTTCAGCCATAATTGATTCTTCTTCTTCTCTTTCCTCTGCGAATCTAACTTGCTGGCCTTGTAATGCTAGAGCGAATTCCCTATGGATTTGGGGCTGCATAATCTCTAAGTGTTCTCCTTTTAGCTATGATAGATACCTCTTCTTCTCTTTCCTCTACGAATCTAAGTTTCCTATGCAATCTAAGAGAATTATTAATTTCAGGATCGAAGGGAACTAATCGTCCTGATCTAAGAGTCCTGCGCATAAACAAGTAGAAGATCAAACAAATTCAAAATTTACAGAAAATACGAGAAAATCATAATATTTCAAAGAAAATTTAGAAAATAATAAAAACAGGAAAACAAAACCTAGTCTAACAATATTTTCAATTCATTCGATATAAAAAAAACCAAGGTCCCCGGCAATGACGCCAAAAACTTGTTGTGTCCGCAAGTGCACGGATACTGGAAGTAATAATTAAGATATCGAACCACAGAGACCTTGTTTGTCAAGTACCGAATAATCGATTTCTCACTAGCTAGGCAAAACGATTGTGAGGAAAGCAAACTATTGAAAAGTTCACAAAATGTCAGAGAGAAAGAATTAGGATAGGGGTTCATCCATCCTGATTTCTATGACTGGATATAAATAAATGTTTATCAGTTTATTCTTAATATGATGAAGATATAATTTGCCTTAATAAGAAATTATCTCACTCTCACGCAGATGATTAACATAAAATAATTCTCGCTCTCGAACAGATTTATTCAATGTCTAAGAAAAGCAAACCTTGACAAAGAGATTAAGAATCACTCTCATGCATTCTATCTCGATATCAATATCTCGAATGAAACTAAGTATTCTCATACCTTGGATTCACATGTTTTACTTAAGGTTTTCTAACAATCAAACATCTATCTCAAGCATATTTTTATGTCTATATCATTAATGCATCCTAAAACAAAAAAAATCAACAAGTCAATAAACTTCTAAAATTTAGAATTAAGAATAAACCTAATCTCTTATAATAAGTTCCTAATACTTGATTTTAGTGTTCCAAGTTTTATAAGTCACTTCTCAGTCCATATCATAAAACTCTAACACATGCTGACAATATGAAACTAGAATGCATTAAAGGCAGTGATCACTTAAGTAAAATTCTCATATCAAGAATATTCTGATGAAATAGAAATCATTCAGTCATTAAGAAATCAAGAGGACTACACCTCATGTCCCGAAGAGGTTTAAGCTAGCATGATTGAAGAATTACAATAAAACTTCATTTAGAGTGATTGGAAATTGCAAGACAAGAGTAAAAGTTACAAAACAAGGCTGTAATGAAAATTATAGCCCGTAATTTTGCACCTAGACGCGATGAATAGTGGCGGCGCCCCTGTGTTTGTTGATGTCTCCCTCTTTTACTTTGAAACTTCTGTGGTATCTTCTCCTTCTTTAGGCGAAGCTTCCTCTTAAATTTCACGACAGGACGTGGTGTGTACGCTGAACGGTGATGAACCCTAGGGCAGTAGTGATTCTCTGAAATTCTTCGTGAACCCATGATAAAAATTGGTCCTTTCATTTTTGGCTCATTCCCCCACTTTTTCCTGATCATTCCCCTTTTTACGAATCTTCAATTGGTGCCCTAAAGCTCGAGAAATCGTCTCTTTAATTTTCCAGTGAAAAAATCGGGCAATTGGGTCGTAATTACGGTATCGTGAAATTCATTACAGCGGTGCCGTAATGTCTTATGAAGTCTCGATATGAAATTGTCTTGAAATTACGGTACCATAAAAAGTCTCACGATAGTACCATATTCTCTTCAAAAGTTACTGTATGAATTTGGACCTAAATTACAGCATAGTAAAATTATTATGGTAGTACCATAATTTTCCAAAAAGTTTATGCGAGAAGCGGCCGTGAAAATCATTACGGTAGTGTCATATTTGTAGAATACGACAGTAAAATACATTGCGGTACTGCCGTAATTTCGCTAAAAAACTCAGTTTGACTTGAAATTTGATGTGGAAACTCCTCTTAATGATTAGAATCCTTGTACGTATTGAGATTGCTTAAAAACCAATCAAAATAATACTTTTTTACCTGAAATTAATCAAAAGCTAAGAAAGGTGTAGATTCCAAAGTATTTAACAAATAAGGCATAAAAATAAGCAAAAGAGCATGATTATGACCCCAAAAGACTAGCCAATAAGTATGAAAAATAGTATGAAATTTGGAGTCATCACCTAGCTAGTGAGAAATCGATTATTCGGTACTTGACAAACAAGATCTCTGTGGTTCGATATCTTAATTATTACTTCGAGTATCCATGCACTTGCGGCACAACAAGTTTTCGGCGCCATGATTGATTCCCTGTGGATTTGGGGCTGCATAATCTCTAGGTGTTCTCCTTTCAGCCATAATTGATTCTTCTTCTTCTCTTTCCTCTACGAATCTAAGTTGCTAGCCTAGAAATGCTGGAGCGAATTCCCTATGGATTTGGGGCTGCATAATCTCTAAGTGTTCTCCTTTTAGCTATGATTGACACCTCTTCTTCTCTTTCCTCTACGAATCTAAGTTTCCTACGCAATCTAAGAGTTTTATTAATTTCAGGATCGAAGGGAACTAATGGTCCTGATCTAAGAGTCCAGCGCATAAACAAGTAGAAGATCAAACAAACTCAAAATTTGTAGAAAATAAGAGAAAATCATAATATTTCATAGAAAATTTAGAAAATAATAAAAACAAGAAAACAAAACCTAGTCTAGCAATATTTTCAATTCCTTCGATATAAAAAAAACCAAGGTCTCCGGCAACGACGCCAAAAACTTGTTGTGTCCGCAAGTGCACGGATACTGGAAGTAATAATTAAGATATTGAACCACAGAGACCTTGTTTGTCAAGTACCGAATAATCGATTTCTCACTAGCTAGGCAAAACGATTGTGATGAAAGCAAACTATCAAAAAGTTCATGAAATGTCAGAGAGAAAGAATTGGGATAGGGGTTCATCCATCCTGATTTCTATGACTGGATATAAATAAATGTTCATCAGTTTATTCTTAATATGATAAAGATATAATTTGCCTTAATAAGAAATTATCTCACTCTCACGCAGATGATTAACATAAAATAATTCTCGCTTTCGCACAGATTTATTCACTGTCTAAGAAAAGCAAACCTTGACAAAGAGATTAAGAATCACTCTCATGCATTCTATCTCGATATCAATATCTCGAATGAAACTAAGTATTCTCATACAAACTCAGAGACTGTGTTGTACCAACTCAGTTGGCACAGTCTGCTAGATTGCCCAGATGAAGGGGAATCACACGGGTTGGCGATTGGCAGGGACTGCCTACCAGAAATTAGTGCTTGTGCTCTCTGTGCATCTTATCTCGCCTGAGCGGGACGCGGAGACCAAGTATGAAATCTGGATCCCATCTCACTAAAAGAGTATTACTCTTTCGGGCTGTTTTGCTGGATTTTTTAGCCAGATAAAATAGTGAGAAAAGAATCTTTCTTAAGTCCTGGATTGATTCTGAACATTGATGCTGACCTTGCTGTTCTTGCATTGTTGTAGATTCCTGCAGCAACGAACACCATGAGCTTCAATGTGCGATCCCTACTGGAAAGGGAGAAGTTTGCTGGGCCAAACTTCTCAGACTGGTACGGACACCTTAAGATTGTTCTTAAGGCTGAGAGGAAACTGTATGTCCTCGAGACGGCTGTACCGCCTCAACCCGCTCCGAACGCCGCAAGGGCGGTTCGGGAAGCCTATGAAAAGCATGTCAATGATAGCATTGATGTCGCTTGCCTGATGCTAGCGTCTATGACGCCACAGCTGCTGCGTCAGCACGAGGATATGTCTGCTATAGAAATTATAGCAAACCTCAAGATGCTATATGCAGCACAGGCGAGGACTGAACGCTATAATCTGACCAAGCTTTTCTTTCAGAGCAAACTGGCTGAAGGGAGTCCAGTGGGAGCTCATGTGCTCAAGATGATTGGGCACAAA
>CM050438.1:58623122-58649235 GCA_027562315.1 Costus pulverulentus
TGTAGACTCATGGGTACATTGGATGTACTGGACAGACCCTACTTAGGATATTCAATTGCTTGTCACAATGTGAATAATCCTTATATGCAAACAAGTGGCATATTTCCTATGACTTGAGATCACTTGTGTTTCTAAATGATGATTGGCATCATTTTGAGGTAGTTCAATATCATTTGAAACATAATGGTTATAGACTATCTTGGATAATGAGCATGAGTCATGTTAGGGCACTAGTGATAGATATAGGATTGCCGTCTCCTTGTTTGGAGTGTGATGTTCTATAGGGGCCCCCTGGATGAGATGATTGAGAAAGTGTATGGCCATACCTAGATGACTATGTTCATCTGATCTAATCATTCTCATCATATTGGAATTACAGGCTTGACACGCTTGTCCAATAAGAACGTCCAGTGGCAAAGGAAACATATATGTCAAGTGACTTGGGTTCACACTTGTGCTGTGGTTTGGGTGTAGTCTTGGAAGACTCTTTCCTTTATATCGGGAGACAGTTATGTGTTGCTAGATACCCCTCACAGATCGTGATAACGTAAGTTATCGTTACCGACATTTAAAGGAACCCTTAGGGTCACACAATTTGATGATATGGCTTACTTAAGTCAGATCGTGTGGACTGAATTGTTCTGGTTCAGTTTAAAGGAGTTTAAACTCTGATTGTAAGTGAGATCTGGTCTGATCATGTTTGATTGATTAGGGCTTGAGATCGGTAAGCTTCGATCGAGAGAATTGATGCTATATCGGTGAGATCAAGAGCATCAAGAGATGAATGGTTAGATCTTGAACCTTATGGTTTAATTTGATCTAGACCAATGCTTGGCTTAATTTGGTCTTTGAACCAAATCTAATTGAACTGGCTCAACAAGTGAGCGCATGGTTCAAAAGGAGAAGTAATGGCGATCGGTTTAATTGGAGTAAACGCATGAGCGTTAAGGGCTTACTATTTTTGGAAGTTGGTTTTCCAAAATAGTGAAACGCTTCCACGTTTGGGCATAACGCCTCACGTTCGAGGGCATTTGCCAAAAACGCTCGCTCGCCTCTTCCTCTCGACGACGCTCCTCTTTCGGTGGTGATCTTCTTCACGTAAAGAGAGGGAGTTCAAAAGCCAAGATAGCATCTCATTTCCTTCACACGGTTAGGAAACTTGAAGATCTTTGCTAGCACAAAGGACGACAAGAAGAAAGCCATCTTCACCTTGTATGCGTCGCCTTTGGAGAAGAAGCATTCGATTCTTTGATTCCAAGACGCCATCCAAGAAATGGCAATGGTAACGCATCTCTATGCTCTCAATCTTAAGTTGATCATATGTTCATGCTATTCGATCCTCATGAAACCCTAGAAAAGTTTTATATGCGCATGCTATTAGGGTTTCGCCCCCCCCCCCCTTCTTAGGGACTTTCACTTGCTAGCTCTGGCAGAAATAGCATAGAAACAGTTCTCATCAGTGATCTGGTTCCAAAAGATGTTTTCCATAAATCCAAGGGGTATCTCTGTATACCCTCCTATGCTCAGTCCAAAGATGTCTCTAACTTCCAACAGTGTCAACTCCCTCTCTTCATTAGCCAACCTAAAAGTAATTTTCCCATCAGCAGGGCCAAGGGAATACTCTTTCAACTCTACAATCAGACTGCTCAAGAACTCCAAAACCAATGGTGGATAGGTGTGTGGGTGTTGGTGTATATGCCCTTGGACCCATTGTTAGTCCATCTTGTACTGCTTGACTTTGATATTTAATATATATTGTACTGGCATTGTCGTTATTATGCTGTGTTTACATCTGCGATTATGTACATAGTTAATAATGTCCCTGTTGACGGATTGTATATGTGCTCAAACGGTGTGTCCCCAGTTGAGTACCTGAGTGGATAAGGGACAGCTTTGTTTCATGTGAGACTGGTATATGGGCTGGTTACGCACAGGGTGCTAATGTAGGCATATAGGTATATCAGTGGTGGATATACTGGACCGACCCACTGTGAGGCTTTAACTTGGTGTCATGAGTTAAGCTCACAAGTGACAAGAGATGCATTGATCTCTCGACTTGAGGTCATTGACTCTTCTCTATGGTTAGGGACATACTTTGATACAACCTAACGCCTCGCCGTAGCAGGGAGGTTATAACGGTTGTCATTGGGTATGTCACGACGCATATGAGAAGATCAATGGACAGACATAGGATTTGCCCCATCCTATGGGAAGCTTGATATCCACGGGGCCCCCCTATGGTAGAATGACTGAAAGTGTATGGTCATACCCAGGTAAAAGCCTAATTTAGTCATGACCATGAGATTGGGTGAAAACAAAGTGGTGACGCACTTTGTCCAATCAGATATTAGTTCGGCAAAGCGACTGTAATGCATCGGTACCTTGTTGCGATGATGGGGATGTAGATGTTGATATCCATTCTGATGATTTGGGCAGCAGCGATGCACTGCTAGGTGCCAATCACTGTTTGTGATGACTCGGTTCATCACTGCCAACGTCTGAGGAACCTATAGGGTCGCACAACTTGAAATTCGATTTCTCGTATTGATCGGGTAGCCTATTGATTGTGTTATTGGATAACTCAGATCTATTTGGGAGAATCCATTAGCACCACTGTGCTAGATGAGATGAAAGGAATCATTTGGAGCTAACTTGTTTTTTTGCCTAGTAGGCCAAATGGGCCCAATGGGCCATTTGGGCCAAATGGGCCCAATAGACCAAGTTGGGCTAATAGGCCAAATGGGCTCAATAAGCCATTTGGGCCAATGGGCCAAATGGAATGGCGCAAGCTACTTGGAGTGAGCTAGGCGCATTTCCTTGAGGTGGACAAATCCAAGTTGGACATCTTCTTAAGGTGAGAAGCTTGGAGCTTCTCACTTGGAGTGGGTGAAATGGGTTTTACCTCTTGAAGAGGTGTGTCTCTTTGTGAAGAGGTGTGTCTCTTCACTAGTGAAGAGGTGCACCTATTCATGGATATATAAACCCCCTTCGTCCCCCCTCGTCAGTTCTTCTTGCGACCTCTTGCCACCCCTTGTCCCCTTGTCTCCACTCCTAGAAAGAGAGAGAGGGGTGTTCGCACATTGCCTCTCCTCTTACCTTTAGTGAGTTCGGAACTTTGGAAGTCCCTTGGCGCCCTCCTCTGCAAAGTTGGACTTTGGCTTTGGTTGATTCTGGTTCAGATCTTGGTGGAGTGCTTCAAGAGTTGGACTCCGACGAAGCTCCACCTCCTCTACTTGGCGTCTCCTCTGGAGTTGGCGCAAGTGATTGAGGAAGTCTCCCAAGGGCGTGGATCTTCTTCCCGAGGCTAGCACCGGGCATGGAAGAAGAGGATTCGAGGTTCGGCTGTTTGCGAGACTGCAGAGGGCGCACATTTGGGTGCCTGCATCGCATCACTTAATTTACATCAAGGTATCATCTCCTACTCACCGTGTCGATCTCCTCGCAAGACTCGATCTTCTGGGTTTTTGGGGCTAGCCTATTTCGGGGATTGCTTCCGCTGTGCTTGTCTGTAAAATTTTTAAATCCCCAGGGTTTCCCAACAGTGGGGTCATCTGAAAAAACTTCCTAGCTTGGATTCTCTCAAACATCCAAAGCACATCATCATAAAGCCCTAAGGCTTCAAGAGTCCTCTGATCAGCATATTTTGTGTTGACAATTATTCTTTCAATCAGTTTGTTATATCTGGCCTCTTGTATCTCATTCCTAAAAATGATACCATGGGGTTCTAGGGTTGAGATGATTCTGCAGGGGCTTTCCCCTTCTCTCTTGGGAAAATTACCTTTCTCCTTGGCATATTTGCTAACAAGCTGCAAACTCACAATTCAATGCAAATACAACATAATAATATAGTAGTTTAGATTAAGTTCTATCAACATGTTCTTTAAGTATCATTAGTAGAGTAAAAACAGGGCCTGTAATGTCGATCTCAATTCAAAATTGCAAGCACGAATCATAGCTCCAGCATCATTAGTAACACTAATCAAGTATGTACGAAGCGAAAATCAACTTAAAATTCATGCTCAAATTCAAGAAACAACAAAACCGTGAGTGAACAGTAACTTCGCGCGCGTTCAGCGTATTTCAACTCAAATCGGTAATGAAAATTTGTCAAAACTCTTTCAAACAACGAAGAATTTAGAGCTCATCCTCTAACGAGTAAATAGAAACAAGAATGACTCAAAATGGTTGGGAATCGAGCGAGAACGAGCGAAAGGGGCGTAAGTTCATCAAAACTTGTTAAAGCGATGAAATTGGAAAAACGGGTACCAAATTGACGGTGAAATTTGGACAGGAAGGATCGCCGGTATCCACAGATGGTCGGAGATGGTTGGAGAAACGAGATTGGCGCAAGCTTGAGCGAAAACAAGGGTGAAACCCTAAAAATGGCCCAGTCGAAAACCTAAATACGGCACAGACTCGCGTGTCCAAAACCACATTACGGCAGTGTAATGTCTTACAGCACCGCCATAAAATCTCGGAACTCTTCTGATCAAAAACGTCGCGAAATTACGGTACTATAAAGTAGTTTACGGTACCGCCGTAAAAATCAAACAGCAATTTTAAAAAAAAACATTTTTTTCAAAAAAATAAAAATTCAAAGAAATAAAATGGCACGTAAAATAACTTACGGCACTGCCGTAAAAATGACAGAAGTCTCGAGCTAATTTTGATGACAAAATACGGTACCATGTAAAAGTATACGGTAGTGCCGTAATTTCGACGCAGCTTTCTGTTTAAGAGCCGACCGAAAATATGGTAGCGTAATATACTTTACGGTAGTGTCGTATTTTTCATCAAATCACGATTTACCTACAAAAATAAAGAAAAATTAGTGTTAAGCAAAAATTAGGTTAAAGAAAACAAAATAGAGGTTAGAAAGCTTAGCTTGCCTCCCAAGAAACACTAATTTAAAGGTCATTAGCTTGACCCTTTAACACTCGGGTGTGATCGTGAATTCCTCTGTTGCCCTCCTGATTTTTCAACATAAGGCTCATTCTTGAAATAGTATCCAAATTTATTCAGAATTTATTCTATTTTGTCAATCAATATATAGCCTCTTCTTCTTCTCTTCCTTCTTGTCGTTTTCTTTTTCTGCAATTTCTCATCAATACCCTCAAAAAGATTGTCAGATTCATTATTTGAGGTTTCATCAAACAAACTTGAAACATCATAAATTTCATCATTAAATATTTCAACACTACAACAAGATCCTGAGTATGAAAGTTTGTTTAATGAATCATTAAGATTAAATTCAATATTGTTGTCACATATATCAAAAGTAATCTTTCCCTCTTTCACATCAAAATTTGCCTTAGCAGTGGCCAATAATGGTCTACCGAGAATTATAGGATTTCTAGAATTTTCCTCTATGTCTAACACTACAAAATCTGCAGGAATGAAATCCTTACCTATCTTGATTGGTACATTCTCTAAAATACCTATAGGATACTTTACCGATGAATCTGCGAGCTGTAAGGATATGGATGTATGCTTTAGCTCTCCGAGATTTAGTTTCTTGTAAGTAGAAAGAGGAATTAGACTCACACTAGCACCTAGGTCACAAAAGGCTCGGTCAAAAGCCATAGTGCCGATTGAACAAGGTATAGAAAAACTACCTGGATCTTTTAGTTTAGGTGGCAATTTGTTCTGTATGATAGCACAACAATATTCAATTAAAGTAAAAGTGCATGTACCATAATCATCTAATTTCCTTTTACTAGACAAAATTTCCTTTAAAAACTTGGCATAAGATGGCATTTTAGTAATAGCTTCAGTAAAAGGAATGTTAACATAAAGCTTTTTCATGATTTCAAGGAATTTGCCAAACTTTTTGTCTAGTTTATTCTGAACCAACCTTTGAAGAAGGGGTATAGGTGGCTGGTAAGGAGCAGACAAATTAGGTTTAGGATTGTCTTTCTCACATGATTCTTCTCGTTTTGGTTTATCACCCTTTTGAGGTGATAAACAAGTTTGGGGTTTCTCATGTGAAGAAGATTCGCCTAACTCTAATTCTCGTTCATTATCATCAAGCCTTTCTTCAGCGTTTTCAAACCTCCCTCTAGGTTCTTTTAGTTCTTTCCTACTTCTAAGTATGATGGCATTACAGTGCTCTCTAGGGTTTATCTCAGGTTTTGCAGGCAATTTCCCAAGGGGTCTGTACGGTACACTAGCATGTTGTGCAATTTGGTTTTAATGAATTTTGTTGTGGGCTTCTACTCTATCCAGTCTAGAGTTGATTTCATGAAAACTTTCCTTAAACTCTTCAATTTGTCTATTTTGATTGGACATGAGTTGGTCTTGCTTAGACATAAACTCTTCAATTTTTCTATTTTGGTTTGACATGGTTTGTTTTTTATCAGACATAAATTGATTTTGACTGGCCATAAGTTTTTCAAACATGGATTCTATATTTGAATTTTGATTTTGATTTTGATTTTTATTAAAGTTCTGATTTGGTCTTTGATATCCTTTATTCTCAATGTTTCTCCCTACATTGTTATTGTTATTCCATGAAAGGTTGGGGTGATTTCTCCATCCAGGGTTATATGTACTAGAATAGGGATCATTATTCTACAATATTCAGAAGTATGACCATCGTTGCCACAAATTTCACAAGTGATAGCAGAAACAGAAGCAGGTTGCATAGAATTAAACTTACTACACAAAAAGTCTACCTTCTCTACTAAGGATTGCCATCCTTCACTTTCCCCCTTACCTTGAGAAGGCTTGTAAAGTACTCCTCTCTCGGCAGTCCATTGATTGTGATTCGATGCCATCTCCTCTAACAGTCTGAAGGCGACATCTGGTGTTTTGCTCATAAGAGCTCCACCTGCAGCAGCATCCATTGTCATTTTAGTATTATCCGATAATGTATAGTAAAAAATTTGCAGTAAACTCCAATTATCAATGCCGTGGTGAGGACACTTCCGCTATAATTCGTTGAATCTCTCCCATGCCAGACTGAACGACTCCCCACTTCTTTGTTGAAAGTTTGTAATTTGATTCCTCAACTGAAGTGTCTTGCTTGGGGGGAAGTATTTTGTCAAGAAGGAATTTAATAGTTTATTCCAAGTGGTGATGGTACCTGTTGGATTTGAGTGAAGCCATGTATTTGCCCGGTCCCTAAGAGAAAAAGGAAAAAGTCTTAATCTCAATGCATCGTTAGAAACACCATTAAATTTAATAGTATCGCATAATTCAAGAAATGAGGCCAAGTGTTGGTTGGGATCCTCCAGTGGAGATCCTCCAAATTGATTTTGTTGAAATATTGAAATAAAAGCAGGCTTAATCTCGAAATTGTTGACCTCTATTGCTGGCCTAGCAATACTAGAATGAATTTCATGTTGATTAGGGGCTGCATAGTCCCTAAGTGTTCTCTGATTGTTCTGATTGTCTCCCATCTCTAATATTTCTTCTTGTAACTCCGGTTGGGATGTCTGATGACTCTAAATTTCATAGTATTTTTCGTACTTATTTAGTAATCTTTTGAACGATAATGTTACTCTTTTGCTTTTTTTTAAGCCTTAATTGTCAAATATTGCAGAATCTACACCGTTTCTTGTTTTTGATCATTTTCAGTTTAAAAGTGCTATATTTTGATGGATTTTGGAAGATTTGAGCACACCAATGGATTCCAGACGCCGAAACGAAGTGACCCAACAAATTTCAAGGCAAAATATACTTTCTAGCTAAAATACGGCAGTACCGTATTTTTTAGAAGAGCTCTCACGGTACCATATTTCTCAGCAGACATATTTGGGCGAAATACGGCACTGCCGTATGAAGCTTGACGGTACCGTATTTTATGACATTTTTAACCAGAGAGTCTCAACGGAATTACGTCACTACCGTATTTGGCAGAAGAGATTTCACGGTACCGTATTTTGCGAAGATTTAGACCAGAGAACTTCATCGGAAATACGGCACCGCCGTGGTCGCATGCACGGTGCTATATAATTGGACGAATTTAACCAAAAAGTTTTGACAGAAATACGGCACTGCCGTGATCGCATACATGGTGCCATATTATCTGACGATCCTGATCAGAAGCACTTGACAAGAATATGGCACCACCATATTTACAAGAAATATTCTCACAGCACTGTATTATTTGCCCAGAGCTCACAGAATGAAATACGGAATTGCCATATGAAGCTTCACGGTACCATATTTTGGAACTCAGAATTCTGATTTTTCCGCCCAATTCTTGCAAAGACCGTATCTTTTGATCCAGGGCTCCAAATTAAGATCCGAAAGAGGTGGTAAACTCGCCCTTAAGAGGAGAAGACAAGCAAACTAAAAGGAACAATTTTTATCCATGATTGAGGGATAATTGGAGGAAGTCGTCGCCGCGCTAGGGTTCATCACCGTTTGCTACACAGACCATCTTAGACCACAATTTTTGAGAAGAAGCTACGGTTGAGGAAGAAGAATTCACCACATAAGTTTCAGCTTGAAAGCAGATCAATCGAAGGAGGAATCATCAAAAACGTGTTTGCGACACTGTTCATCGCGAATTCAGAGACAAATTGCGAGCTGCGATTTACTTGCAACCCATTTTTGTAACTTTTACTCCTCCCTTACTATCTCCAATCATACAAAATCATGTTTTGCTGTGATTCTTCTATCATGTTAGCTTAAACTCTTTTGGGACAAGGGGGGTGTTATTCTCTTGATATTTCATTGACTAGATAACTTTTTCATCAATATGTCTTTGCTTTGGTTATTTTACTCATGTGATTTATTGCCTTTAATCGCTTTTAGTTTCATGCTTTAACATGTCTTGGAGTTTTATGCTATGGACTGAGAAGATGATATCATAGAACTTGGAACCCTATAATTTATTGTAAGAACTCATTGCAAGAGATTGGTTGTGCTCTTATCTTTAGATTTTAGAAGTTTATTTCTTGTTATTGTTATGACCTAGAAATTATTGTTGTTACAGATATGATAACGTGCTAGAGATAGACGTTAGATTGTTAGAAAGCCTTGAGTAAAACCTATGAAACTAAGGTGTGAGAGTGCTTAGTTTTGCCTGAGATCTTGGTATTGAGATAGGATGCACGAGAGTGATCCTTAATCTCTTTAACCGAAATTCACTTACATTTAGCATTGAATTGATCTTGTGCAAGAGTGAGGATTGTTCCTTGCAGACTAATTGTGCGAGAGTGAGTTAGTTTGTTTGCCAAGTGAATTATATCTTAACCGTAGCAGAGATAAATTGATGATTCTTTAATCCTATCAAGTTCTGAATATTAAGTTGAATGAACCCCTAGTCCCGATTCTCTCATCCTGATTAACTTCAATTACAATTTGATTGCTTCTTTTTTACATAATTCTCGATTCCCTTAGCTAGTGAAAACTCAATTAGTCGGTATTTAACAACGAAGTCACTGTGGTTCGATATTTTTATTACTTCGAAGTATCCGTGCACTTGCGGAAACAACAAGTTTTTGGCGCCGTTGCCAGGGACTTCAGTTTTGTTGATATTGACATAATTGTTATTATCGCTAGACTAAGTTTTTCTTGTTTTTGTTTTTTTTTTACAACTTTCTGTGATAGATTCTGATTTCCTTTTAGTTCTATAAATTCTGAACCTTTCTAACCTTCTACTTGTGTATGCGTAGAAATCTTAGGTCAGGACCATTAGTTCCTCTTGACCCTGAAATTATTAAAACACTTAGACTGCGCAGGAAGTTGAAATTTGCAGAAAGAAGAGAAGAAGAATCCATCATGGCAGAAAGAAGAACGCTTAGATACTATGCAGCCCCGAATACGCAAGGAATCCGTTCCAGCATCACTAGGCCTGCTATAGATGTAAACAACTTTGAGATCAAACCAATGTTCTTATCGATGATTCAACAGAATCAGTTTGGAGGATCTCCTTTGGAAGATCCAAACCAACACTTATCCCTTTTCCTTGAATTTTGTGACACCATAAACATTAATGGTGTATCTGACGATGCCCTCAGACTAAGACTGTTTCCTTTTTCTCTCAGGGACAGAGCAAAAGCCTGGCTTCATGCACACCCGACTGGAACGTTCACTACTTGGGAGCGCTTGTCAAACGCCTTCTTTCATAAGTACTTTCCTCCCAGTAAGATGATCCAGTTGAGGAATCAAATAACAGGCTTTCCCAGAGAGATGGAGAATCAATGAGTGAAGCATGGGAGCGCTTTAATGAACTCCAACGGAAGTGCCCCCACCAAGGAGTGGAAAACTGGGTTTTAATTCAGACTTTCTATAATGGTTTGCTTTACAATACACGCTTAACTATTGATGCTGCTGCAGGGGGAGCGTTGATGAACAAGACTGTTGAAGATGCTCATGCCTTGATTGAGGAGATGACGCTAAATCACAACCAATGGGCTTCAGAGAGAGGAGTGCTTTATCGGCCTTCTCATGGTAAGAACGATGGTGATGGTTGGCGCTCTCTTGCAGAAAAGGTAGACTCGTTATGTAACCGTTTTGATTCTTTTCAAATGCAAGCCGCTTCTGTTTCTTCTATTGTATGTGAAGTTTGTGGGAACAATGGGCATTATGCTGAGGAATGCAAAGTTATAGTTGACCAAGAGAGTGAGCAAGTTAATGTTGTGGGGGGTTACAACAAAGCTAGACCTAGTGACCATTACTCCAATACTTACAATCCTGGTTGGCGCAACCATCCTAACTTGTCTTGGAAAAGTAATAATCAAACTAGTGGGCAAAATGATAATAGGGGGTAAACCAGAGACAGTCAAACCATAATCAACCCCAAAAATCTAGTTTAGAAGAGATGTTTGAGAGATTCATGGGTAATCAGATGAGCAAAAATGATGAGATCACAGAAACCCTTAAGCAGATAAACTCTAGGTTGGATGGCGTTGTTGCTCATAACAAAATGTTGGAAACTCAGATAACACAACAGGCTAATACACCTTATAGACCCACTGGGAAGTTACCTGCAAAACCTAAACCAAATCCCTGGGAACATTGTAATGCCATCATGACTAGGAGTGGTAGATAGTTGGAAGATCCAAAGGGACCCTTAGATGATGAAGAGGATGAGCCTAATGTTATACCTAGTGAGGATCCTGTTTGGAATCACAGCCCACACAAGTGCAGTCCCTTCCCGATTCTTCTCCTTCTGGAGAGAATGGATCTTCACAGAAAGGTGACTTGCCTTGTGAGGATGAGGTGCCCAGACCTAGTTCTCCACAGCCATATAGTACACCTATCCCTTTCCCTAGAGGATCGTGCAAGCTAAACTAGATAGACAGTTTGGGAAATTTTTGGAAGTGTTAAAAAAGCTGTACATTAATATTCCTTTTACTGATGCATTATCCCAAATGCCTACTTATGCAAAGTTTTTAAAAGAAATCTTATCCAACAAGTGAAAAATTGAGGAATACGGTACTGTAGCACTAACTGAAGAATGTAGTGCTCTAATTCAAAACAAGTTGCCACCAAAGTTAAAAGATCCAGGTAGCTTCTTGATACCCTGTTCAATTGGCAATGTTGCTTTCAATCAAGCTCTATGTGATCTAGGGGTGAGTGTTAGTCTTATGCCTTTATCTGTGTGCAGGAAAATGGACATGGGAGCCCCTAAACCTACTACAATTTCTTTGCAACTCGCCGATAGATTAGTGAAATATCCAGTAGGTTTTTTGGAAGATGTTCTTATACAAGTTGGTAAGTACTTCATACCTGCTGATTTTATGGTACTTGAAATGGAAGAGGATGCCAAGATTCCTATTATTTTGGGTAGACTGTTCCTAGCCACTACTGGAGCCCTTATTGATGTAAGGAATGGTAAACTTACTTTGAGAATTGGCAATGACAAGATTGAATTTGATTTGAATAATTCATTGAAAAAACCCACATATGCTAGTTCTTGCTGCACTATCCATGCTATTGTCTACATAGTCTATGTTGTTATTTGCTTGTTTGATGATTCTTCTGTTGATGTTCCTCTTTCTAGTCCTTTTTCTGATTCTCTTTCTTATCCCTTGGGAAGTTCTTGTGAAGAAAATGACAATTCTGGTTTTGAGAATGATTTTGATGATTTTGATGATGAAAAACAAGACATTTTGGAATGTGATACTTTTGATATTGAAAAAGAAAAGATTCCTAAAGTTGAACTGAAAGTTTTACCTAATAACCTTAGATATGAGTTTCTTGGTCCCAACTCTACCTACCCTGTAATTGTAAATGCTCAATTAGATGCCAGGGAAACTAATCTTCTCTTGAAAGAACTAAGAACTCATATAAAGGTAATTGGGTATACTATTGATGACTTGAAAGGAATTAACCCTTCCTTTTGTATGCACATAATTCACATGGAGGATGAGCACAAGCCGCATGTAGACTTTCAGAGAAGACTCAATCCATCCATGATGGAAGTGGTAAAGAAGGAGGTGCTAAAATTGCTAGATGCAGGCATTATCTACCCTATCTCTGATAGTAAGTGGGTAAGTCATGTACATTGTGTACCTAAAAATGGAGGTGTTAGAGTAATGAAAAATAAAGACAATGAGTTAATACCAGTTAGAACCGTCACTAGTTGGCATATGTGCATTGATTACAAAAAACTAAATACTGCCACTAGGAAAGATCATTTTCCCTTGCTTTTTATTGATCATATGGTTGAGAGACTTGCCAAGCATTCTTATTTTTGTTTTCTTGATGGTTATTCTGGATTCTTTCAAATTCCTATTCACCCAGATGACCAAGATAAGACCACTTTCACATGTCCATATGGTACTTTTGCTTATAGAAGAATGTCTTTTGGTTTATGCAATGCACCTGCCACTTTTCAGAGGTGCATGATGGCAATATTTTCTGAATTTTTTGAAGACTTCATGGATGTCTTCATGGATGATTTTTCAATTTATGGTTTTTCCTTTGATGACTGTTTGCTAACCTCTCTAGAGTTTTGAAGAGATGCGAAGAGACTAACCTTGTCTTGAATTGGGAAAAGTGTCACTTTATGGTTAGATAGGGGATCGTTTTGGGCCATCTTGTTTCAGAGTGAGGGATTGAAGTGGATAAGGCCAAGATAGAAGTGATTGAGAAGTTGGCACCACCCACCACTGTCAAGGAATTCAGGAGTTTCTTGGGACATGCAGGGTTTACAGGAGGTTCATCAGAGACTTCTCTAAACTTGCTAAACCTTTAACAGATTTACTTTGTAAAGATGTCAAATTCTGCTTTGATGAGAAATGTCTATTTGCTTTTCAGGAATTGAAGAAGGTCTTGACATCAGCACCGATCATGCAGGCACTTGACTGGGAATTACCTTTCAAGCTTATGTGTGATGCCAGCGATTTTGCAGTGGGAGCAGTTCTAGGGCAAAGGAAGGACAAGAAGCCTAATGTGATCTCCTATGCTAGTAAAGCTCTAGATGAAACACAGAGAAACTACACCACCACTGAGAAAGAGTTGTTAGCCATAGTTTTTTTCATTTGACAAATTCAGATCTTACCTGATAAATTCAAATATTATAGTGTACACCGATCATGCTGCTATTAAATATTTGATGCAGAAGAAGGACAGTAAGCCAAGGTTGTTGAGATGGATTTTGCTTCTGCAAGAGTTTGACCTAGAAATCAAGGATAAGAAAGGCACAGAGAATTTAGTTGCAGACCACCTTTTAAGGATAATGGTTGAAGATACAAAAGGTGATATTAATGATTCTTTTCCTGAGGAACAACTGATGAGAGTTGAACAGATTAAGGCCCCTTGGTATGCAGATATTGTAAATTATCTTGTTGCAAAAATATTTCCTATTGATTTGAATTACCAAGGCAAGAAAAGACTTTTAGCAGATGTTAAACACTATTTTTGGGATGAGCCTTATGTGTTCAAAAGATGTGCAGATGGAATATACATAAGATGTATCCCCGAAGAGTAAACGAAAGACATAATATCAGAATGCCATGGATCATCATACGGAGGGCATGCTAGTACTGAGAAGACAGTTTTTAAGGTATTACAATCTGGATTTTATTGGCCCACATTGTTTATGGATGCAAGAAATTTTATAATGTCATGTGATAATTGTCAAAGGATGGGGAACATAAATAAAAGGAATGAAATGCCATTGTCCACCATACTTGAGGTTGAGATTTTTGATGTTTGGGGTATTGATTTCATGGGACCTTCTCCATCATCTGAAGGAAATAATTATATACTCGTGGCGGTAGATTATGTTTCCAAGTGGGTAGAAGCCATTGCATCTCCTACTAATGACTCTAGGGTTGTGGTGAAATTGTTTAAAAGAGTTATCTTCCCACGATTTGGAGTACCGCGAGTGGTGATCAGTGATGGAGGATCCCACTTTATTGAACACAAGTTTTCAGCTTTACTAAGAAAATATGAGGTGAATCATAGGGTCGCAACACCTTATCATCCCCAAACAAGTGCACAAGTGCAGATATCTAATTGGGAAATTAAAGGGATATTGAAAAAAAACAGTGTCAAGAACAAGGAAGGACTGAGCTCTTAAGCTTGATGATGCACTTTGGGCATACCGGACTACTTTCAAAACACCAATAGGTATGTCACCATTTCAATTGATTTATGGCAAATCATGTCACCTTCCTGTAGAACTCGAGCATAAAGCATTCTGGGTGATTAGAACACTAAATTTTGACTTGAAGAGTGCAAGTGAAAAGAGGAAACTGCAATTGAGTGAACTTGAAAAAATTAGACTCTCTGCTTATGAAAATGCAAAAATCTACAAGGAGAGAACCAAGAGATGGCATGATCGGCACATACTCAGAAAAGATTTTCAACCAGGTGACTTCGTTCTATTGTTTAATTCTAGATTGAGACTTTTTCCTGGTAAATTGAACTCTCGATGGTCTGGGCCTTTTCAGGTGAAGAAGACTAATCCGCACGGAGCCGTCGACATATGGAGTGAAGAGAAAGGAGTGTTCAACGTTAATAGACAAAGATTGAAGAACTACTATCATGGAGAACAAATTAAAGAAGGGGAACATTATCTGCTTGATGAGATACAAATGAATGCAAGTGTGGATGGGTCAAGCTAAAGACCATTAAATTAGCGCTTCTTGGGAGGCAACCCAAGCAAAACTTTTTCTTTTCTTTGATTTTGGTTTGTTTTTGCTTAGTTTACTATGTTTAGCATTAACTATTCCTTCTCTGATTTTTTAGCGAATTTTTTAGATTTTTTTTAAATTTAGTTTATAAAATACGGCAGTACCGTATTTTCTCGACGAACTTTCACGGTACCGTATTTCTGAACATTTTTTAACATAATGTTTTTTTTGGTTTTACGGCAGTACCGTAGTCGCTTGCACGACACCGTATTTTTGACCGGATCTAAACAGAAGATTCTAACATTATACGGTGGTGCCATATTTTTAAGTAACTCTTTCATGGTAACGTATTTTTGGCCATTTATGAACAGAAAGTTTTTTTTGATTTTACGGCACTGCCGTGGATTCTTACACGGTACCGTAATTGTGAGAAATTTTTAACAGAAAATTTTTTTCAAAATATGATGGTACCGTATTTTCACACAGTACCGTATTCTTCCGCATTTTCATGTACAAAACCTGTAGCAAAATTACGGCACTCCCGTATTCACCATACAGTACCGTATTTCACACCCGACCCCACGTATTCACGTGCCGTATTTAGGGTTCGGCGCACTATTCTTAGGGTTTCTTCTCCCGATTTCGCGCCAACTTTCTGTTTTTCCTCAAGCATTCGCTTCCCAAAACTTCATGTGATCTTTCCCCTCAACTTTCATCCAATTCCAAGCAAAAAATCATGACGATTTCGAGCTCGATCACGACTATTTCCAGGGCGCTGCACTATTTTCCGCCGAGTTTTCACCTCTTTCGATTCTTCTCTTCCGAGCATCGATTGATTTGTTTCGAAGCTCAGAAATCTTCTGGGGGAGAAAGGAGATCACATTCCAAAAGGATCTAAAGCTCGATCTCAACTCATAAATCCAGATTCTAAGCTTGAAACCTAGCCTGTTTTCTAGCCGCACGATTTTGGTAACGCCAGTTCCTCAAAGTTTCCCCTGTTGTTCCTTATTTCTTTTTGCACTACAATATGGCACCTACCAAAAAGTTGGAATAAAAGAAGAAAGGAAAAGCCCCCACTAAAACTCAGATACCACCACCGAATCCCTTTGGTATCGTGTTTAGGGATGAGGAGCAGGAATAGAGATATAACATGCTGCTTACTTGACGCATCGTCAAAACAAAATACACTGATATTAGAGCTTTAGAAATCCTTGGACTCAAAGACGATGTGTTTTGGATGTATGACAGGGCAGGGTTGAGAGAATTTTTTGAGATTACATCTGAAACCTACCTACCTATTGTTCTAGAAGTTCTAAGCAGTTTAGAGGTCGGTTGGGAAGAATACATGGATCACACCGCCGAGGGAGAAATCAGATTCAGGATGATGAATGAAGAAAGAATGCTCACATTCAAGGAGATTCGACGCATATTCCACTTCCCACGGAAGGGGCGAACAGAACCACCCATTGGATTTCTTGAGCATATCTTTTGGGATCAGATTTCCTCAGATAGTAGGTATTCAGCCTCAACAGCAAGAGCTTCGAAGATTTTGAACCCCTGCATCAGATATGCCCACCGCGTCCTTGCACACACGATATTTAGGCGAGGAGATAGTGAAGGTATTGTCACTCACGCTGAATTATATTTACTCTGGAGTATGCTTCATGGTTACACTATAGATATAACTTTCTTTTTCATGAGACACCTTAGTAAGGTGTCAAGGGCTAAAAAGGGGCTATAGTGATAGGAGGTTTCCTTACTCTTATAGCACTACATCTTGGGATTGCGCCCTATGGGATCGAGGTTGCTCGAGGCAACTCCAGGATAGATATTGAATCTTGCATTGAAATGAAGATGATTCAGCGTGATGGGGACACTTATAGTTTGATACTTCAGCCAGGTCTTCCCACATTGCCAATGCCTAACCCCGGACAGACCTCAGTACAGAACCTTGAAAATTGGAAGCTATTACCCAGTTGTATATCCTATACTACACCTGCACCAGAGACATCACTGCCACCACCACCTCCTATTTTTGGTGATGACCAGTTTGGTATGAGTATTGACTCCTCGCCACCCAGAGTCACTGAGCCACCGCCTCCAGGAGCCGCCGGATCATCCTCACATCACGCAGCCCCAGATTAGAGAGGTTGGTAGAGTTATCGAGACCCAGGGTTTCAGACTATCATTGCACAGTTTTATAGGCAAGAGCAGCGGATGGAGAGGGTGATTGGAGGCATAGGAGGGTTACATGAGCAGATAAGTCACATTCACAGGGATATCGAGTCATTGGGAAACTATATGGAAGACATGGGGAATTTTCTCTATGATCATTTTGGCTACGAGGACCCCAGGAGAGGTGGTATCTACGGCGATGCAGGTGAGGGAGCATCTCATTATCCCATAGCTGTCGCCCCGGCTGAAGATGATGAGGAGGAGACGTAGTCAGATGAGTAGGATTTTGTGAGTATCTCACCCGTATTCTCATACTTTGTTTGAGTTCACTAATCCATGTTGATCTTACCCTCATGTAGAGAAGGATGACTTTGCAAACTTCTTGCCTCCTACTACTACGGATTCTTGCTACTTGATTGTTATTGCTTCGAGACTTCAATTTGGTTATACCGACATATTTAGAGGATTTGCTATGATTTCTGTTAAATTTGGTTGTATATGTGATATTTGATGTTCTGGATTGATGCTATGAGTTCGGCATACCATAAGATTTGTTTGGTATTTATTGGTTGTCGTTGATGCACTTGAGTAGTTTGTTTATCTAAGAAAATACTGCCATTATCATGCCAAATTTTTTTTTTTTATGATTTACATGTTGAAAAATTGAAATTAGGATTAGACCTATTATGATGAGTTTATTTCTCTAATACATATCTACCTTTTGAAAAAAATTTTGTTGACCAATGGATGGGGTTTTGGATAAACATATTATATGAGGAATTTGATTTTTAAAGGGAAGTTACTTCTTTGAATAAAATCAGCATATGAGTGTAATTCTTTAATTGATATTGATAGATTAATTCAGTTGATGTTCATGCTATTTACTATTTGTTGGGAAAGGGGAGTCCATGATCCAAACAAAGTGAGAACTCCCCTACTTGGCACTGAGAAAACCACAGTGGTACCAAAGGACATGGGTTGAAGTAATGAATAAAAGATGCATGTATCTATGTGAGTACACGCCATGAGAGAAATCTATTCACATAAACTCCGCTATCCTTGGTAAACCATTCTAATAAGAGGATATGAGTTCTGTTGCATTGGTTATGTGATCAATGCACTCTAATTTCATCACCGGCAAAAAGGGTGGTAATCAAATTAGAGAATGTGAAAAAAAATAAAGATCTTGAGATTATCAGTGGAAAAAGATCTTGGAACCCCTAATCCTGTAAACAAAAGTTAATGGTTATGAATTGAAAGCTAGATAGGGTCTTGAGATTGATATTCCCTTCATACAAGTTGTGAAGTTTTATTTAACTAAGTGGTGAAACTTGAAAATCAAATGCAAAGGATGATATGTCTGTTTGAAATTCCATAGAATGGTTAACGAAGATTTTCATTGGTGATTGTGCTTTAGAAACTTATTCGTCATGATAAAGTTTTCTCCTTTGATCAATTTCTTGATTTTTGCTTGAGGACAAGCAAGGTTTGAGCCTTATGTGTTTGATGACTCTAAATTTCATAGTATTTTCCGTACTTATTTAGTAATCTTTTGAACCATAATGTTACTCTTTTGCTTGTTTTTAAGCCTTAATTGTCAAATATTGCAGAATCTACACCGTTTCCTATTTTTGATCATTTTCAGGTTAAAAATGATATATTTTGATGGACTTTGGAAGATTTGAGCAAACCAATGGATTCCAGACGCCAAAACGAAGCTACCCAACAACTTTCAAGGCAAAATACACTTTCTAGTTAAAATACGACAGTACCGTATTTTTCAGAAGAGCTCTCATGGTACCGTATTTCTCAGCAGACATATTTGGGCGAAATTCGGCACTGCCATATAAAGCTTCACGGTACCTTATTTTGTGACATTTTTAACAAGAGAGTCTCAACAGAATTACGACACTACCATATTTGGCAGAAGAGCTTTCACGGTACCGTATTTTACGAAGATTTTGACTAGAGAACTTCATCGGAAATACGGCACTGCCGTGGTCGCATACACGGTGCCATATAATTGGACGAATTTAACCAGAAAGTTTTGACATAAATACGGTACTACCATGATCGCATACACGGTGCCGTATTATCTAACGATTCTGACCAGAAGCACTTGACAAGAATACGACACCACCGTATTTATGAGAAATATTCTCATGGCACCGTATTATTCACCCAGAGCTCAAAGAATGAAATAAGGCACTGCCGTATGAAGCTTCACGGTACCGTATTTTTGAACTTAGAATTCTGACTTTTCCGCACGATTCTTGCAAAGACGGTATCTTTTGATCCAGGGCTCCAAATTAAGATCCGAAAGAGGCGGTAGACTCGCCCTTAAGAGAAGAAGATACGCAAGCTAAAAGGAACAATTTTTATCTAGGATTGAGGGAGAATTGGAGGAAGTCATCGCCGTGGTAGGGTTCATCGCCGTTTGCTGCACAGACCATCTTCTACCACGATTTTTGAGAAGAAGCTACGCTTGAGGAAGAAGAATACACCACAGAAGTTTTGGCTTGAAAGGAGATCAATCGAAGGAGGAATCATCAAAAACGTGTTCGCGACACTGTTCATCGCGAATTCAGAGACAAATTACGGGCTGCGATTTACTTGCAACCCTGTTTTGTAACTTTTACTCCTTCCTTACTATCTCTAATCATACAAAATCATATTTTGCTGTGATTCTTCCATCATGTTAGCTTAAACTCTTCTTGGGACACGGGGGTGTTATTCTCTTGATATTTGAATGACTACATAACTTTTTCATCAATATGTCTTTGCTTTGGTTATTTTACTCAAGTGATTTATTTCCTTCAATCGCTTTTAGTTTCAATAAAACCAAGAAAAGTGAAGATTTCGTGCAAAGTAAGGTAAAAACATCAAAAGTAGCACAAAATCATGCAAATAAGCCCAAAATATGATCTAAAATATATGCAAAAATATGGTGTAAATGCAATGCATCAAAATACCCTAGACTTGAAATTTTGCTTGTCCTCAAGTAATACTGTGATATGTATGAGGAATGTAAAGATAAGGAACACTCATTTGTTTTTGCCCCTAAGGTGCTAGAGATAGACGTTAGATTGTTAGAAAGCCTTGAGTAAAACCTATGAAACTAAGGTGCGAGAGTGCTTAGTTTTGCCTGAGATCTTGGTATTCAAATAGGATGCACAAGAGTGATCCTTAATCTCTTTAACCGAAATTCACTTACATTTAGCATTGAATTGATCTTGTGGGAGAGTGAGGATCGTTCCTTGCAGACTAATTGTGCGAGAGTGAGTTAGTTTGTTTGCCAAGTGAATTATATCTTAACCGTAGCAAAGATAAATTGATGATTCTTTAATCCTATCTAGTTCTGAATATCAAGTTGAATGAACCCCTAGTCCCGATTCTCTCATCCTGATTAACTTCAATTATAGTTCAATTGCTTCTTTTTTTCATAATTCTCGATTCCCTTAGCTAGTGAAAACTCAATTAGTCGGTATTTAACAATGAAGTCACTGTGGTTTGATATTTTTATTACTTCGAAGTATCCGTCCACTTGCAGAAACAACAATGTCTCTTTCAATTCTTCTTCTAATCTCAACTTTTTGCGCACTCTTAATGTTTTATTGATTTCAGGATCCAATGATACAAGTTGTCCTGACCGAAGACTCCTGCGCATGCTAAGTAGATAGATCAAATGATTTCAAGAAACAGAAAATAAACAGTAAATAAAAAAAATAGTAAATAAAAACCTAATCTTCCAATAATCTCAACGTGTCTAATATCGACAAAAACTAAGGTCCCCGGCAACGGCGGCAAAAACATGTTGTGATCCGCAAGTGCACGGATACTCGAAGTAATAATTAAGATATCGAACCCACAGAGACCTATGTTGTCGAATACTAAATAGTTGATTTCTTACTATCTAGGCTAATCGAAGTAGTGAGAATAGAAATCAGAAGCTAAAACGGAATTATCCGAGAGAAAAGCTGGGACTAGGGTTTCGTTCACTTTAACTTTTATGACTAGATATGAATAAGGATTTCGTCAGTTCAATTTTATCATGATGAAGATGTAATTTACTTAATAAAAGGATTGTTTCACTTTCGTGCAAACAACCGCACAGGGATTTGTCTTCGCTTTAGCGCAAGATTCATCCCAACGCTAAAGATCAGTAAATCATCAAACAATGACCTCAAGGATCACTTTCGTGCATCCGAATTCTAGGTTGATAATCTCTAGTGTAGTCTCAAGGATCACTTTCGTGCATTTGAGTCTCTACACTAGTTTTACTCATGGATCTCCAACGTTCTGATCCTTGCTTTCGCACAAGATCTCCATGTTTGACAAATAGACTCGATCTATAGGTTCATGTTATAATCATTACAATTAATCTACTAGAACAGATCAATTTAGATCTAACCTAAGGAAGGGATCCTAACATGCAATTCTAGGGTTCCAAGTTCTCAAGCAAATCACCTTTCAGTCTCTTTGTGAAAACTCTAAAAGCATAATTAGGAACATGGACTTATAGAGAGTCTAAGCACAATTATCACATGAGCAAAATCATCATGTTAAGATTAAACTCAACGAAATAGTGAAAAAGTAGTTATCTAGTCATTAGAAATTAAGTGAATTACTCCCCCATGTCCCAAAAGTAGTTTATGCTATCATCATGAAGGAATTACTATAAGTCATGGTTTCAGAGGATCAAAAATCAAAGGGAAAGAAAACTTTAGAAAATACAGCATGGCTGTAAAGTATTTCACAACCGTAATTTACAAAGATCGTCGATGAACAGTGTCGGCGACTCCTTTTTCTTCGATTTCCCTTCAAATTGATTTCTTTTCGATTTGAAACTTCTGGCACGTTGTCTCCTCCTTCAGACGAAGCTTTAGTATGAAAATCACGGTCAAAGATTGTCTAGATTGAGCGCGGTGGCAAAACCCTAGGCGGCGGCATGAATCACAATTTCTCTCTCCACTGTCGATGAAAATTAGGGCTTCCGGTATGTGTCCATTCCTTATGTTCAAAGCTCCCTTTTTGCTTCTTACGGTATGCAATTTAGAGTTCTGGATCGTCCGCAATCTTCTCCGCAAGAATCGGGCGTCGAAGTTGACCTGGGCATCGTGTTCAGAACAGGCATTAAGGCAGTGGAATTCTTTACGGCACTGCCGTAAAATCGCTCGAGTCTTCTGTTCTGATGTCGTCCGGGAATTACGGCACCGTAATCTGGTTTACGGTAGTGCCATAAAATCGGCTGTACTCTTTGTTCGTGAACGTCTGGCAATTACGGCCCGTGTAGTTTCTTATGGTAGTGCCATAAAATTGAGCGAAGTTTCTGTTCTTAAGCGTTCTGAAATACGGTACCATAATATTGTTTACGGCGGTGCCATAAAATTCGAAAGTCTTTCTGGTTGCAAAATCCTCAAAATACGGTAGGGCTCGAATTTTACGGTACTGTCTGCAATTACGGTACCGTAAAATATATTACGGCACTGCCGTAATTTGCTGACTCACTCCGTTTGGTGTGAAATTTCTTAGGTAATTTTCTCTTGATGATGGTAACTCTTCTATGTGTTCGATTTTTCTTGAAAACTCCTAGAAATAGTGTCTTTTTACCTGAAAATCGAGAAAAACCAAAATAGAAGTTGACTTTGCAATATTCGATGAATTTTGCATGAAAACAAATAAAAGATCTTCAATCTAGCATGAGAAGAAATCCAAAATGATACAAAATATACTATATATTTTGGTGTCATCATAACACATGCGTCCATATCGAGTCTAGGATTACCCTTTGCCTTGTTCAACCCCAAGGGGTCAATACCGAGGGCAAGGGCAATCGTAGTAACCATACGTCCCATCACGAGGATTCCTCTCTGAGCTCTAGCAACTTTCTGAATCTGCTTCATCAGAAAAAATCAAGTGCTAACTTTGAAACCTCTCAGCATGGCCCATAGAAAAAATAGCTCTATACACCTGACCATGCCGTCACTCTCTGCCCGTCCAAAAATGGTGTGTGCTAGTACTCGGTGTATATATCTGAAATCTGGGCTAGACAGACATGTGGCCCTAGCAGTCCTAGGGTCAAATCCCTGCTCACCAGTGATCTCCTGCCAAAAAGTCCTCTTTGAAAACTCACGAGGACAGTGTCGGGTCACGTCCGAGGGGAATCCAAAAATATGACTCAACTGGTCCAAAGTAAGTACATGCTCCCGATTTCCCAACCGGAATGACATCCTCCCTGGGTCTCCGTTATCATGATTCCTTAGTATATTCTGAACAGTACAGAAGAACTCTAAGGTCACCTGTACATAGGTGGAATGTCTCTGATGACAGAAATCCTGCCACCCTATATTCGCGAACTTCCACTGGACGTCATCGAACAATCCTAGGGACTGCAGTACCTGGTCATCCCAATATCGTGTGCTAATCACTCCCCTAGTGGACAAAGCACGATATCTCCTCTCTATCTCTCTACTCCTATGATGGATCTGACGTGGGAAAGGAGTAAGGACAGAAGGCGGTGTTCGCTCGCGTCTCCTCTCTAGAATGATAGGCTCTGGAATAGCAGGAGAGGGCTCAGGTGATACAGCTAGAGAATGTCCTAATGATGGCTCTGGTGAAGGCAAATGAATCTCTAGCGATGGCACAGGTGCTACTTGTGTAGGCGCTGGCTGAGCTGGCTCAGCCATATGTGATATCTCAGCAACTGCAGGCGGAACTATCTCAGGCGTCGCAGAGGACTCACGTGCAAAGATGGAGAAGAAGAATGGAACTCAGGTATGTCCACTGATATCTCTGGTAAATCTGCAAATATCTCAGGCGATTCCTCCTCTTGATCTAGCAGTACTGGCGTAGCAGCCTCAGGGACAGGCAGATCTCCCTAGGCTGAGGAGGGTGAATGAATCTCTGGAGTCTGGACAGTGTCATGTGGAGTGTCCACCTCCATGGCCTGAGTGTCAATGGAGACGACAGACTCTAGTATATCTGTGGAAGGCATTGATGTAGCGGGGCCTTCCACATCCATTGGTATGGTATCGATCTGCGTCTCCTCTAAGTGCTCCATCTCTACTACTAAGGATACTGACACTGGGGTGCCACTGGAGTCTCTACAGTCTCCTCAACTAGTGATAACGGATGGGCGGCTCTCCTCCCGCGTGTGGTACGCTTCCTAGCGTACCTTCTCACGATCCTCTGATCACGGCTCTCCGGCCTATCAGCAGGCTTCTCTAAAATAATCTCCAACTCTAGAGAACTAACAGGCTCTGGTGCTGCCGTCTGTGATGTACTGGGTACAAAAGATGTGCTAGGAGCTGGTGATGTCCTCTCAGTACCAAGCTCGTCAAAAACACTGGGATACTCCCAAGGCGTATCGGAGGGAGGAAATAGGTCAAAAGGTATCAGTGACTCCACTGCCGACATCTGATGAAGCTCAAATCTCTCTGGGCGTACTCTATCGACCTTCCTATACCTAGGATAAACAGGAGGGTACGGGCCTCGTACACTCTCCTTCCCCAGTGCCCCATAGGGTCTGGTCCTCACCGATCTCCTCGGTGCCATAGTATCAAACAAATCACTCCCGAATAAGCAAATATCAACTGAAAATCACGATGCTACAGTAACCTCAACAGTCGACCGTGAAAAACAAAGTGTAAAAATCGCTTCCCAAAAATCTGATATAACAGCTCCAAATCGATGTTAAACTGCTATAATCTAAGTACAGTTGATGAATTGCAAATTTGAGTCAAAGAAACTCACGGATCTACGTAGAAATCAGGCTCGAATCGGGCGAAAAACATGTTCTGGCGGCTCGGCGGACGAACGGCGATTCTCCACGATCTTTGGCGAAAATCCAGTGGGAGATGGCTGGGAATCACTCGCCGGAAGTAGAAGAAGGCGGGTGGAAGGGTTTCGTCACCGCTCGTGAGAGGAATCGTCGAAAATCGGTGAATTACGAGCGTAGACGTAAACCCTAAGCTGCCCGTTATGTTTAAACCATAAGAACTTACGGTCTGTAATGTCATCACGGCTTGGGCTGTAAACTCGCTTTAGCGTACAGTGTCCCGTAAAACTCGGTCTTAATTGTAATCACGGCTACACAATAATTACGGCTTCACCCGTAAATTTCGTGTTTTGCCTTTACTTTTCGTCAGAAAAATCCCAAAAAATCTCTGAAAAATTCCTGCACATAAAACATCGATTTTAGAAGAACACTAACAAAGTACAAAATAAAAAAATAAAAATTATGAAGTTAACACTACGAACTTTAAAGAGCAATTCGAAGCTTGACTAAAAAAACATGCTAAAATCAACGAAAATCTAGAGCCTCTAGGTTGCCTCCCAGGTAGCGCTTTTTTAAGGTTTTTAGCTCGACCAAGGCGATGTTCAGGACTCTTCTAGAGGATATGAGGCGCAGTGAATAATTGGCAATTGTTGTTCCTCACTCCTCTCCTGATCATTATACAGATTTAACTTTAAAGATCAAGGTAATGCCCATATTTTGGCTTCTTTCAACTCGTCCCTTTTCTGCTTTTCCCAATTTTCTGAGAAACGTCTATCTGACACGTCCTGCAAGTGCACGGTTATGTCAAAGTAATATAAAATATGTCGAATCCCACAGGGAACAAGGTTGAGTACTAGAAAATCCGAGTCCTAATAGCTAGGCAAGTCGAAATTGGGTTTTGAAAGAAAAAATCGAAAACAAGCAATCAACGCTACGACGACAGGGATTAAATATGAGAGAGAAATCAAGGCTTTGGTTTTCACCACAATGACTACTTTAATTGCATAAGACAGATGAAAGTACCCCTTAGACCTAAAGGGGGGTCCCCTTCTAGGGGGAGCGAAAACCCTAGGCAAGTGGCGCATATGATTTTTGCAGCGGAACAGGGTTTCAAAATCGC
>CM050438.1:58654179-58678752 GCA_027562315.1 Costus pulverulentus
GTCGCACAATTTGATGATATGGCTCACTCATGTTAGATCGTGTGGACTGAATTGTTTTGGTTCAGTTTAAAGGGATTTAAACTCTGATTGTAAGTGAGATCTGGTCTGGTCATGTTTGATTGATTGGGGCTTGAGATCGGTAAGCTTTGATCGAGATTGTTGATGCTAGATTGGTGAGATCAAGTGCATCAAGTGATGAACGGTCAGATCTAGAACCTTAGGGTTTAATTAGATCTGGACTAATGGCTTGGGTTGATTTTGATTTGGTTTTTAAACCAAATGCAATTGAACCATGGCTTGGTTCAAAGAGGAGCGATCGGTTCACTTGGAGTGAACACATGGATCGCATGAACGCATGGAGTTAAGGGCTTTCCATATTTGGAAGTCGGTTTTTCCATTATGGAAAAACGTCTCCACGTTTGAGGAAAATGTCTCCACTTCGGTTTCGTGACTTCCTCTTGCCTCTTCCTCTCGACGAGACACTCTTGCAAAAGGGGGTTAACGTAGGAGAGAGTTCGGCCAAGAGAGTCTTCATCCATCATTCCCTTCCATTCGACAAGATAAACCTTGTGGACTTGCTAGCACAAGGAATGCCAAGGGAGTAGGCGATCTTCATCTTGTGTGTGAACTCTTTGGAGGAGATCAACGTTGCTCTCTCTTCTTCCAAATCGCCATCCAATGCAAATGGCTATGGTATGAATCCAAACATTATTTAAGTTGATCATATGTTCTTGCGAAAGATCATTTGAAACCCTAAATTCCGCTATGAAAGTTTTATGCGCCACCTGATTAGGGTTTCGCTCCCCCTTGAAGGGGACTCTTCAGTCTCACCTTTGAGACGCTCCAACTCCGATGTAACCTCCAGGAGGACCCCGAGTTGTCCTTGTCCAAATTTCAGAATGGGCTACGTTCCGATATCCGTCGAGCCTTACCATCTTATGGGTTCGAAAACCTTTGATCAAACTTTCCAACGTGCTCGGGACATCGAGCAAGATCTTCTTGTCGCTGCAAGGCATAATGACCGTCATGACCTTGGGTCCTATAGACGCCCCCACCAGGCAACCTCCCTCACCCCCGGCCCATCAGCCCCCACCAGGCATAATGACCGTCATGACCTTGAGCGTACTGAGCCTCGTCCCGACCCACGACCCGCACCCCCGGCCCATCAGCCCCTTCATCGCCCCCATACTGATGCTTCCCCCTCTCGACCCACGTTGGAAGAGAAGGGCAAGGCCCCTGCGATTGGCTCCTCTAGCCGGATCACTTGTTACAATTGTCTCCAACCGGGCCACATGTTGCGAGAGTGCCCTAAGAAACCTCCACTGGCCGACAAGGGCCCAGCCCGCGTCGCCACCATGACCCCCGCGGAACTCGACATTGAACCCGAGTGCTACACAAGTGGGGAAGAGTCAGGTCCTTCCGCACTTGTGGTGCGCTGCAACCTAGTCCAACCGGCGCCTACCGAGGATTGGAGGCGCTCGGGCATTTTCACGACTTACATCAAGTGCAATGGGCACTCATATAAGATCATCATCGATGGCGGAAGTAGCTTAAACGTAATCTCTCATACTGTGGTCACGCGCTTTGGCCTTCCCCTTGGGCCCCACCCGCGACCCTACTCCATCGCTTGGGTCGACAACACAAGCCTCCCCGTCACGCATCTTTGTCACGCTCCCATTGCCTTTGGGAACTATCGTGAGAAAGTGTTATGCGACGTTGCGACTATGGACGTCGTTCACGTCCTCCTTGGCCGTCCATGGCTTTACGATAGGGACGTGGTCCATTATGGCCGGTCGAACACTTATACGTTCGACCACAATGAGCAGAAGATTCGCCTCATCCCAGCTCCGCCCAAGGAGCTGCGTGCGTCCACTTCCAAGGGTGTGATCACCCCGTCGGCCCCGGTCACTCCGCGTCCCCCTATGGTTTCCCTCATGCGTACACCCGCGTTGGTGCGTGAGACCCATGGGAACACGACTGTCTACGCGCTCATGGTGCACGAAGTGCAGGATTCTATCTCATGCCTTGAGCCGGCACCTCCTGTTGAGGTGGCCACCCTCCTAGCCGACTTTAGGGATATCAGGCCTAAGGATTTGCCCCATGGCCTTCCCCCGAAGAGGGAAATTCAACACGCCATTGACCTCATACCGGGAGCACCCCTCCCAAACTTGCCCCACCATCGCCTTAACCCCTCGGAACACGCTTAGTTACAATGTAAAGTGGATGATCTCCTCACTAAGGGGTACATCCGTGAGAGCCTCAGCCCTTGCGCCGTCCCCGCGCTCCTCACACCCAAGAAGGACGGGTCGTGGCGCATGTGTGTGGACAGCCGTGTCATTAACCGAATCACTATTAAGTATAGGTTTCCCATCCCTCGACTCGACAACATGTTGGACCAAATTTCCGGCGCGTCGTGGTTCTCGAAACTTGACCTCCGCAGCGGCTACCACCAAGTCCGCATTCGAGAGGGCGATGAGTGGAAGACCGCCTTCAAGACCAAGGATGGTCTCTACGAGTGGCTCGTCATGCCATTCGGCCTGTCCAATGCCCCCTCCACGTTCATGCGCTTGATGAGTCAAGTCCTCGAGCCATATATGGGAAAGTTCCTGGTTGTTTACTTCGATGATATCCTAATTTTTAGTCAGACCCGCGCTAAACACTTGGAGCACCTTCGCTCCACGTTCGAACTCCTTCGCACGGAACGGCTCTTCCTTAACACGAAGAAATGTTCCTTTCTGCCCAACAGCGTATATTTCTTAGGGTACATTGTGTTCGATCAAGGACTGTCTGTTGACCCCGCGAAAGTCGAGGCCATCCGGCATTGGCCCGAGCCTCGCACCGTGACTGAGATTCGTAGCTTCCTGGGTCTTGCTGGCTTCTATCGTCGGTTCATCCGGGGGTTTAGCACCATTGCCACCCCCTTGACCCAACGCCTCTCCAAGGATGACTTCGAGTGGACCCCTGCCACTCAGCAGGCTTTTGATGCGCTAAAGGATGCCTTGACCACTGCCCCTGTCCTGCGCCTCCCCGACTTTTCAAAAGTCTTTAAGGTCATGTGCGATGCCTCTGGTTCCGGCATTGGCGGTTCCCTTAGTCAAGAGGGCCATCCTGTGGCCTTCTTTACTGAGAAACTGAACGCTGTTCGTCAGTGTTATTCAACGTACGATAAGGAATTTTACGCGATCGTTCAGTCGCAACGGTAGTGGCGACACTATCTTCTTCATCACGAGTTTGTCCTACATAGTGACCACCAAGCTTTATCTTTTCTCAGTGCCCAGAAGAAACTAGGTGCCCAACATGCTAAATGGGTTGAGTACTTGCAACAGTACTCTTTTGTTATTGCCCATAAGGCGGGCATGGAAAACGTTGTCGCGGATGCCCTCAGTCGCGTCCGAACCCTTTTGTGCGTCATGCGCACCCGAGTCAATACCTTTGACCATGTCAAAGAGGAGTACCCCGCGTGCTCTGACTTTGGTGCCATCTATGCCGCCTTGACCGAGTCCGCCGACTCTGACTCCCCATATTAGTTGTGCGAGGGTTATCTGTTCTTGGGGAATCGCTTGTGCATTCCTCGCTCTTCGCTTCGAGACCACCTTGTGCTCGAGCTTCATGCGGGTGGCGTCGCCGGTCATCATGGCCACGACAAAACCCTTGAGATGGCAAAAGAACATTTTTTCTGGCCCTCCCTCCGCAGGATGTTGCGCGCATTGTGCGCCATCGTGGCACATGTCAATTAGCAAAGCCCCGGCCACCAAACACGGGTCTCTATACCCCTTTGCCAGTGGCCAGCGACCCATGGCGCGACCTGAGCATGGACTTCGTCCTCGGGTTGCCTCGGACTGCCTCCCACTTCGATTCGGTCTACGTCGTTGTCGATCGGTTTTCGAAGATGGCCTACTTTATCCCTTGTTCGCGCATTGCCGACGCATCTCACATTGCCACCCTCTTTGTCTGGGAGATCATGCGCCTTCACGGTCTTCCCTCTTCTATCGTGTCCGATCGTGACACGAGTTTTGTGAGCCACTTCTAGCGCTCGCTCTGGGCTCTCTCGCACACCACACTGAAACTCTCCATGGCCTATCACCCTCAAACCGATGGCCAAACTGTGGTGGTTAACCACAGCTTGGGTAACCTTCTCCGCTGCCTTGTTGGCGACCACCCGAGGTCGTGGGATTCCATCCTACCGATGGCTGAATTTGCGTACAATAGTGCCTCCAATAGGACTACGGGCCTTAGTCCATTCCAGATCGTCTTGGGCTTCCAGCCGCGCAAACCTATCGACTTGCATGACCTACCCATGGAGTCCCATCTTTCCCCGCATGCCTATGCATTTGCACAACACATCGCTAGTTTGCATGATGAGGTTCGACGGCATATCTTTTTGGGCAACACTAGCAATGCAGCATCATAGGCCACAACACTATTCTGTAGGTGAGTTGGTGAAGGTGCGCATCCACCCTGAGCGTTTATTGAGTAGAGCGCATTCTAAGCTCCACCCACGCTACATGGGACCCTACGCGGTAGTGCGCCGGATTGGCTCCAACGCATATGAGCTGGACTTGCCCGACGACATGAGCATCCACCCCGTCTTCAACGTGGCGAACCTCCTCCCCTTCTTCGGCCCTTTGGAGGGGTCCTCCGACACTGACGACTCGCTGCCCCCCAGTTCTCTAGAGGAGAACTCCTCAGAGTACTCAGCGGAAGTTGATGCAGGAGCAATCAGGCACACGAACCTACATGAAGCCAGCCCAAGTCCCTTGGAAGACACTTGGGGAAGCTCCCCAGGGCCCCAGGATTTTTTTCAGAAATATGCGGTGCAAACGGAGCTTCCTAGAGCTAGACACGGCCAGGTCGTGCGTCTTGAGATGGCCAGGCCATCTGTCCAGACACGGCCAGGCCGTGCGTCTAGACACGGCCGTGACACGACAGTCCAGAGACGCGAACGCCGCCATGGCCAGCGACACGCTCGTGGCCCCGCCCATGATTCCCTCGACCGAATTTCCTACAGCCCGACACGGCCGTGCGCCTTGGCATGGCCAGCCCGTGTTCTTCTCGACCAACAATGTCGAGCTCGCCACGGCCAGCGACATGCCCGTGGCCCCGCCTGTACTTCTCTCGGCCGAATTTCTTGCAGCCCGACATGGCCGTGCGCCTTGGCACGGCCAGCCCATGTTCTTCTTGGCCAACAACGCCGAGCTCGCCACGGCTAGAGACACGCCCGAGGCCCCGCCCGTGCTTCCCTCGGCCAGCAACCAGTAGCTGAACACGACCGTGCGCCCCAGCATGGTCAGCCCATGTTACCCTCAGCCACCAGCAACGAATTCACCACGGCCGCCAACACACTCGTGTTCCAAGCCGTGTCCGCCCAGGCCAGCCAACCTGTAGCTAAACACGGCCATGCGCACCAACACGGCCAGGCCATGTTCAACCCTGAAGATGCCGTGGAGCCTCGACGACTGCACTTTGACGTCAATCACCCTCCCTACCATGTTGCTCCATCCCAGGATAACCCCAAGGAGCTCCACAAGGTGACAATCCGACAATCCCAACATCAAGGCAAACCACCGAATCACTTCACGGGCTTCGTCGATACTCCTTACTCTCACGCCATGACAGTCCAGCCCAAGGGCGCCCCCAGCCAACCCCTTGGGGCCCCCAACCCAAGTAGGCCGCTCAACCTCAACAACAACATGGCCCATGAGCGGGCCGCGACAGTAGTTATGCAGCCCACAACATCGAAATTATGTTGCCTCATCGCCGTGTGTTCGGAGCGCATCTAGACCATGATCGTACGAAGACGCAGAATCACGCCGCCCGCCCCCGAAGAATATTAGTTAGGAGTTTGTTATCTTTCATCTTTAGCCACAGCTTGACCACTTTAGTGGCCTGCGAGAGTAGGTAGTTTGTTAAAGTTGAGTGTCTTGTGTGTATTTTGTCCTGTTCCCACCCCTCTATTCTATAAAAGAGAAGGTTGGGCTAGTGTATGGAGTAGTTCTCTCGGAGTGGAGAGACCTCCTGGTGAGTTAGGGTCGCCAGCATTTTGTAGAAGTCGAGCCGGAGCCTCGCCTTCGTAGTCATCTGGGTCGAGGAACGCCTCGATTCCAAGTTGTTTCCTGCTTTCCGAGTAAAGTAAATCCCACCTTTCCGGTGGGTCAGGTTCGCCTGTTTGTTACTTGTTGTCTCTTTCTTTCATTCGTTGCGAGTTTCCATTCCCCTTATCCCAGCGAGTATCCGTTCATCGGAGGCGTGGCTGGAATTCTCGTGGTTTGATTTCAGATTCATAGGCGCGCGAGCCATCCGTTGCAACTACAGTGCCCGGCGCACGCTGAGCTTATTGCACTATGTGAGTTGCAAAAAAAATGCTAAGAGGTCAGTGTGCTATTCAATAGTTGAGTGTCGTTCGTTTTCGTTTGCATTAGTGTTGCCCCAATTAACTTCTTCATCGCTTTCGTCGTGCTTCTATCGGTTTCCCTGCACTTTCCGACGCGTTTTTCCGTCCCTCGTCTAACGACCCTCTCACATTTTTACCGAGCATTGTGTAATTCCCCTAGAGTATGGTGCTAAAGACATCCCTCCCATTAGTCGCTGCATCAATGGCATTTTGGACAATTTAATATTTTAAGCATGTTTAGATTTTGGTATTGTATTTGGCATCATTTTAGATTGCATGTAGTTAGGTAGCGTAGGTTTTATTTTATTGTAAAGAATGTTTAATTTCTTAGAATTTTATAGTAGGGTGCAAAATAGATTAGGAAGCATTGCATGTAGTTAGGTAGCATAGGTTTTATTTTATTTTAAAGAATGTTTAATTTCTTAGAATTTCATAGTAGGGTGCAAAATAGATTACGAAGCATTGCATGTGTAATTCATATAAGCCACCTCTCAACCCGAGGTAAAATAACCAAAATATCCCTCAAAAGTCAAAAATCAAGAATTCAAAGTCAACTCCATCAACTAGTCAAGAAGAATACATCATCAACCGCCACCACAAATTGAAATTTGGTTTCATTCAATGCTTGGGTGAAATCATCAAAGAACAAGCACCAAAGACGAAGGGCATTGGCACTTAACATACCATTGCACATCATGCATGCATCAAAGCCTCCAATGAGAAGCAAGGCTTCCTTTCACTAGCCAATCCATGCCTTGAAGACTTCTATCACTACATGTAAGAGCCGCCCAAGTCAACCAATAAGAGCAAGAAAGCTTCATGACAATTCAAGCATCACTCTCCACCATCTATTCGAAACTATCCAAATCTCCACCATGTCTTAAAGTTAAATTTGGAGGGTTTTATGGTCAAACTCTTATGTGAACACTGAGGGTTTTGAGAGGGTTAAAATTTATTGTATTGTTTCTTACATCTAATAGTCAAAAAAATATGAAAAATTTAAGAAAATAGCCAAGTGTGCTTGTGTAAGTTGTGACTGAAACTCCCTTGATCTCTTCTCCCTAAAGTTGGCCGAAACTCCCTTCTTCCACCTCCATCTTCTTCCTCCTTGAGTGATCATTCACTGAAGGTGTCAACCCTTGTACATGAAGGAGCTGAAGACCTTTGAAGACTTGAAGAATAATGTGTTCAACTGGGAGAAAGAAGACTTGAACAAGACCCTTCTAAGGATCCCATTGTTCTAGTTTAAAGGGGAGTGTGTGGACCTTTGTATTTCATCCTCCCCTAGTTCTTATTGTTTGTATATCATTTAAATACCCCTTATTAGCCTCATTTCCAAGATCCAAGAGCTTGGAGCAAAGAAAGGAGATTAGGCCCCTTCCCTAATAGGGGCCATAGATGACTGATGCGTTGTATTTACATCATATTTTTTCCTATATTTTATATGATATTTTGTGCTTAATTATTTTATTTTATACCAATTTTTAGTGTTTTTATCTTCTATGGTATGAAATCTTCACTTTTCTAGGTTTTTGTGAAAATTTAGATAAAATCACTTAAAAATGATAGATTTAATGAGTTTTGAGGCTATGGCATGATTTTTGAGGAAAATACGAAGTTGCACGACAAATTTGTAGCGAAACATATGTCAAACGCAATATCCACAGTCACAGATGTGAGTCCTTCACGGGCCGTGAGTATCGCACAGCACAAAGGAACAATTCTCGCCAAAGTCTAGTTTTGTATAGAGACTTTCATGGTCACAACCGTGAGTCATTCACGGGCCATGAATGTCTCAGCATATAGCGACTAGAAGGTAGTTTTATTCACAGAAAGATTCACGGCTGCAGCCGTGAATGCTTCACAGCCCAAGAAGACTTCCGCCCAACTCGGTTTTCACTTTGATTCCTACTCAAATCGGATTGCAACTTAACCAAAATTGAGACAAACCATCATAGAGGTTATTAACGGATTAAACTATAAAAAGAAACTTTTGAAAGAGATTATAGAGCTTTTTCGAACAAAAATAGATAGATGTAGCGGCTAGGGCGAATTCAGGTGACTAGGCAATTTTTCGATGAGGAGATCATGCAAAGGACAAATTTTGATGCTCCATCTTCATCTCCTGATCGAAGAGAAGGGTTATCCTTATTCTCCTAGTATCTTTTTATAATTTCATTAGGTTTTCATGTTGAATTCATCATAGTCTATGCTCTATCCTATGAACATGATCCTATTTCCTTGGAACGAAAACTAGAGGGAAATGAAAGAAAAATAAGTTTTCCATTGTTTCCTTGGGCGGAAGGAAAAATTTGAGTGGAAAAGTGGATGGAAAATTTTGTAACTTTTTCTCCAAAACTTTTCCCCCCGAATCGGACGGAAAAGTTGAAGAAAACACAACACCACTTCGTCTGACCTTCAAAATTAATTTTCCTTCTTCTTTTCCTTCCTTCCACGGAAACAGGATATGGATTTTTTTCTTTCCCTGACGTTTTCTTTCCTTGCAGTTTTTCATTCCTTACAGTTTTCCTTCCATCTAAGGAAACAGAGGGTTAAAGTACTTTTTCCGAAATTGGGGCGTAGCCCATTAACGTTTTATGGATTAAACTATTTGTCTTAATCTTCGTTCAGTATTTTATTGAGTTGATTTGATTATAATTATGTTCTATTTCGTATTTTACTCAGGCCAAGTAATTTTGCAACCTAGACGTTACAAGAAGGACCGAGAGGTGAATCGCAACATCGGATCTACTCTTTTCAAACTTGTGAATTCAATTACGATAGTAGTTTGGATTCACTAGAAGGATTTTTATGATTTGTCACAGAGCTTAAGGGGACTAATTACGACAATTATTACGTGAGTAGGGTTATCGTGATTAGGTACTGGATTATGCTTCGGGAGAAGGTACTCCATACACGAGGATAAATCCCTTTCAGCACTTTAATTTTCTGCACGAAGATTTATTTTATTAAATTCTAACATGTCAACATGGTGAAACCCCAATCTCCATCTTCTCCGCATAAGTTTTCTACACGAAATGCTCGCTTTTGCTCTTTCGTACTTAGAAGTTCTCAAACAAAACCATGCATTGATTCGTTTAGCTATAGATAGATCATGTAATCAGTAATTGACCGCCAGATCCTCGTTGGGAATGATTTTTTATTTATTACTTCGATATAATCATGCACTTGCGGTCACATCTAGTTTTTGGGGCCGTTGTCGGGGATCGGGTCGCTAATCCTGCTCGCGATCACGTTTGTGCCGAGGGATTTGAAGCCTCTACTCACATCCGCCAACATCATTGAAGAAGGCGCTACATGACGGGAAACTAGCCGATGCTGCTTCACCTCGCGATCAAAGAGATAAGGAGAAGCCAGCGTCGCTGAAGCCGCATCCGCCTTCACATCTGCTGCACTCGGCCACCCGCCCATCCGCCGACTCACTGCTCTCAATGATCTCTCCCCCATCTTGGGAGGAGAGGTGGCGGCAAGCTCGGTAATGAGCTCCACACACAGCAAGACCAAATTTTTGTTTTTTTGTTTTCACGTCCATTGCACGTGCCCTAATTTCCCTCCGCCTCTCTCTCCTTTCCTCACATCTCTCCTTTCCATAGAGCTTTATATCCTCCATAGGAAACAGAGCCTTAGGGAATTCGCTGTACCTAATGTTCAAGGGTTTAATTCCAGCATTGTTCGCCCAACTCTTGAGGCGAACAATTTCGAAATCAAGCCAGCTTTGATGACTATGGTTCAGCAGAACCAACTAGGGGGTTCTTCGATATAGGATCCAAATTTACATCTTGCTATTTTTCTTTAGTATTGTGACACTGTGAAGATAAATGGTGTATTTGCTGATGCTATTATACTGAGATTATTTCCTTTTTCTCTTAGGGATCATGTGCGCGCTTGGTTTTTGTCTCTTCCTCCAAGATCAATCCTGACTTGGGAGGAACTCTCACGTGCGTTTCTATCAAAGTATTTCTCTCCCAGTAAGATAGTGCAACTAAGGAACATGATCACATTTTTTTTGCTAGAAGGATGGGGAATCATTTTACGATGTTTGGGTCTACTTTAAGGAGCTCCAGTGCATGTGTCCTCACCACGGGCTAGGGCAATGGATCTTAGTCCATACTTTCTACAATGAGCTGAACTATAACACGAAGCTCATGGTCGATGCTGTAGCTGGAGGCACGCTCATGAATAAAAGAGTTGATGAGGCTATGATATTGCTCGAAAAGATGGCAATGAATCACAACCATTAGTCTAACGAATGAGGTATGACATCAGCAGGTGCAGGTAAGTATAGTAATGATTCGTTGATGTTACTCGCTGCAAAGGTTGACTCACTCTCACAGAAAGTTGATTATTTTAATTTTTCTTCTGCTGCGATTAATGCTATTTGCTGTGAAGTTTGTGGCACTACAGGTCTTGCTTCCACCGATTGCCCGTTTCTAGCTTCACCACAGGAAGATTCTTATCAGGACCAAGTGAACGCCCTAGGTAGCTCCAACCAGTGACAGGGTAATGATCCATATTCTTCCACCTATAACCCATGCTAGAGGAACCACCCTAATCTTTCATACAAAAATAATCAAGGGTATGTTCCACATTTGAAAAATAGTCAACCTCCAGGATTCTAGTCTAGGCAACATGTTCAGCCCCATAAGTCTATCCTTGAGGCCCTTTTGAAAAACTTCATTGTTGCTTAAAAGAAAGCAAAATGAAGATGTCTTTGATGCTATCAAGCATCTAACATCTCGTATGGACGCCTTGGGGACCCATAATAAGATGTTAGAGAGCTAGATAGCTCGGTAGGTGAGCACTTCCACTAGGCCTATGGGTAAGCTTCTAGGACAACTAGAGATGAACCCTAGGGAGCATTATAATGCAATAACCATTATAAGTGGTAAGCAGTTAGATGAACCCAAGAGGCTAGACGAGGAACCTATACCTATAACCTGTTGTTGTGTCTGCAAGTGCACGGATACTCGAAGTAATAATTAAGATATCGAACCATAGAGATCTTGTTTGTCAAGTACCGAATAATCAAACAATAGACACTTGAAGTAATAATTAAGATATCATCTCTCACGCAGATGATTAACATAAAATAATTCTCACTCTCGCACAGATTTATTCTATGTTTTAGAAAAGCAAACCTTAACAAAGAGATTAAGAATTACTCTCGTGTATTATATCTCGATATCAATATCTTGAATGAAACTAAGTATTCTCATACCTTAGTTACACAAGTTTTACTTAAGGTTTTCTAACAATCAAACATCTATCTCTAGCATATTTTCATGTCCATATCACTAATGCCTCCTAGAACAAAATATCAAGTTAATAAACTTCTAAAATTTAGAATTAAGAACAAACCTAATCTCTTACGATAAGTTCCTAATACTTGATTTTAGTGTTCCAAGTTTTATAAGTCACTTCTTAGTCCATATCATAAAACTCTAACACATGCTGACAATATGAAACTAGAAAACATTAAATGTAGTGATCACTTAAGTAAAATTATCATATCAAGAATATTCTGATGAAATAGAAATCATTCAGTCATTAAGAAATCAAGAGGACTACACCCCATGTCCCAAAGAGGTTTAAGCTAGCATGATCAAAGAATTACAATAAAACATCGTTTAGAGTGATTAGAAATTGAAAGAGAAGAGTAAAAGTTACAAATCAGGGCTGTAATGAAAATTATAGCTCGTAATTTCGCTCCTGGATACGATGAACAGTGGCGACGCCCTTGCTTTTGTTAATTTCTCCCTTGATCGATCTCCTTTTACTCTGAAACTTCTGTGGTATCTTCTCCTTCTTCAGGCGAAGCTTCCTCTTAAATTTCATGGCCGGAGGTGGTCTGTACGCTAAACGGTGATGAACCCTAGGGCAGCGGCGATTTCCTAAAATTCTTCGTGAACCCATGATAAAAATTGATCCTTTCATTTTTGGCTCCTTCTCCTCTTTTTCCTGATCATTCCCCTTTTTACAGATCTTCAATTGGTGCATTAAAGCTCAAGAAATCGTCTTTTTAAGTTTCCAGCGGAAGAATCGGGCAATTGGGCCGTAATTACGGTACCGTGAAATTCATTACCACGGTGCCATAATGTCGTCTGAAGTCTCGGTATGAAATTGTCTTGAAATTACGGTATCATAAAAGGTCACACGGTAGTACCGTAATATTCTCTTCAAAAGATACTGTATGAATTTGGACCTGAATTACGGCACCATAATATTATTACAGTAGTACCATAATTTTCCAAAAAGTTCCTGCGGGAAGCGACCATGAAAATCATTATGGTAGTGCCATATTTGTAGATTACTGCCATAAAATTCATTATGGCACTGCCATAATTTCGCTAGAAAACTCAGTTTGACTTCAAATTTGATGTGGAAACTCGTCTTGATGATTAGAATCCTTGTACGTATTGAGATTGCTTAAAAACCCATCAGAATAATGCCTTTTTACCTGAAATTAATCAAAAACCAATAAAGGTGTAGATTCTGAAGTACTTGACAAATAAGGCATAAAAATAAGCAAAAGAGCATGATTATGACCCCAAAAGAACAGTTAATAAGTATGAAAATTACTAAGAAATTTAGAGTCATCAAAATACATAAGGCTCGAACTTTGTTTGTCCTCAAGAAAATAAAGAAATCAATACTGATTATGGAAAATAAACTTTAAGATGATGAATAAATTTCTAAGATACAATTACTTATGAAAAAATTCACATTAAATAACAACTTAAAATTTCAATTAAATATATTGTCCTCCAAATTCAATCCTTAAGATTCATGACTCAATCAAATAAAATTTCACAATGTGCATAAATAGATCTTCAATCTCATGAGTTCACATAGTTTTAGTTTTGAGTCCACGATGTCTTTGTTTACAGGAATAGGAACCTCAAAATCTCTTTCTACTCAAATTTTCTCTCTTCTTTTTATGTATCTTTGACATTTTCTAAAATGAATACCACCTTTCTTCAGGTGACAAATTTAGAATATATTGGTCACATAACCAACATAATAGAACTCATATCTGTTTAAGTGGGAAAAATTGCATTTGAGATAGCGGAGTTAATGTCAAAGAATCTCTCTCATGGCATGCACCCACATAGATACATACTTTTTAATTGAACTTCGACTCTTATCTTCGGTACCATTGCAAATACAATTCAAAGAAGAGGAGTTATTCTTTTCAGACTTCAACCCATGTCTTTAGGTCCAACTGCCAATTTTACGCAATGCCAAATAGGGGAGTCACTTTCCTTTTTAGATTTCGGATTCTTTCTTCCCAACAAATAACAAGATGGACTTTAAGGATCTGTTAGGTTTAATCAATCGATATCAATCCAAAAATCATACAACATATGCTCGTTTTATTTAAAGGAGTTATTTCTGTTTCAAATTTCATTCATTAAACAATATATTTACCCAAAACTTCATGTATTAATCAATGGAAAATTTCAACAGATAAATTATATCAAAGAAATAAATTCAGCATATTAGGTCTATTTCCAATTCTCAAGTATTGTCAGGTACAATAATTTATCATCAAGAAAACTTTTGGCATCATAGCAGTAGTATTTTCATGATTAGAACAAACCACACAGGCATTTATCACATGATTACTAAATCAAAACTAAAATCATCATTGCGTTAACCAAGTCATGCACTATACCAATCACAGAGTATCAATCTCAAATATCAGAACATCATGTACAACCAAATCGAATTATCATCATATCATCTTATACAACCGAATCGAATGAATTTTAGCAGTGATATCTCAAAAACAGAAGATCCATAGCCGGCGGACACAAGGGAAGCAATGACAAGGTCATCCTCCCCTACAAGAATACGTAAATCATCAAAAATCTATTAAAGTGTAGTAAAGTAAAGAAAAGGGGAAGATGCTCACAAAACTCTACTCAATCAGAGTCAGTCCTCTCCTCGTCTCTATCAGCTGGGGCGGCATCCATTGGATCTCCCTAAGAACCTCCTTCTCCATCACCTTTGTGCTTGAGACGAAGGTAGTCCTTGATTTCTTCAACGTCATCATGTATATGCACTACATAATCAAATATCCTCCCCACGGTAGATGTCAATCGGTGCACATCGGCAGAAAGAACCTAGAAGCCAGGATCTAGATGACTTTGCCACACGCTATGATCAAGGCCACCACGACGTGAGGAGGATCCAGTAGCTTTGTGAGTTGGTGGATTGGCAGCTCTGGAGGGTGAAGAATCTATACCCAATCCAAATGGGTCATCACCCCAGGCAGCCGGTGGTGGTGGTATGGAGTCCACAGGTGCTGGAGTAGCGTAAGAAGCAGCATCAGGGGAAAGCTTCCAATTCTCTAGGTTTTGAACAGTGGTTCTTCCTAGATTAGGCAATGGTAAAGTAGGAAGGCCGGGCTGTAGAACCAAGGAATAAGTATCTCCCTCTCTGACAATCATTTTCCTGGCAATGCAGGACTCAATGTCTATCCTAGCATTGCCCCTTGCAACCTCAATCCCACAGGACTCAATTCCCAGAAAAAGTGCAATAGGAGTGAGGAATCCTCCTATCACAATCGTGCCTTTCTTGGCCATAGAAACCTTGTCCAAGTGTCTCATGAAGAAGGAAGCAACATCCACAAAATAACCATGCAAAATGCACCAAAAAAGAATAACTCAGTATGTCGAACCATACCATCACTGTCCCCTCGCCCGAAGACGGTATGAGCCAGGACTTGGTGCACATACTTAATACATGGGTTGGAGTTACTTGTTGTTGTGGTTGATGAGGGAGAGAATCTAGTTTCCGCGGTGATTTGGTTCTAGAAGACATTCTCGATGAACCTCATAGGTGGCTCGGTGCGCCCTTCATTCGGTAGATGAAAAATGTGCCTAATCTCCCTCAGTGTAAGCTTCTTTTCTTCATTAGCCATTCTGAATCTAATATCTCCCTTAGCTGGTCCATCAGTGTACTCGTCATAGTCCATCTCCAAGCTACTGAGAACCTCTAACACTAGAGGTAAATAGGTCTAGGGAGTCATCTCAAAGAATTTCTTTGTATCAATTTGGTCAAACATCCACAGTACATCCTCTTTCAACCCCAAGAGCTCCAAAGCACTAGTATCAGCATATTTAGTCTTGACAATGCATCTAATAAGCAAATGGTTGTACCTCTGTTCTTGCACTTCATCTCTGAAGATGATGCCATTTGGGTTTGGTAGTGGAGGTGGGGCTGAAGATTCGGCTGGGGCTTTACCCCTCTTCTTTGAGATGACTCTCTTTACTGGTGACATGGTGATATGCAAGCAAAAGATGCAAAGAACTTTTGAGGACAAGCTGAAGGCAGGAGAGTTACCGAATAAGGAAGAATGAGGCTGAACAGGTTTGGTCGAAACACTCAAATATGAGCTTTTGAGCTAAACTCGAGCTTTAAATCTCCTTCAGGAACGATCTTCTACCTCCTTTGTATCTCCTTGAAGCACAAATCAATCGAATTGAAGCCCAGATGAAGAGAAATCGATAAGGGAGGAAAATCGGCGGATGAACAATTGCTGAGCTCGTTCGAACTCAAAAACTCTAAATCTTAGGTGGAAATCAATCGGAAATCAGTTGGAGATCAGTTAAGAAAGGTCGCCTAAGGGTTTGGAAGCAAGGATTTGAAGAAAATCGCAAGTCGGCGTGATCTCGAGTGGAAAAACCCTAAATCACGGCACCGAAACTCTAAATGTGGCATTAAAATCGAGTGGGGCCAACATAATTATGGTACCATAATGATATTACGGTAGTGCCATAAAATGCGAGGAGAATTTCGATAGAAGAACAACCCGAAACTACGGTACAATAACGATTATTACGGTACTACCGTAATTTACTTGAAAATTCCAGAACTCTCAGGTGGAAAATAGACCGAAAATACGGTACCATAAAATAATTACGGTACTGCCGTAATTTGTTCAAAAACCTCAAAACTTTCTGTAAGAAAATGACTTGAAAATATGGTACCGTGGGAATCATTACGGGGGTGCCGTAAAATCCATAAACTCTTAGAAATTTTCAGGTCAAAAATCACTCAAAATTATGGTACCGTGAAAACATTACAGTGGTGTCGTGAAATAGGTAAAACCTTCTGGATGAAAAGGGATCAAAATTACGGGCGATAAAATATATTACGTTAGCATCGTATAGGCATTACGATATTGTAAAAACCGTTATGGTAGTACCATCATTAATCAGAAAAATTTAGAGATCACTGTTTATTATAAAAAATCAATCTGGAATTACCTACAAAGAGATAAAGAATAAGTTAGTACACAAATAAACTAAAACAAAAGCAAAAGACAAAAATAAAAGGAAAGAAAGAGTGCTTGGGTTGCCTCCCAAGAAGCGCTAATTTTTAGGTCTTTAGCTTGACCATTCCGCAGTTAGATTTGCTCGTGGTTCATCAAGTAAAAATTTTTCTCCTCCTTCAATCGGTTCCTCATGGAAGTAATGTTTCAACCTCTAACCATTAACCTTAAACCCTTCCCCCATTTTGTTGTTCCATATGTCCACAGCTCCCTATGGATAGACTTTCTTAACCTAAAAAGGCCCAGACCATCAACATTTAAGTTTACAGGGAAAAAGTCTCAACCTAGAATTAAACAAAAGAACAAATTCAAATTGATTCTTTTGATGATATATTATTTGTGGTTAAATCTGACGGAGAATATGAGGGGACTGATTTAGAAAAATCTTACTCTGATTTTGTTAGTAATTTTGAAATTGATGAAGAAATGAAAAGGATTTGAAAATTATGAATATTGATGAATCTCACTCTGATCTTTTGCCCATGACTATTGTTCAATCTACTAATTTATTTGAAAATTATGTTTTATTCTGGAATCCAATGAAAGACAAAAAAAACTATTTTGATGATCCAATACTTGATTCTTTTGATTAAAGTCCTATTGCAATTGAAGATAAAAATTTGAAGAAAGGAATTATGATTTTGCTTACTGATAAAGATAGGAAGATCATTGAATATTCTTGGGGTGGAATTAAAAATTTTGATTTTGATTTCTGCATATTTGAGAAAGCCATGTCGATCTTGATTTATATGAAATTTTGCACATTTGGATTAGTTGCTAAACTTTTTGGACAACGGAAAAGAAAACAATTATATGTTATTTACTATGGTACTGATCCACCTGCTTCACCATGTTATTTAATTTTTGGTCAAGCTATGGACCTAAAAATTAGTGCTTCTTGGGAGGCAACTCAAGCACTCTTACTTAGTTTAGTTTCTTTTTAGAATTAATTTTTCTTCTCTTTTTGCAGGAAACATCAAAATTTTGCGCAAAATACTGCACTGCTATAATCTTCTTCACGGTGCTATAATTTTGGCTGATTTCTTACCCGAGACTTTTCTGAAATTTTATGAAAAATATGGTGGTTCCATATTTATTTTCATGGTACCGTAATTTCGGCTGATTTTTTACCCGACAATTTTTCATCTTTTACGGCACTACCATAATCATTTTCACGGTACCGTACTTTTGGTTCATTTTTGAACAGAAGGTTTTGTGACTTTTATGACAGGGCCATAAGAATTTTTACGGTCATAATTCCGTCATATTTTTGACCCGAGAGTTTTGTGCATATTATGACATTGACGTAAGGAATTTTTCGCCCGTAATTTGAAATCTGCAGTCTGCTTATCTAATTAGTTGTTTTCTCGCTATGATTTTAAGAAATTGGGTTGGGAAAATTTTTGATCTTTGGCACAAACATGAACTACTCATCTTTGTCTACTGTTCAGATATTTTTATTGAATTTTAAAGTTCATGGATCAACCTAAAACACATAGCACCTTTTGGTACCTGATTAATTTCTGCAGCAATTTTTGTTGACTAATCTGAGTAGCCTTCTTTCTGCTGATACCCTAAATTCCTGACAGATTTTGATCCTTTGATTTTCATACGCCCTAAAAGAACAAGTTTTATTCTACCTTTTGGCTTTGTCTATTTTCTTTTTGGATCATTAAAACTTATTCTTGGGTATAGCTACTTTTCATAAATGAATAGGTTGCACTGCTTTCCATTAACATTAGCAGCTCCTTGTCTTCATATTTCCACCAGAAATTGCAGCCCAGCCACCACCACTGCATCTGCCTCTGACACCACTATTTCCAGTCGTCAACATTGGATCTACCACTAGCAGACTCTTACTTCTTCTACTGCCACTATTTCCATTGATTTTATTTTGCCAGTAGAATCTTCATTATTGACTCTGATTTTTTTTATCTATGCAGCATCATCTCCCGCCAGCTGACGACTTCGCCTCCAAGACTGTAGTTTAGAGTTGGCCACTGAAGACTACTCATCATCACTCTACTATCGGCACCATCATCTTCTATGCTAGCAGCTCCTCCATCGGCATCTACTTTGCATCAGCTCTTTCCACCGACACACTCTTCGGACCTCCAGCGATATTTCTGATTTTCCTTTGAGAGAATTATTTTTATCATTATATTTTTTTTAGTAAGGGATTATTTTTAGAACTGAGCCTTATGTACTTAAATTGTGCAGACAAAATTTTCAAAAGACACATTTTTGGACCTAGCAACACTTGCCCTGATGCTACAACCCATACAATGATTGAGCTTGCTATATAGTTTTGTGAGTATTATTTGCACTTTTGATTATTTTGATTTGATATGATTATCTACATTTTTTTCTCATAAAATTTCTATTTGATGTGATTGTACTAATCTATCACTTTACATCTTTTGACTACATAAGTTTGATGCTTTCTACTTTTGTATTGATATTGATATTTTTGATGTTTGAAAAACAAAAATTATGATTTGAATCCATTGTGATGAGAGATGTGTGGATTTTCCAATGTTTATGCATACTTGTGATTGGAGATATACCTATTATGTTGAATTTATTTCTTCAATATATATCTACTTGTTGAAATTCTTCATTGATTGATGCATAAGGTTTTGGGTAGGTATGTTGTTTGATGAATGAAATCTAAGAGTGAAGCATCTTTCTTGAATAAAATGAGCATATGAGTGTAATTTTTGAATTGATGTCAATTGATTAACCTAGTTGATGTTTAGTCTATTTTATTATTTGTTGGGAAGAAAAAAATCCAAGATCTACAAAAACAGAGAGAGACCCCTACTTGGCACTGCGGAAAATTGGCAGTGGTACCGAAGACAAGGGTTGGAGTCTATAAAAAAGAAAGAGAAAATAACTCCCCTACTTGGCACTGTGTAAAATTGACAATGGTACCGAAGACAAGGGTTGAAATCCAAATAAAAAATGTGTATCTATGTGGGTACATGACATCAAAAAAAAAAAGAAAAAAAGGAGAAAAAGAAAGATTTTGAGTGGAAAAAGATTTTGGATATCTTATTCCTGTAAACAAAGGTATGATAAATTTAAACTAAAACTTGGGTAAATTCATGAGACTGAGATTCCTTTTATTATGCGAGTTGCGAAATTTTATTTAATCAAAGTTGTAGATCTTAAAGATTGATTTCAAAGGATGATGTATTTATCTAAAATTTTGTGCAAGAAATTGGTGGAATATTTCATGAGTGATTATATTTTAGAAATTTATTTTTCATAAAAGGTCATATTTTCCATAGCATTGTTCTTTATTCTTTTTATTTGCTTGAGGACAAGCAAAGTTTGAGGCTTATGTGTTTGATGACACCAAATTTTATAGTATATTTTGTGTCATTTCAGTGTTCTTTTTGTGTCACATTTATACCACTTTGCTTATTTTCATGCCCTTTTTATCAAATATTGTAGAATCTACTTTTATTTTGGTTTTTGATGATCTTCAGGTAAAAAGGCACAATTATAAGACGTTTTCAAGCAAAATCAGATACATAGAATAATTTCCATCATCAAGATGAGGTTACATGACAAATTTAACGCAAATCGTAGCCACATACCAAATTACAGCAGTGCCATAATTTATATTATGGTACCGTAATTTCAAGTACTACCGTAAAATCGGAGCACTACCGTATTTTGGGATGATTTTATACAGAAAGTTTCACCGAAATTACGGCACTTCCATAACTAAAATCACGATGTCGTATTTTGAAGTGACTTCTGACCCGAGAGAAATATACGGCAGTGCCGTAACAAAAACCACGGCCGTAATTCTATTCCTCGAACGCGATTTTCACAGTCAAATTGGAGTCCGATTTTTGCGCGATCGATTATGGAAGATCCAGGCCCTTAAAATAAAGGCCGTAAGAAGAAAAAAGAGAGCCTCTGACGAGCAGAACACGCCAAGGGCGAAAGCCCTAATTTTCATCCTCTGTCGAGGGAGAAATCGAGCTTTTCACCGCCGCCCTAGGTTTCGCCGCTGGGATGTGTACAACGCATCTCTGGCCATGAAATTTGAGGGGAAGCTTCGCTTGGAGGAGGAGATGATACCCCAGAAGTTTCAGAGAGAAAGGATCTCGGTTGGGGGAGAAATCAACGAAAGAGTGGGCGCCGGCACTATTGATCGCAGGTTCTTGAAGCAAATTACGGCTGTAATTTCTATTACAGCTGTGTTGTAAAGTTGATTTTCCCTTCTTTTCGATTTTTTATCAACTTAAACTATGGTTTATTGTATTTCTTCTTCCATGCTAGCTTAAATATCATATGGGACATGGGGTGTAATCCCCTTGAATTTTCATGACTAGATAACTTCTATTTTCTTGGAATAGTTTTATTATGATAATTCTTCTTATGTGATGATTGCATATAATTCTCCATAGTTTTCTTATTATCATGCATGATTTTAGGGTTTTCGCAATGAACTGAAAGGTGATTTGCTTGAGAACTTGGAACCCTAAAATTGAATATTAGGAACTCACCGTAAGAAATTAGGTTAGTTCTTATTTCTTGATTTTAGAAGAATAATTGTCATGTTTGATAATTTGAATCTAGGATTGAGTTATTTTGTTAAACATAAATATCTTGTGCGAAAGTGATCGGAGCATTGGAAAACCATAAGTAGAACCTGTGTTGAGACTTGGATGCACGAAAGTGATCCTTGAGATTCCACTTGAGATGATCAACTTAGAATTCGAATGCACGAAAGTGATCCTTGAGTTCTTTAATTGATGATTTACTTATTTTTAGCTTGGGATAGATCTTGCACGAAAGCGAGGATCAGCCCCTGCATGATTGTCTGCACGAAAGTGATATAATTCTTCTATGAAGTAAATTATATCTTTATCATGATAAAATTAGACTGACGACCTTTTATTCATATCAAGTCATTGAAATTAAGGTGGATGAAACCCTAGTCCCAGTTTATCTCTCTGATTTCGTGTTCTTTCTATCATTTACTTGCACTATAATTGATTGCTTAGCTAGTAAGAATACAACTATTTGGTACTTAACAATAATGTCTCTGTGGTTCGATATCTTTTTTTATTACTTCAAGTATCCGTGCACTTGCGGACTACAACGTCTATGAACAGCCATAAGATGTCTGCCATTCATGATATCCTTTTGGTTTTTTGCCTGATTCTTGCTATTCTTGGAGTGAAATTTGGGAAAAATTGGAGGGCAACCTGCCTAACTCAGCCACAGACATGTTGGGACAATGGTCAAGTACTTTCGAGCAGCGGATCGATATGATTTTGGTGACAGGCGACGACTAGGGTTCAGGCAATGAAAATTATTTTGTAAGGTTGTTCTTCATCGATTTCATCCCCGTTTTGATGCTGAAAATCATGATCTATCCTCTCCAATCATAGATCTAGTCTTTCCCCTAGTTTGTACTGATTTTCTTTGAGAGATTTGATGTATTTCATGATGTATGATATAGCGTTAGCGTATTTGGGGTTTTGGGCATAGCCCGCTGTAAGGATGTTGGAACCTTGTAATGTTTAATTAAGTACTTTGTTTGGTTTTCTAATGTTTCTATTTAATCCTAGTAGCAAATATTTTATATTCTTGCACTAGCCTTGCATTCGTATGTTTAGACGTTGTGGGATGAACTGAGAGGTGAACCATAACGTCAGAACCCTTAGGATTGGACTTGTATTTTCAACCACGAAAGTAGGTCGAAACTACTTGAGGATGTTAATAATTATCCACAAAACTCATTGGATCTACTTAACCTAGTAAGCCATGAAAGTAGGAGACTTAGGTTAAGTTAGATACCAGATTGCAACCTAAGAAGGGACAATCTATGCACTAGGGAGAATTTCCTTAAAGAACATAGACTATTCATACTAAGACTTTTATAAGCATCATTTTTCCATATTCTTTAGTGTGGTGATACCAAATGCCCTAATTTTCTCTAAAGAATTTCTCGTCTTTTAGTTTTCTTGCTTGGTTTGGTTTTAGTTCTTGCACTAGATTAGAAAACATTTCATCACTCTTTGATTGCTTAGCTAACGATCGATTGAATAGTCGATACTTGACTCCCTTGTCCCTATGGGATTCGATACTTTTATTATACGATAGAACCGTGCACTTACAGTAAGTCTATCAATCACTGAAATTGATAAAGATCCTTTGGAAACATGTTTTATGAACAATAAGAACGAGGTTATGTAAGATGACACTCTGGCACAACTGCAATTGCTAGACTCTTGCCCATCTTTCAACTCGATGGAACTGATCTCAAGGTAAGTAAGAAGAAACAAATAGAATTTACATCCATTCCAAGCAATTCAAGGTATGAACTTCTAAGTCCTATATCTACTTTGCCTATAATTTACAATGCCAATGAATATGAAAATTAGACAAGTTCAATGATGGATAAGTTCAGGAAAGTTATATGGCATTCTTTTAACAACATTAACTGCCTTAATTTTTCTTCTTTCATGCGTAGGATAATTATTATCATCCACCTATTATACTGGATACTCATTTCAATAGGTGCAATTTTAGGACAACGCAAAGACAACAAACTACATACTACTTACAACGCCTCTGATCCACTAGAAAAAAAATTGATTGCATCTACCGTCGAGCTAGCAACCTTAACAAGCACTTTTTGGGAGGCAACCCAAATTTCTAACTCTTATAGTTTAAAGTTTTAGATTTTGATTTCTTTTTTTAGATTTTAGGAATTTTTGTAGCATATTTAAATGAAGTTTTGATGATGAAAAACCTCTAAATAAGTATTTTTATATTGAAGGATGCTTGGAAAATTTTAATTTGGAGTATAAGTTGCAACATAAAGATTCATGGGTGTGGCCATGAGTTTCGAGTATGAACAAGTCGCACAGGAGCAAAATTGCATAGAAACTTTCACAGTCATGGCCGTGAATCGTTCACGGGTCATAAGTTTCATTTATCCAAAGTAACTTTAAGCACAAAGACATTCATGGCCGCAACCGTTAACACTTCTCGGGCTGTGAGTGACCAAGGTTTAAACATCACGGGCAAAAGTTAGGGTTCATGCCCTCGCTTGTGAACTCCAAACTCCACCCGATTTCCTCTCCTCCAAGTGACGTTTCTTCTCTTCTTGCCTTCCTCCACCACCCGCGATCCTTTTTGACAATCTTCTAGTGACTTTTCGACCGGATTTTGTGAGGAAATGCAGGGCAACCTAAAGAACAACATTTCAGCCGCCACTGCTCGATTCTAGCTAGAAATCACCCAAAATCGTGAGCAATCTCTGCGTAGTAGCAATCTTTAGCTTCCTTATCAGTCTAGAGGCTTTGTGCAATCGATTTTCACTTTGATTTTTCAATCATGAGTGGATTTCTTTGAACGAAACTTCTTGAGCCGCCAGCAGTTCTTTTTCTTCGAAAGTTTCCTCATATTTCTATAGAAACTGCTACTTTTTCTGTGATTATGGCACCAAAATGTAGACCCTTCTGGGTGGTAAAGAAGATTGGGGTATGAGGACAATACCCCTAGTTGACTCCGAGATTCTGAATGGTTCATGGGGTTCTTCCCCATTCATTTGAGCAAGTATTGGAGATTCCTCCAAAACCCATGCTTGCCACACCTACTTTGTCTATTCCCACTTCTACTTACCCCACTCCTCCTAAGCCCAGATTCAGATGAGTACATTAGAGGCTCCGAGTACGTCACAGCTGTAAGATCCAAGGATCTTAAGTCCTGGTAAGCATTATTTTGATTTAAATAAACTCATTGGCTGTGATATTTTGTTCATGATTTAAATAAAATTATTGACTGT
>CM050438.1:58687439-58702206 GCA_027562315.1 Costus pulverulentus
ATCTCTTGAAACCCTAGCTTCCATGCGAAATTTATACCTGCGCCACCAATAGGGTTTCGCCCCCCTCACGAAAGGGGTCCTTCAGGAAACCCATAAATAGAGTTTAGCTCTGTCAACATAAGCACATATTCGGTGTTGTTGAGTCGGAAGGATAAGCTGCCGTCGTCTTCGTTAGTGTGAATGCTAGCATGAAACTCCATAGATGATAAGAACTCAAGTACAATAGGGATGTTGGTGGGATAGCAGGTAGTGAAGAATTGCTCCCACCCGACACATTGAAATAGCCATTGTACATCTTCATGGAAGCCCAAGGTGTTTAGCGTCGCATGATCAAGGAATCATGTCGTCACCACAGGTCGGCGTGCAAGGGTAGTGAGCCTGGTAAGTTGCTCTGGATCACGACAGATAATCCCATATGGCGTAGGTGGCAAGGCCGGCAGCGGAAGAGGTTCAACGGCGGCTTGAGAAGAGGAGGACGCGTGATGCTTGGAAGTAGTCTGCTTGTGTCGAGACATTCTGGAGGTGTAGGATGGTGACAGGAAGGTAGCTGGTGTTGAAGAAGAGACCCGGAGGCGTCGGAAATGAAGGAGGATGGTCGGCGGTGGTGGAATCGTGGGCGGCGACTGAAGCTAGGGCAGCAGCGAACGGCATTGGGAGGCACGGATCGGTGCTGGAAAGTTGGGGCAAATGGTCACCGGAGAACGGGGAAGATGATAGAATGTCGCCGGCGGTCGATCGGGCACTGGAGGCGGCGGATCTGGACGGCGGCGGCGACGGCGCTAGGGTTGCGTACACGAGTGTGTACGCAGCTGTGCAGGCGTCTCTCTTTTATAAAATGTCATGCACGGCCATGTATGGATACATGGCCCAGCACGTGTAGCTCTCAGTCTAATCGCGCCAACTGAACTCACTTATGATGCACGGCCATGCATCGGTGCATGGGCATGCCCATGCATGTCTCGGGTAAATGTCTCCTCAGTTGTTCACGGCCGTGCACGCCTTCACGCCCTTGCCCGTGCAGCGCTCGGTCATGCGTTGGGAAGAGTTAACCGAGCCGTGCACGGCCGTGCATGGAGGCACGGGTTCGACCGTGCATGGCTCGGTGATGCCTGAAAAATTCAAAAAAAAATCCTATCAATGTGGTACAACTTAGAGAACACAAATATGAAATAAAAACTAAAAAATAACAAAGTCTAAATCATGAAAATAAATAAAAAAGCAAAAGTAAAAGAGTGATAAAGAGGTTGGGTTGCCTCCCAACAAGCGCTTCTTTAGGGTCACTAGCTTGACCGTCAAGATACTCATGGTGGATCTGGTTGAGCAGAGCCGAAATAAATGGCGTGTTGTCTCTGTTTTCTTCGTCGTGTGAAAATTGTACCTATTAAGATGAACATCAAATACATCAGTACAATTATTATTGTTCTTAAATGATATGGAAAAAGAAGATAGTTAAATTCTAAAGTTCTCTCAATGCCCTTCAATTCCTTGTCTTCAAGCGCTCCATGTAGCACTCTCTTAGGGTCAACTCCCAGACAATCATCTGTCAATGTCATATAAGCCAACTCCTTCTCTTTATTATCATCAAGCTCTCATTCGAAATGTCCCTTCTTGCCTCTTCATGATCTTGCACTCTCTTCATCATCATCATTAATCATGCAAATTTCCAATGAATCTTTGTTGATATGGGGGACATGAATTTCCTTAACCACTTTGTTCAACATTTCAATGTTATAGCATAACCTAAACCTCTTATCAGTTTTAATCATCAATCTTTGAGGAATAGGAATCAGTGGTTCAGACGGAGGCGGTAAAATGCACACTGGTTCCTTGTTGTCAACATTTATGATATCAGTGTTTAATTTGTTCTCATCCAAATGACTCCCCAATTCACCCTCACTGAAATCGCTACTCTTTACTTGAGGCTCCTCTGACTCTGCCATGCGTTTGGCTAAGGAGATGGCTTGCTGTTCGAGCTGGATAATCTGGCTCTCCAATATTTTTGAGTATGTAGCCATGTTTCAATAAAGTGTGGCCATGGAATTCACCTTCAAATTTAGCTGACGAAGAGACTCACTCATGCTGTCGTTGTGCTTCATCTAAGTCACCTTAAAGTTCTCAATCATCAACTCTAGACTTGACATGTTAGGTGGGTCTGGCTACTCTTGATAGACAAATGGAGGTTGCATTCCGGGAGGAGGCTTGAAAGTAGAAGAAGAGTTTGGATTAGAAAAATTTTCATGAGGGACTTGTCCTTGGTAAAAGGAGAAATTCGAGTGGTTTCTCCCTCTTGGATTGTACGTGCTCGAATAAGGATCATCTTGATTTCTGAGGTTCTCTATAGCATTAAACTATTAAGATGAAGTGCTCAAAATGGGACAATCATCAGCAGCATGTCCTGACACTCCACAAACATCACAAGAAAGATATGGTAATAATGTAGGATTGATATATTCATAAGTACTAGAACATGGGTGAATTGAAAATGGAGTCCCAAAATGACATTCATTAGAAAAATGACCAGTACATCTACATATATCACAAGATACATACGGTAACAATGCGGGATAGATACTTGGTGAATCAAACATCATGCACATTAATCAAGTGAAAACTTTGAAGAAAAAATTCAGAAACTCTAGATGGTAGAAAAAATTCAGCCACAATAAACAAAAATTATGTAAAATAAAAAAATTAAAGAAAAGAAAAATCTAACTAAACCTAGTCTACAAATTTTCTGATCGTGTTAATATTCGCAACCTAGTCCCCGGTAAAAGCGCTAAAAACTTGATAGAGGCCAAGACGGCTGCTACCGCAAGTGCACGGTCTATCGCGTAATAAATAAGATCGAACCCACAGGGACTAGGGTCAAGTACTAACTGATTGGTAAACTCGTAGCTAGGTAAATGATTAAGGGAGAAATGACCAAAATCCTAGTGCAAGTAATTAAACTAAAACAGACTTAAGTCAAGCAAAGCAAAGAGCAAAGCAAACGGGATTTTAGATCTATGAGAGATATTTGGGGTTTTAGGTTTCACCACACTGAAGCATGCAGAAATATTAAGGTTTGATGTTTTATATTGAGTTTTATCTTAGTTCTCAAGGTAATCCTTCCTAGGGTACAGACGCGCTCCCTCTCAGGACACGGTCCGGTATCCGACTTATCCCAAGTCTCCTACTCTCGTGGCTTACCTAGGTTAAGTTGGATCCAATGGGATCTGTGAAGGATTAGGGTTCCTCGGGTTATTTCGAGTGCTCTTGCAACACGAAATCACCAGTCTAGTCTAAGGGGTTCCGATGATCAAAGTTCACCTCTCAGTCTTTCCCTTTACATCTGAGACATGCATACGTATGGCCAGTATATAAACATGAGATAAAAAATCTGAAACATGAATAAGAACAAAGATAAGTAAAGAAATATATAGATCAAACATTAATATCAAGCATTCTTACAGTGGGCTACGCCCAAACCCCGAAAATAGAGTTAAGCTACATGATTCATTGTTAAATACATAAAATCTCTCATAAAAGTTGATTCAAACCAATGGAAAAGGTAGATCCTTGATGGAAGAAGGTCCAGCACGAAGATCCACGCCGGAACGACAAAGAAATCAAGCCGGAACAGTGTTGTCGCCCAAAAATCACCGCAAAACCCTAAGGTCTCGCCGTTTTGCTTCGTTATCCCCAATTGCTTGATCAAATCTAGTGATTCCTGTCCTAAATCATGGGTATCCTAGTTGGGAAGGTCTCCCTAAAAGTTCATTCAATTCTAAGCCAGGAATAGAAAGTTATGGCCAAAATACCGAGCATTTGTCGAAGCTGCACGGGACGATGCACGGCCATGCATCGATGCACGGGCACGCCCGTGTACGGCTCGGTTAAGAGAATTCTGATGACTTACGATGTACGGTTGTGCATGGATGCACACCCATGGTCGTGCACTCTGTAGAAGGCTCCGTTTGGGCTGAAATTTGGTGTGTAACTTCGTTTCATTATGAGAAATTGTCTCATACCTTCAGATTCTCCAAATTCCATCAATTTTGAGGCCAAAAACCTACATTTTTATAAAACAAGAGAAAAGTGAAGACTCTGAAGAATATGAAGCATTTGAGTGCATAAATGAGATAAAGTATGCATTTTACTCTAAAATAATAACAGAATTAAGTCACGAAATATCATATATTTGCATGTCATCAGTACCTAAGTTCATTGTTTATCACACTTGGCACTATCCCCAATGATCAAAATAATAATAGTGGTACCGAAGCCAGGATGCCCCCACTTCTATGGCTTGTCATTGTTCCAAAAAAAAAAAAGCCACCACATAGAGACTATGTGGTACTGATGCTATTTTCCCATGACTTGGTATACAATTATTTACTTTGTGAATGCTTGATCAATTATGTCATTTATGTGAGATGTATTGTAAAGGCTTTTGGTACTGTCAATTTCTCATGCTCTAATAGATTGCACTAGTAATATTTGGTTTAATTTGCTTTCGATACTACATTATAACTTGAGACTTTGTGTGATTAACCCATAACCTTACCAGACCTACTTAAGCTATTTGAGATCCCTCATTTCATCTCAACACTGTGTTCTAGACAATTCAATTGCTTAATGACAAGCAAAACTTTAAGTCCGATGTATTTTGATGACATGCAAATATTTGATATATCGTGACTTATTTCTGTTATTATTTTGAGGACAAGTAAAATGCATGTTCTGTCTCATTTATCTACTTAATTGCTTTATATTCTTCAGAGTCTTCACTTTTCCCTTGTTTTATTGAAATGTAGGGATTTCGCCCTAAAATCAATGGAATTTGGAAGATCTGAGGATATGGGACGAATCCTCATGATGACACAAAGCTACACATCGAATTTCAGCGCAAACGGAGTTATCTGTGCTCTTCAGAGGCATGGCCGTGTATAAACTTGCACTTTCAAATCTTTTGACGAAACATTCACGGGCACACCCATGAACCCTTACACGGCCGTGAAGAGCAATTTTTTAGAAAAATAAAGTCGCATACACGGGCATGGCCGTGCATCCATGCACGGCCGTGCATCGTCCCACCCAGTTCGACAGGCATCCGGTTTTTCGCCCATAACTTACTATTTTGGAAGCAAAATTTGCTTAAATTTTGTGGAGACCTTCCTAACTTGGGGATGGACGATTTGGGAGTAGAATCATTGGATTTTATCAAGCGGTTCACAAGAACGAGCGAAAGGGGCGAGAACTAGGGTTTGAGGATGATTTCTTGATGAAAACACTGTTCCGGTGTGATTACTTCTCCGTTCCGATGAAGATCATCGTGCTGAACCATCTTCCATCAAGGATCTACCTCTCCCTCTCATTTGAATCAATTTCTATGAGATATTTCATATATTTCGTGATGAATCCTGTAGTGTAAACTCTCTTTTCGGGGTTTGGGCATAGCCCACTGTAAGAATGCTGATCTTTAATGTTTGATTAATATATTTATCTTATTTGTCTCTGTTCTTATTCATGTCTAGGAAGTTTTCGTTCATGTTTATGTACTGGTCATACATGTTCATGTTTTAGATATTGTGGGAAGGACTGAGATGTGAACCACAATCATCGGATCCCCTTAGACTGGACTGGTGACTTCGGCAACAAGAGTTGTCGAAATAACCCAAGGAACCCTAATTCTTCATAGAACCCATTGGGTCCGCTTAACCCAGTAAGCCACGAGAGTAGGAGACTTGGGTTAAGTTGGATACCGGACCGTGTTCTGAGAGGGAGCATGTATGTACCTTAGGAAGGATTACCTTGAGAACATAGATGAAACATAATCAAAATATCAAACTTTAATATTTCTTCATGCTTCAGTGTGGTGAAACCCGAAACCCCGATCTTTCTTATAGACTTTGAACCCCGATTGCTTGTTTTCTGCTCTGCTTGTTTTAATCTGCTTCAGTTTAATTATTTGCATTGGGACATTAGTTATTTCCCATTTAATCATTAACCTATCTATTGATTAACTAATTAGTTAGTACTTGACCCCTAGTCCTCGTGGGATCGATACTTTTTATTATGCGATAGACCGTGCACTTGTGGTAGCAGCCTATCAAGTTTAGGCCCTATCACCTACTGAGATGCCAATTAGTCCGCCAAACAAGATAGAGATCATTGTGCAGAGACCCACTAATAGAGATCAACATACCACGAGGAGGTACGCAAGGAAATGCACTAGGAGTTCCTCATCTCTCTAGGGCAGGATGAGACCATCACAGCAAGCTAGGACGTCTCCACCATGACATATTATTGAGGAGATAACAACTCCACAGGCCCTAGCACCCGAGATTCCGGCGCCCACTAAAGCAGTACCACCAGTGGTTCCATCGAATGAGCCAGCTCCTGTTATTGATGAGACGAAGCCCGCCCGCTGAGCAGCAAACTATATATACACCGATGGAGGTAGATGAGGCCATTACTGATCTTAGTGTTTGCTGCACCTGAGTCTATCATTCCTGATATTATAGCTCAGACTGCCAATTTACCACTTGAGTTTCCCTATGATATTCTAGTTGATACGGCTTAGACACTAGAGATAGCTACTCCACCATTAGCTCATGGAGAGGCATTTATTGATTTACCGCCTAACATTCCACCCGACTTTTCAGCTACTACACTAGTGCTCCCAAAGGATTTTTTACTAGAGCTAGTTGAGGCTCACACCGATATACCAGATATTCCACACACTTTACCATGGCCAGCCGAGATTTCTATAGACTTACCAGAGCCATCTAAGGCTCCAGGGACCACACCACAAGCACCTCAAACATCAGATATACCAGAGGTGGTTGCACCGGCACCATTAGTGCACTCTCTAGAGGTTGTATTACCATCTCTGATGCCATCACTGGTTCCATCACCCCCGTCTCCACCTTTACGAAAGCTTGCCACAGTTGAGAGGAGACGGGCATGCTCTCCAACTTCTATCTCTATTCCTTGCCCACGACAGATCAGATATAGGAATAGAGATCAGGAGAAGGCATATATAGCCGTGATGGCTAGAGGAGCTGATAGTACCATATATTGGTATGACTAGACTATGCAGACCTTAAGAATCTTCGATGACATCCAGTGGATGTTCTCAAACATAGGGTGTAAAGATTTCTTCCAGATGAGGCACTCCACATACACCTAGCTTACATTGGAGTTTTTCAACTCAATGCAGGTCATGATGCATAACTATGATGATAGAGATCTAGGACGCATCTGTTGGGAAACCCCGGGGATATTTTATAAGTTTTCAGAGTCATATCAACACAAATACATTGCACAGCGGAATAATATCCCCAAAACAGGTCAATCCCAAAAACCCAATGAAGATGATCAAGCGAGGGAGTCGACACGATGTGATAGAAAATACCTTAAGCAAGCGCGAGGGTCGATGTCAAGGTAGGCGCCCAAGCGTGCGCCCTCTGCAGTCTCACACACATGGATGCCTTGAGCTCTCTTCTTCCTCGCCCGATGCTAGCCTCGGGAAAAAGATCCAAGCCTTGTGCTCCTTCTACACCACTTGCGCCACCATCAAAGGAAGAAGCGCCAAGAGGAAGGAGGAAGGAGGAGATGAAGACAAGCCACCGAGACACCAATGCTCCTTGCGCCAAGAGGAAAGGAGGAAGAGGAGCTCTTAGCCTTTGATGGAAGAGGATGCGCCACTTGAAGTTTGCTCTTGCCCCTTCAATGTCCCTCACGCCAATTGATTGTTCAACCATACACACTCTCATATGTTGTGATCTGCAAGTGTACGGATACTCGAAGCAATAAAAGATATCGAACCCACATAGACCTATGTTGTCAAATACTGATCAATTGATTTTTCACTATCTAGGTAATCGAATGAAAGTCAAGTAAATATCTCAAACACATGGAAAGATACTATCAGAGAGAGAAAACTGGGACTAGGGTTTCATTCACTTAGATTTTCATGACTAGATGTACAAAGATGCTCATCAATCAAATTCTATTTTGATAAAGACATAATTTACCTAAAAAGGGATTATCTCACTTTCGTGCAGATAACCATGCAAGAATAAATCCTCACTTTCGCGCAAGATTCATCCCAAGCTAATGATAGGTAAATCATCAACAGAAGAACTCGAGGATCACTTTCGTGCATCTGTATCCTAAGTTGATCATCTCAAGCGGAAACTCAATGATCACTGTCGTGCATCTGAGTCTCAACACAAGTTTTGCCTATGGTTCTCTAACGTTCCGATCTTCACTTTCGTGCAAGATCTCCACGTTTGACACAATAACTCAATCCTAAGTTTGTAATTGTTATCATGGCAATACAAATCACTAAAATTAAATAATAAGAACAATCCTAAGAAAATTCCTATCATACAGTTCTAGGGTTCCAAGTTCTCAAGCAAGTCACCATTCGGTCCTTATTGTGATAACTCTAAATCATGATGACAAAAATAAACTTAAGAGAATCTTAGAGCATTAATCACATAGGCAAAATTATTAAAGTAGAACAATCAGGATGAAAACAAAAATAATCTAGTCATTAAGAAAATCAAAGGGAATTACTCCCCCATGTACCAAAAGTAGTTTAAGCTAGCATCGTGAAGGAATTACAATAAGTCATGGTTTCAGAAGATCAAAAATCAAGGAAAAAGAAGGGTTTAAGAAAATACAGCACGGCTGTGAAATAAAACACAGCCGTAATTTGTAATTTGAGGCAATGAATAGTGTCGGCGCCCCTTCTTTCTTCGATTCCTCTTCCAATTGATCTCCTTTCGATCTAAAACTTCTGGTGTGTCCTCTCCTCCTTTAGATGAAGCTTCAATATGAAAATCACAGTCGAAGGTGGTCTGGATTGATTACGGCGGCGGAACCCTAAGCGGCGGCGTAAATCCTTATTTCTCTCTCCACAGTCAATGAAAATTGGGGCTTTTGTCTGTGTGTAATCCTCTCCTCCCCTCGTTCCTGGTCGTTTCTTATGGCTTTGAACATAGAGCCTTGGATCGTTCGCAATCATCTCCGCAAGAATCGGGCGTCGGGATTGACCTCGGAGTCGCGTTCAGAATGAGAATTACGGCAGTGTAATAGTTCACGGCAATGCCATAAAATCGGTCGAGTTTTCTGATCTGATATCGTCTGGGAAACACGGCACCGTAATATGGTTTACGGGACTGCCGTAAAATCGTTTGAACTCTCTATTCGGAAGTGACTATAAAATACGGCCCGTGTAATCCTTTACGGTGGTGCCGTAAAATCAAGAAAAGTTTCTGTTATGAAGCGTTCTGCAATATGGTACCGCGTAATAGTTTACGGCCGTGCCGTAAAATATGAAAATCCTTCTGTTCGGAAACTCATCAAAATACTGCAGTGGCTCAGATTTTACGGTAGCATATGAAAATACGGTACTATAAAATAGGTTACGGCACTGCCGTAATTTGCTGACTTGCTCTGTTTTGCGTGAAATTTCTTGGGACCTCTTGATGGTGGTAACTCTTTTATGTGTTTGATTTTGCTTGAAAACACCTTGAAATAGTGCCTTTTTACCTGAAAATCATGAAAAACCAAAATAGAAGTAGACTTTGCAATATTCAATGAATTTAGCATGAAAACAAGTAAAAGATCCTCAATTTAGCATGAAAAGATATCTGGAATGATACAAAATATACTATATATTTTGGTGTCATCACCATATGAGGTGTATATATAGATCAAGGGGTGGCAACATAAGAGGGTGGCGCAATAAGAAAAGATGCGGCTAGGGTTTGCATGGTGGCAATTAGGGTTTAGGGTTTTGGTAAGTCTCCAAGACTTTTCCATAAACCTCATACAATCGCCCAAGACCTACCTAATAAGTCTATCATGACTTAGATGTCTCAAGCCATGCCTTAGAGGCAAGCTTTCCATCTAAACATGAAGGGGCTAGGCCTCAAAACCTCCCATAAGAAGCAACATGCGCCAATCTCACCCCATTATGCCCTTGGCGCCAATGGGGTGGGATATTATCCCCATTATACCCTTTAAGCCCAATCCTCTTATCATGTCTACTTGTTATTGGGCCTCATTGGATAATGAGCTAGCCCAAACTTCATTGCATGGGTTGATTAAGTAATTGGATCTAATCCAATGCAACCCTAATCCAAATGTGACCTACCATGGTCAATTTCGGGTCAACCTGCCAAAAATGAAGTTTGGCTCCAATAACATTCTTCCATCTCATCAGGCCCATTGGCACTAATGAAATCTACAAAATAGATCCGAGCTATCCAATAACTCGATCATAAGGCTTCCCGATCAATACGAGAACTCGAGTATCAAGGTGTGCGACCTTGTAGGTTCCTCTGACGCTGGCAGTGCTGACCAAAGGTCACCACAAGCAGTGAGTGGCACCTAGCAGTGCATCGCTGCTACCCAGGTCACTGGAATGGATATCGACATCGAAATTCCCATCATCGCAACTAGGTACAGATGCATTACAGTCTCTTTGCCGAACTGATATCTGATTGGACAAGTGTGTCACCACTTGTTTTCATCCAATCTCATGACTATGACTAAATCAGGTTCTCACCTGGGTATGGCTATACTCTTTTAGTCAAAGAACCATAGAGGAGCTCCATGGATATCAAGCTTCCCTCAGGAAGGGGAAAATCCTCTATCTATCCATTGACCTTCTCATATGGGTCGTGACATGCTCAATGACAACCGTTATGACCTCCCAACTACGGTGAGGTGTTAGGTTGTATCAAAGTATGTCCCTAACCATATAGAATGGTCAATGACCTCAAGTCAAGGGATCAATGCATCTCCTGTCACTTGTGAGGATAACTCATGACACCAAGTCATTGCCTCAGAGTGGGTCTATCCAGTATATCCACCACTGATATACCCATATGTCTACGTTAGCACCTTGTGCCTAACCAGCCCATATACCAGTCTCACAAGTACCAGAGCTGTCCCATATCCACTCAGGTACATTGACTAGGGATAATCATTTGAGCACAGATCCAATCTGTCTCAAGGGACATTATCATGTAAGTACATAATCGCATATGTAAACAAACATAGATAATGACAATGCCAAAAAGATATATAAATATCAAAGTTAAGTAGTACAAAGATGGACCAAAACTAGGCCCTAGGGCATATACACCAACAATCTTCCATTTGCACTAAGACCTAGAGGTAGAGGAATCTCAACCCCATATCTCTAGCATGCCCATCATGTTTCTGCTATGCCAAAGCCTTAGTCAAAGGGTCTGCTAGATTGTTCTCTGTGTCAACTCTACTAATCTTGACATCACCTCTATCGATGATCTCTTTGATTAGGTGAAATCTCCTGAGTATGTGTTTGGACCTTTGATGAGACCATGGCTCCTTGGCTTGTGCAATTGCCCCATTGTTGTCACAATAGAGCTCAATAGGATCCACTGCACTGAAGTTCAGAAATGAACTTCTTTATCCAAACAGCTTCTTTAGCTGCCTTAGAAACGGCCACATACTCAGCCTCAGTTGTAGAATCAGCTATGGTGGATTGCTTGAAGCCCTTCTAGCATACAGCACCTCCATTTATCTTGAACACATAGCCGTCCTGTGATCTGAAGTCGTCACGGTCAGATTGGAACGACGCATCAGTGTAGCCCTGCATACTAAGCTCTTCCTGTCCCCATAGACCAAGAACATATCCTTAGTTCTTCTTAGATACTTAACGATGTTCTTTACAGCCACTCAGTACTACAATCCTGGATTGGATTGGTATCGACTGGTTATTCTCACAGCATAAGCCACATTTGGTCTAGTACACAACATTGCATACGTAATCGATCCCACTGCTGAAGCATAGGGCACTTGACTCATGTCATCCCTCTCAGCCTGTGTGGTGGGACACTGACTCTTTGAGATAGTAAGGCCATGTCTCACTGGAAGGTATCCTTTCTTGTATTGCTCTAAGTTGAATCTCTCCAGGACCTTATCAATGTAGATACTCTGACTAAGGGCCAGTAGCCTCTTGGATCTATCCCGGTAGATCCTCACGCATAGGATATAAGCAGCCTCCCCTAAGTCCTTCATCTCGAAATACTTCCCTAACCATGTCTTCACGGCTTGAAGACTAGGGATGTCATTTCCGATGAGCAGTATGTCATCGACATACAAGACCAGAAAAGTCACCAAGCTCCCACTGAATTTTCTGTATACACAGGCGTCATCTTCGCTTTTGATAAAGCCATAATCTCTCACAGCTTCATCAAACCAAATATTCCAACTTTGAGATGTTTGCTTTAATCTATAAATGGATTTCTTTAGCCTGCATGATGTAAGACGGGGGCCTAAAACATTCAAATAATGATTTTCGAAATCCGTTTTGATAGATAAGTAGATAATAAGGGAAAATCGGATTTAAACTAATGAAATTTGGGAAACTAATTTTTTTGTAATTTTAATAATAGAGAAAACCGGGATTAAACTAGAAAACTATAACTGAAATTAAACTAGAAAGCGATAAATGCAGGAAGTAAACTTACAGAGCGACCCTTGAGAATTGAAGGATCGTATCACCCCGTTCTTCACCGGTCCAACTCTGATGGAAGGTGTAGAATGGTTGAGCATTACACACAAACACACAAAGGGATCCGAACAAGTCTCAGATTCATATTACACACACTAAATCAAGGGGGAGGCTAATCCTCACAAATTCCCTTGTTAATCCTAAGTTATCTAGAGAAAGGGAAGGGAAGAAGGAGAGGGGCGCCACTCCTAGATCCACACCAAACGCAAGCTACAAGTAGACAACTCAAGATTAGTGTAGGAAAGAGTTCTTAAAATAAAGTGAAGAGACTATGAGAAGAGACTTAGCCGAATATGATGATGCTTCCATGTTGCCGAGAGTGAGGTGTTCCTCTTCTTATTCCAAACCGAGATGAAGAAAAGGGGCCTCCTTATAGTTTCGCACATCAAAGGGAGGAGTCCTTCTTAGAATTTCGGTGGAGCAGGTGGGAGAGGAAGAAGGCTCGGCCTTGGAAGAAATACTACTACTGCTACTAATGACTACACTAGCATTTACCTAGGAAACTAATAGACAACTTCATTTCATCCAAAGCTTACGAAAATACATGAGAGGGGGTTACATTTATAGGCGAGTTAGAGGGTGGGCAAGGTGGTCATTTGCCCCTTAGGCTCCACTTACAAAATTGGAGAGAAAATTCAGCATTTAATTCAAGGTGTGAATGCAATTAAGAGTGTGGATTCTTTCCTTCTTTGGTGAAGCTTTTATGGAAGTTCTTTGAAATTCGAATGGCTCCTTGTTGTTGACGAGATGGCCTCCTTCCTTGTTTGTTGTGGGTGCATGAATGAGGAATTCAAAATTTGAATTCCTTCCTTAAGAACTTTGGGTGGCAAAGCATTGATAGAAACTTTCATTAAAGGCTCCCCTTTGATTATGGATCTAGATTGGGGCTGATTTAGAATTCTTCCTTGCTTGGGCTGGTGTGTTGGCACATATTCCTTGGATGGATAGCTAAGGTGGCTGATTATAACAAAAAGAGGGGCGCCCAACAAAGATAGAAGCTGAGTTGGCAAGTGAGCTCATCTAGGCTTTGAGTTGAACTTTGAGTTGAAGGAGTTGAAGTCTTCTTTCCTTTCTTGAGCTAAACTTGTTGAGTGGAACTTGAGCTTACCTTGGAGTGTGGCCTGAGCTGATCCTTTAGCTTTGAATGACCTGCCAAAAATATAACCAATGCAAGGATGCACTATCCTACCATGATGCAAAAGTACATAAGAGCTACATGCATTACAATGCACAACCTACTACAATTAGACTTGCCATAAATTACTATATGATGCATGGCTTTATTTGAAAACTTAAATAACCTAAATGCCATGAAATGCAATGCAAAACAATAGAAAGCAAGTGAGCTCTAAGTGAACCCATGTTGAGGAGGTTTCCTCCAAGCCCAAGTGTGTCTCTTTAAAGCAGGGCTGCTGCCTCCATCACTGCAGACTTTATTGGCATCTGCAGGATACTTGAAGCCATCTGGTTGTGCCATATACACATCCTCAGTCAGCTTCCCGTTAAGGAATGCTATCTTCACATCCATCTGTCATATCTCATAGTCATAATATGCAGCTATAGCAAGCAGAATCCGAATGGATTTGATCATGGCAACCGGCGAGAAGGTTTCATCATAGTCCACCCCGTGGACTTATTTGAATCCCTTAGCCACTAGTCTACCTTTATAGGTAACTATGTTGCCATCCATGTCTGTCTTCCTCTTGAAGACCCATTTACACCCTATGGGTTTTACCCCATCAGGGAGCTCAACCAAATCCCAGACTTGGTTAACTGACATGGAATCCATCTCGGATCGCATGGCCTCAAGCCATCTCTCAGAGTCTGGTCCACTGACCGCCTCATCATAAGTCCTGGGTTCATCCTCAATGATGAAGATCTCATCGTGCTGCATCGGCAGCAACCCATACCTTTCAGGCGCACGATGAATCCTCCCAGACCTACGTGGGGCCTGTGTCTGAGCTTTAGGTTGCTCAGCAACCGGTGCAGGTGGATCAGGTTCCATCTCTGTGTCTTGTGGTTGTAGTTGGACCTCGTCCAAGTCAAACTACCTCCCACTGACTTCTTTCATGAGAAATTCTTTCTCTAGAAAGATAGTGTTGGGGTATGCCCTTAAGGCTAATGTTTGAGGCCTTGGGATTGTATCAGTATCATGTATAAACTTTTATATTTATAAAGGCATGGTTGTTATTCAGTTTGTTACAT
>CM050438.1:58702306-58759302 GCA_027562315.1 Costus pulverulentus
TTGAATATATTACATGCTATGCGATCCTTTTAGAAACCCTAAATTCCGCTAGAGTTTTTGTTGCGCCTCCTATTAGGGTTTCGCCCCCCTTGTGGGGACCCCCTTTCAGATAGCACCCCGAGCAACAAAAACTTTATTCTCGGTGGGAACATAGAAGTAGTAACCCTCAGTTTCCTTAGGGTACCCCGACAAACACGCATTTATCTGATCTAGGTTCTAGCTTGCTAGAATCCTGACATTTGACATAAGCCTCACATCCCCATATCCTAATAAAAGAGAGATTAGGGTGTCTCCCACTCCATACCTCGTATGGTATCTTGGAGACACTCTTAGATGGAACGTTATTCAGTATCAGAGAAGCTGTCTCAAATGCATGACCCCAGAATGAGGGTGGTAGAGTTACATGACTCATCATAGATCAAACCATGTTCAACAAGGTTTGATTTCTCCTTTCAGACACACCATTCCATTGAGGTGTTCCAGGAGGAGTGAGTTGTGATAAGATCCCACACTCTCTCAGATAGTCAAAGAACTCACCGCTCAGGTACTCTCCACAACGATTTGATTAAAGAGCCTTAATGGATCTACCAAGCTGGTTCTCTACTTCATGTCTGAACACCTTAAATTTCTCAAAGGATTCAGACTTATGTCTCATCAAGTAGACATAACCATATCTACTGAAGTCATCAGTAAATGTGATGAAGTAGTTGTACCCTCCTCTGGCTTGTTTATTGAATGGCCCACACACATCACTATGTATGAGATCCAATAAACCTCCTGCCCTCTCACCAATCTTGGTGAAGGGTGCCTTTGTCATCTTTCCTAATAAACAAGGTTCACAAGTATCAAATTCCTCCAAGGAACTAGAATCTAATAACTCATTTGCATGGAGTTGTTGGATGTGATTCTTGTTTATATGGGCTAATCGACAATGCCATAGGAAAGCACCAACTGAACCAATCAGTTTGGTCCTTTTATTATTTATATTACATATAGAACTATCCATGTCCAAGACATATAACCCATTGCATAAAGTACCCTTCTCATAAAACATGTTTGCAAATGAGAAAGAACAAGAGATCTCCTTTAATTTCAAACTTAAATCCTTTCTTTGCCAAGCAACGAATGGATACAATGTTTTAAGTAAGTGAAGGTACATAGTAGCAATGATCTAGTTCTAATTGAAGTCCAGAAGGTAGGGAGAGAGTCAAAACTCCTACAGCAACAGCAGCAACTTGTGCCTCATTTCCAACTCGTAGGTCAATCTCTCCAACCCGCACCAATCTACTTTTCTTGAGCCCCTGCATATTTGTACAAATATGAGCTCCACATGTGGTATCCAATACCCATGACATAGAAGTAGAAAGGTTGACTTCTGTAACACATACCTGAGCATGAAGACGAAGTCTTGCCTCTCTTCTTCTCATTTTGAAGTTGCACTATGTCCTTTATCATGTGAGGTGGTCCTCCACATGAGTAGCACTTGTTATTCTTGATTCTTTCCATCTTTATCTTCAATGTCTTAGTTAAGCCTTTGGGCTCAACACATTGAACGTCTACTTTAGGAGGGTTGAGCTCAACCAATTCATCAAAGAGCCGCCTTAGATTAGAAATAATCTCAGAGGCACTCTTAGATTAATATTGCCCTCTTAATTCGGGCGACATGTTGTTTAACATTAAATTAGCAACCTCCAAAGTATCGGCCTGATGCTTATTATAAGCATCCTTCTCAGCCGCTGAGGCCAAGCATGGAAGTGGGTCAGGAATTGGCTGCTCAAGGACATAGAGCTTCCTCTCGAGCTTGAGCACATTTCTCAATTTCATATACCAATCCAGTAAGTTGGATCCAACCAACTTATCCCTTTCCAGGGTAGATCACAGTGACCATCTGCCATTGTCCATAGCCATTGTTCTACAACAACCAAGAAATAGTAGATTAGTACTACTTTCGGATCATTTAAACTGGACTTATTTTAAATGATTATGGCTCCCACTATTTTAATCGGATTGACAACCCACAAAGTCAACCGGGAAATTTAAGATTTCCTAGTGAGATGGGATCTTTATTCCACATGAGGCTCCATGTCCCACGAGGGTGGGATGAGATGCACAAAGTGACCCATGTTTCTTAAGGTGGGCACGGCGGCCAGTTGCTCCTAGCAACTCCCCTTATTAAGACAGTCTAGGCATTTCATGTCTAACGGGGGCTGGAAATAGCATGAAACCCTAACCTCTCAACGTTGCCTCTAGAGTTTCATCATGTGCCCAGCACATATGAAAATCTAGTCAAGTCCATTCCTAACCATTATGCCTAGGGCCAACGAGTTTCCTTGTGAAGGCACGCCCAGGTTAAAACTAGACTGGGGAAACCATTGCCACCATGCACTTTCTAAAGATAAGTGGGTGTGTCCCACGAGGGTGGAAAATAGTTCACAACTCCGCTGATCGATAGCTTAGTGAGGGCTAAGCATTAGAAGGCTACTAGACTTGATATTTTGAATGAGGGTTTTTAAGGTCTCATGAGTTTTATCTTATGTCTAACAATACAGGCATGCAATCCTTTAGTGATAACATAATGATAAAACATCACAGGCATGCTTTAGCAGATATTGAAAGTAGTAAAAGAATGATGTGATCATAGCCTATTCAAGATATTGAACCAACCCATGCCAAAAAGAGGTTCAACCTTTGACCTAGACTCAAGCCCCTAGAACTAGACCTAGTCTAGCCGACCTCTAGCTTGGTCTTCAAAGTTGGCTCCAAGGTCCTTCTCACCATGGTTTAGCTCTGAAACCCTAGAGGTAGTTCTAAGGAAACCCTAGAAGCACCCTCATGGATTCGGCCAATGACAAGGGCTTCCTCCAAGGAAGATGCACCACCATGCAAGGAGCCAAGATAGCTAGCTCACAAACCCAAAAGGGTTCGGCCATGCCAACTTGCGCCACTTAGCAAGCATGCGCCACCAAGGGAGATGCATGCGCCAATGCTCCAGGTGATATGTGTCACCCTAATCTTCCTCTTAGTTAAAACAAAAAGAAAAGCAGCACGCAGGCCTCACAAGAGTACATCACAGGCATGCAAAGGGGTTTGACTCATGACCATAACATTATGCACAACTAAGATATTTACTCATGCAATTCTACATGCTCATGAAAAACATAAAATCTGAAATTTTACTTTTTTTCATAAAACATGTCTTTCTTCCACATCATCTTATCACAGATCTTTTGATCATTTGAGATTATGTTTCTTTATAATTTCATAGATCCTGTCAGCTGGCATTTTTTGTCAGATCAAGAGACCCTGCCAGTCCGAAGACACAATGCCCGTCCTACTTGACAAAATTACGTGCGCCTTTGATCTTAAATCAATCAAGAAAATAATCTTTCAACAATCCAAAAGAAATTGAATAGAAGATAGAAATAAAAGACCTACAATTTCTTCCAACAAAAATCATGCGCCACTAACATGCAATTTTCAAAAATTGAGATATGCCATGTGAGCATGGAAAAGCATAAAAGTACATCATTCGAGTCTCGCAAGTCCCTCTGATACCACTGTTGCGAAACCCCAGGGATATTTTACAATTTTTCAGAGTCATATCAACGCAAATACATTGCACAACGGAATAATATCCCCGAAACAGGCCAGTCCCAAAAACCTAGTGAAGATCATCAAGCGAGGGAGTCGACACGATGAGATAAAAAATACCTTAAGCAAACATGAGGGTCGATGTCGAGGTAGGCGCCCAAGCATGCGCCCTCTGTTGTCTCACACACATGGATGCCTCGAGCTCTCTTCTTCCTTGCCCGGTGCTAGCCTCAGGAAGAAGATCCAAGCCTTGTGCTCCTTCTACACCACTTACGCCACCTTCAAAGGAAGAAACGCCAAGAGGAAGGAGGAAGAAGGAGATGAAGACAAGCCGCCGAGACACCAATGCTCCTTGCGCCAAGAGGAAAGGAGGAAGAGGTGCTCTCGGCCTTTGATGGAAGAGGATGTGCCACTTGAAGTTTGCTCTCGCCCCTTCAATGTACCTCATGCCAATTGATTGTTCAACCATACACACTCGCATATGAGGTGTATATATAGATCAAGGGGTGGCAACATAAGAGGGTGGCGCAATAAGAAAAGATGCAGCTAGGGTTTGCATGGTGGCAATTAGGGTTTAGGGTTTTGGTAAGTCTCCAAGACTTTTCCATAAACCTTATACAATTGCCCAAGACTTACCTAATAAGTCTATCATGCCATAGATGTCTCAACCCTTGCCTTAGAGGCAAGCTTTCCATCTAAACATGAAGGGGCTAGGCGCCAAAACCTCCCATAAGAAGCAACATGCGCCAATCTCACCCCATTATGCCCTTGGCGCCAATGGGGTGGGATATTATCCCCATTATACCCTTTAAGCCCAATCCTCTTATCATGTCTACTTGTTATTGGGCCTCATTGGATAATGAGCTAGCCCAAACTTCATTGCATGGGTTGATTAAGCAATTTGATCCAATCCAATGCAACCCTAATCCAAATGTGACCTACCATGGTCAATTTCGGGTCAACATACCAAAAATGAAGTTTGGCTCCAATAATATTCTTCCATCTCATCAGGCCCATTGGCGCTGATGAAATCTCCAAAATAGATCCGAGCTATCCAATAACTCGATCTTAAGGCTTCCCGATCAATATGAGAACTCGAGTATCAAGGTGTGCGACCATGTAGGTTCCTCTGATGCTGGCAGTGCGGACCAAAGGTCACCACAAGCAGTGAGTGGCACCTAGCAGTGCATCGCTGCTACCCAGGTCATTGGAATGGATATCGACATCGACATCTCCATCATTACAACTAGGTACAGATGCATTACAGTCTCTTTGCCGAACTGATATCCGATTGGACAAGTGTGTCATCACTTGTTCTCATCCAATCTCATGGCTATAACTAAATCAGGTTCTCACCTTGGTATGGCCATACACTTTCAGTCATAGAACCATAGAGGAGCTCCATGGATATCAATCTTCCAAAAAGAAAGGGGCAAATCCTTTGTCTGTCCATTGACATTCTCATATGGGTCGTGACATGCTCAATGACAACCGTTATAACCTCCCAACTACGGCGAGGTGTTAGGTTGTATCAAAGCATGTCCCTAACCATATAGAATAGTCAATGATCTTAAGTCAAGGGATCAATGCATCTCCTATCACTTGTGAGGATAACTCATGACACCAAGTAAATTTCTCATGGCGGGTCTATCTAATATATCCACCACTGATATACTCATATGTCTGTGTTAGCTCCTTGTGCCTAACTAGTCCCATATACCAGTCTCACAAGTACCAGAGCTGTCTCATATCCACTCAGGTACATTGACTGGGGACAATCATTTGAGCACAAATCTAATCTGTTTCCAAGGACATTATCATGTAAGTACATAATCGCAGATGTAAACAAACATAGATAATGACAATGCCAGAAAGATATATAAATATCAGAGTTAAGTAGTACAAAGATGGACTAAAACTAGGTCCTAGGGCATATACACCAACAACATCTCCTTCCGCTTAGGGAACCGAGATCACATCTTGACCCTAGATCAGATCAGTCATATTTTAGGCTTTCTAGAGGATGTGACTTGCCGCCATCCATTTGAGTATACGGACAGGGCTTTTTGGCAACAAATCTCAGGGGGAGTCTCATTTTGACCTACCAGAACTTCCCGAGCGACTTACTTATCATGCCCTGCCCTCTAGTATATTCATAGGATTCTTGCTCAAACCATTTTTGGGCGAGCGCAGAGCGACTGTATGATGCGTGCGTCAAAGCTATTCTTCCTGTGGGCTATGCTCAAAGGCTTCTGTGTCAACACCTCATTCCACCTTGTTAAGCAAATGCAGAAGGTAGCAACGGCACGGAAGGGAGTACTTGTGATGGGTGGCTTGCTGACTACCATAGCCCAAGCCCATAGGATTTACCCTTCAGGGTCAAAATAGGCTAAGGGAAATTCGAGATTAGATCTGGATGCGTGTATCACTATTAAGATGATCACGATGATTGGGAGCTTGCATCATCTTATATTCAGACATTCAGAGGCCACCATGAGACTACTGAACATGAACCGCACCACGGTTCATGTGTAGCAGAAATAGATCGTGGATCCCACTCAGGGTGGTGGAGCTCCTAGAGAGGTGACTCTTCCTTCATCACCACCGAGAGCTTCATAGACTATTCCTCCAATTGAGTCATCCACCACTGCTGGACCGTCCACATTTGTTGGGCCATCCACTTCACCTTCGATGGAGTTCAGCAGCGGAGGATGCGAGACGACATATTGTGCTTAGAGTTGAGCCTGAGTAGGACTATCAATTCTCTTCGCACGATAAAGGAGTTATTACGATAGCATCTCCTAGGACCATCGACATAGTAGACTATTGATGATGAGGAGGAGGACTCTGAGGATACCGAGACTGATTGATCCTCTGTGAGTATTTTATTATTTTATTCTATTTTTATACATCGAGGATGATGCTTATTTTCTTTGTGGTACCTAACTTGCGTCTTTCCCATGATCAACAGCTAATAGTTGATGATTGATGATGCAGCACACATTTACTTTTGCTTGATGATATTTTTGATGTATATGAGTGTGTTGTATTCATTTGTGATGATATTATGATACTTGCTATGCCATTGTGATATTGTGACGGTATTTGGGATTGGACATGGTCTTTGATATTTTTGTGATGGTATTGTGGTTCTCTAATGATTTGTTGACATTTATGATGGTTTGATTTGCGGTTTTGGTATTATGCTGAATTTTGATGTACGAGATGGTAAATATCATTTGAATGATGAAATGTGACGGTAAATGATATTTGAAGCTTGATTGTGAAGTAAAACTAATGATATTTGAGATGTGGTACAATTTTTGATGATTTCTAATGTGTGAAATGATATTTTGATATAATTTAACAAGTAATCACCATATGTTTTAAAGGGAACTCTTGCAAAAAAAAATTTTGAAATATGCCATGTATTGATTAAATGTTGAGTATATGCAGTAATTTAAGTCTAAGGTGCCTTCATCTATTTTGACTTTATTCAAGTTTTATTGATATATGTATTGGATGTTTATGATTTTTAAGGATATATGAGTCTGTTTTATCCTTGATTTTGTAATTAGAAAGCATCTTGAGTAATTGATTTGATGACTTAGGGATTTTTAAAATTTCATGTAGGATAAATTTTGAGTAAGTATGATTCTAGTATGGATAAAATGCATGTATGAAATGTTGTACTTCCTTGCAATACAAGCTGGGTAGAAATTACTAAAGTTTTATTTATCTATTTTTCCTTGATAGAGAATTTTTCATAAATAGAAAATTGGTGACATTTATATATAAAGAGACTTACTCCAACTCCTCTGGTTGAAGAATCCGAAGTCATGAGTTGTATTATACCATGAGTTGGTATACTTTAAATCTGTTTCGATTAAGTAACAGAGATAAAACTTTAAGATAAATATTTATCCCTCATGCAGAAAGATCGATAACAGTTTAAGTACCATGCCCTTGACTAGCTCTCTCCAAAGTAAAAAAATAAAAAAAAATCAAATACACAAGAAAAGAGTAATAAAAAGAGAGAGCTGGAGGTCAAGTGGATAACTCCGTTGACTTTTCATGACTAAGACTATGAGTTCTATTATACTACTATGTAGTATACTTTATGATGGAGGCAGAGACCACAAGCCACGAAGGTACAAATGGAGTCTACGAGTGCCTTAGTCAAAGGCTTTGAAGGTCTCGAATAAAGGTAGCAAGCTCAACCCTAAAGCTAGCTCAATAATGGAAGAACTACTTCAACCACCTTAAGAGATGCTCAAGAAACTTCAAGCTCAATTACTAGAGAAGAAGATGTCACATACTCTCAACAAATTATACAAATCAGCCAGTCACTTCAAATCAAGCCAATCGAGGGATCTCATCAAGCTAACGTCATGTGAAGATAAGGAAACCTCAATGCCACCTTATTATTATGCTTAGTTAGCCGATTGGAGATTGAACCAAGAGCATGCTGCAAAGATGGAAACTCCAATGTCTCTTTGCAACCATTTTCTCTCAGCCCAAAGCTTCTCAACGTCTCTTTGCTGTCCAAAAAAGGAAACAGCAACGTCACCTGCAACGTCTCTCCATCTCCCTATATGTATCTCATATGCAGCCTTGTAAAAAAATAGAGATTTCATGAATGAATGAAATAGTTTCTTGTGTCTCCATGGCATCGGATGTCTCCTTTCTTCTTCTCCTCTGAGGTGCTTGTGTCACCTACCTTTCCCCTCTCCTCTTTCTAGGGCCGAGCCCCTCCCTCTTTCCTATCTTCTCTAATCTCCTCTACCCCCTCAATCCTCCTCTGTTTCACTGCAAACACCCGCACACTTCAACAGCAACCCAGAATTTCTGAGATTTTGTGAGTTCGTCGGTAACGATCCACTGGCCGGATCTCCACAAGAGTTTCGCCACCACATCTTCTTCCCTCGGAGAACTTGCAGCTGCCGGCATCCATCCATCTGCCTCCCCAATCACCAGAATCGAAATGCCCGACCCATCCCCTGTTCGCACCCTCCTTCCGCCCTACCTCCGCTCTTCAACTTAGTTCTCCTCCGACTAGCCACCACCCATCTCCAAACTCCGGCCACCTCTTTGCCATCATCATAAGGACCTCTAGTCGTAACAGTTCCAATGATCATGCACCACCGGACAAACGCCGACGACCTCTGCCCCCTTACGCAACTTCCCCTGTTTCTAGATCTATGCGTTCTACTGTTGTGTTCCGTTCAAAATATAATCTGATTAGCCTTATTTTTACAAGTATCTTCAGTATTTGGTACAACAAAACTCTTGATCTGTGGTATTAACGTGAAGAACTTATCTTGTTCTTATAGATGGATAAGTTGATCCAACTCAAGCGACAAGGGATCAACTAGAAAGACACTGCAACTTTTGAACTCCGATAAACTTCTGTACCAGTTTAATTTACTCATTTGCTTAGCCATTTTGTTGTAGATGTTATACTTTCCTAAAATATCTTCATTCCCTAATTTTGATACTTCTAAAAAGATCAAATCTTGGTCTACCATTTGGATTAGTTGGGATAAATTCAGATTGATCAGATCAACCTGCGAGACACAGCAACTTTTGATAACTGATTATTCCTACACTTGTTTTAAAACTAATCTGATTAGTGTTTTTGTTGTAGGTATTTTGAGCACTTGGTGGAGCAAAAGTTTATAACTTTGGAAAGATTACGAAGCACATATCTTGTTCTACCTCTCGGATAATTGGTATCATAGAAGAATCACTTGTTCAAACTAGGAGGTAATGCAACATTTGCAATCTGATAAAATTTCTATACTGTTTTCATTGAATGATATGACTAGCTATAATGTTGTAGATATTATACATGCCTCATAGTCCTTCACCATCTAATTTTTATGCGATTCAAAAGAACTAGCTTTGTCCTACATCTTGGCTTAATTGATTCGAATTTTGGAACTATGGATTTTCCTACAAGGCGTAGCAACTTTTTTAAATGATTATCCTCAGTAGTGTCGTTTCCAGCCTTGGATTTCTGCCTGTCTCCTTATTTCTGCTATTTCATGAAGTTAGATGTTTATTCTAAAAAATAAATAAATAAATAATTGAATTTAAATCAGTAGCTAATTCACACGCTTTCCCCTGCATCAGCTTGGTATCAAAGGCAGGTTAGTGGTCAACTCTTGTCTGCCCACATGATCCTTTTTTTTACTTATTGCATTAAAAAAACATGCTTTCATGTTTCTTCGTATTTAGTTTGCATGTTAGTTAAGTAATTTGCTGTTTATTTGCACACAAAAAAAACTTATTATGTACTTTCATGTTTAGTTGTTTATTGCTTTGTTTATTTTATCTGAGATTCATCTTTTCAGACTAGCCTAAATCATTTCTAACATCTTAGGGAGCTCTATTTTCAAAGGGTTATATTGTGTTTTCAAAATATCCTATGGCCACTAGACTCCAACCCCCTACCTTTAGTGGTTCTCTTAACCCTAAGGATTTTAATGATTGGTCAACAAAAGTTGAACATTACTTTTATTCCACTGCCATGCCTGAACATTGTAAAGTTAGGTTCACCAAGTTAATTTTAGAAGGATCTGCTAGATATTACTGGACCAAGATTGAACAGACTATGGAAAGGGACAAAAGGCTGCCCATTGTGAAATGGGATGAGATGCTATATAAACTAAAAGAAAAGTATGATCCTTCATCTCTCCATGAAAAATTTCATGACCAATTTAGTAGCCTTGCACAAGAGAACATGACAGTAGCTGAATACATACTCAAGTTTAATGCTCTCCACCATAGGAGTAGAACTAGAGAAACTCCAAGGGTTATGCTTAACCAGTTTATGAATAGTCTTAGATTTGAGATTTGGAAAGGTCTCACCTACTACCTATAATACCCCGAGTTTAGTCCCACATTGAAAGTGAGAGGAAAGATTATATGATATATAAGGCTTAGTGGGTTTACTATTGTTAACTTGGGCTTAAGCATTTTAATAGATTGGGCCATGCTGCAAATAGACTCACCAAATTAATAAATAGTTTGCTTACTAAGCGGGTTGTAACACTACCCCATATACACAATAGAAGAAGCTTTCAAAATAGCTAGTGAGGTAGAACAAAATCTTAAAGCAACATATAGGAGATAACTTGACCTACCTAGACCCATTCTACCCTCTGTCATCCCCAAAGTTAGGCTACCTCCTAGAGCTCAAGCAATCACTGAACTTGAAGAAGCAAGTCATGAAGAGCCAAACCGTCAAGTAGAACCAATACCTTCACCTTCAATTTTTGGGCCAAAACCTTTACCTTCAATTTTAGGGCCCATACCCATAGGTTCTCAACTTGAGCTTAGTAATATTAGAAAACCTAATTTTGATCCTGAGTTAGAGCCTTCTGAGCTTGACCTAGATCCTAAGTGTCAACCCTCAGGAACACCCCCTATATTTAGAAAAGTTCTCCTAGGACCCCCGATGTTCCATGAATCTTGTCTTTTAGGTCCTTCTATTCACACAATTAAGCCACCTTTAGGGTCAACTCAACTTGAAATAATTGAAAACAAATTTGCTTTGTCTACTTTTCAAGTTATTGAGTATATTGATTTCATTATTCCAAGCCATTTAGATGCTAGAATTCCAAATTGCAACTATACTAATGAATATGGTTGAGAAAGAGAATTCAATGCAGGTATTCCTGAGTCGCGGCTTGGACTATGGACATTGACTCTAGCTCCTCCAGAACTTCTCCGCCTGCACAAGAAGATTTCTTCGGGTAAGAATTTTTTTTCACCTGGGGAGAAATGATGGAGGTAGAGACCACATGCCACGAAGGTACAGATGGAGTCTATGAGTGCCTTAGTCAAAGGCTTTGAAGCTCTCGTATAAAGCTAGCAAGCTCAACCCTAAAGCTAGCTTAATAATGGAAGAACTACTTCAACCACCTTAAGACATGCTCAAGAAACTTCAAGTTCAATTACTATAGAAGAAGATGTTGCATACTCTCAACAAATTATACAAATTAGCCAATCGCTTCAAATCAAGCCAATCGAGGGATCTCATCAAGCTAATGTCATGTGAAGATAAGGAAACCTCAACGCCACCTTATGATTATGCTTAGTCAGCCGATTGGATATTTCACCAAGTGCATGCTACAAAGATGAAAACTCTAACGTCTCTTTGCAGCCATCATCGCTCAGCCCAAAGCTTCTCAACATCACTTTGCTATCGAAAAAAGGAAATAGCAACGTCACATGCAACGTCTCTCCATCTCCCTATATGTATCTCGTATGTAGCCCTGTAAAAAAATAGAGATTTGATGAATGAATGAAATAGTTTCTTGTATCTCCATGTCTTTAGATGTCTCCTTTCTTCTTCTTCTCTGAGCTGCTTGTGTCACCTACCTTTCCCCTCTCCTCCTTCTAGGGCCGAGCCCCTCCCTCTTCCCTTTTTCACTAATCCCTTCCTCCTCCCGAAACCAAATCCTTCCAGCCACATTTGTTTCAGAATTTATGAGAATTTTGTTACCTCACCACCGACGATCCACTGTCCAGATCTCTACGAGACTTCGTCCAATGCCTCTACTACCCTAGATGAAGCTTCAACCGCCAGCATCCGTCCATCCACTGCTCCGGTCACCTGAATCAAAATCCCATTCACATCCCCTATTCTTGCCAGATTCCGCATGAGCTCCACCCTTCATCATCGTTCCCCTCCGACTAGCCACCGCTCGCCTCCAAACTTTGGCCACCTCTTTGCCTCCTTCATACGAGCCTCCAGTTGTAGCAAGTTCTGTGATGGCTATTGTACTCCGCAAGTGCACAGATACTCGAAGTAATAAAGAAAGATATCGAACCACAAAGACCTTATTGTTAAGTACCAAATAATTGTACTCTTACTAGCTAAGAAATCGATTATAATGTGAATAAATGATAGGAAGAGTATACAGATAAATAGAGAGAAACTGGGACTAGGGTTTCATCCACCTTAATTTCAATGACTAGATATGAATAAAAAGTCGTCAGTCTAATTTTATTATGATAAAAATATAATTTACTTTATAAAGGTATTGTCTCACTTTCGTGCAGACAATCATGTAGGGACCAATCCTCGCTTTTGCGCAAGATCTATCCCGACGCTAAAAATAAGTAAACCATCAACCAAGAACTCAAGGATCACTTTCATGCATCCGAATTCTAAGTTGATTATCTCAAGTGGAATCTTGAGGATCACTTTCGTGCCTCCGAGTCTCAACACAGGTTCTACTTAAGGTTTTCCGACGTTTCGATCCTCACTTTCATGCAAGATCAAATCAAGTCTAATACAATAACTCATCCTAGACTTAGATTATCTACATGGCAATAAAATCACTAAAAAAATAGAATTCAAAAACAAACCTAATTTCTTACGATAAGTTCCAAACTCAATGGTTTTTAGAGTTCCAAATTTCACAATCAACCTTTCAGTCTATTTTGCAAAATTCTAAAATATGCATGAAAATATAAACTTATGGAGAGTTATAAACAGTCATCACATAAGTATAATCATCATAACAAAATTATACTGACGGAATAAAAGTCATCTGGTCATTAGAAATCAAGGAAAATTACTCCCCATGTCCCAAAATATGTCTAAGCTAGCATGGAGGAAGAAATACAATAAACCATAGTATCAAATTGTCAAAAATCAAAGAAAGAGGGAGAATTAACGTTACAATACAGCTGTAATAGAAATTACAGCTGTAAATTGCTTGTAAACCCGCGGTGAACAGTGCCAGCGACGCTCCTTTGTTGATTTCTCCTCCGTCAGAGATCCTTTGGCATTGAAACTTCTGTGGTGTCCTCTCCTCCTCCAGGCGAAGCTTCGATGTAAAATTCGTGGCCTGAGGTGACCTCCACGCCTCTCGGCATGAAGCCGTGCCCTGAGGACCTCTCTGTCGATTGCTCCCCCGATAGATCCTAAAAATTATGGCTTTTGATCCTTTTATCTTCTCCTCATCGAGATGAGTCTGTAGCTTCTTTCGGATCTCAATTTGGATGTTTGGATCTCAAGATATGGTCCGCGTAAGAATCGGGCCCGAAAAACTTGCATGTCCAGGTTAAAATTACGGCCGTAATTTAAATTATGGCCGTAATTTAAATTACGGCAATGCTATAATTTGGTTCTGTGAACCCTGAGTCAAAATTTCGGCCGGTGAAAAATATTACGGCAGTGCCATAATTTCCGTAAAACTTTCTAGTCGAAAATGTCTGGAAATTACAGCCCGTAAAATGGTTTACAGTAGTGTCGTAATTTCAGTGAATATCTCTGGTTTGAAAGCGCTTCAGATTACGGCCCGTGTAAATTCTTACGGCAGTGCCGTAATTTTTATAAAATATTCTGATGAAAAATTAGCCAAAATACGGCAGTGCTCTGATATTACGGCAGCATACGAAAATACGGTACCGTAATATAGATTACGGCCCTGCCGTATTTTGGTTTGTGCCTCCATTTTGCTTTAAATTTGTCATGCATCCTCTTCTTGATGATGGATGGTAACTCTTCTATGTATTTGATTTTGCTTGAAAATGCCTAAAAATAGTGCCTTTTTACCTGAAAATCATCAAAAACCAAAATAGAAGTAGATTTTGCAATATTTGATAAATTTGGCACAAAAATAAACAAAAGAGCTTCAATTTAGCATGAAAAGATATATAAAATGATACAAAATATACTATTTATTTTGGTGTCATCAAAATACATAAGGCTCAAACTATGCTTGTCCCCAAGCAAAAATCAAAAATTGATTAAAAGATAAACTTTTTCATGCTCAATAAATTTCTAAAATACAATCATCAATGAAAAATTCCATCAATTGTTTCACAAAACTTCAAATAAACATATTATTCTTATAACTCAACCCTCTAGATCTACATCTCAATCAAATAAAACTCTGCAACTTGTATAATAAATAGAATTTTCAATCTCATGATTTCACCCAATTTTCAGTTCAAATCTATCATACTTTTGTTTACAGGAATTAGGTTTCCAAGATCTTTTTCCAAACATATTTTTTATTCATCATTTTTTTCTTTTTCATGTATTTTGTTGTTTTTACACAGATGGCATGTACCCACTCAGATACACACTTTTTATTTTGACTTCAATTCTTATCTTCGGTACCACTAACAATTTTACATTGTGTCAAGTAGAGGAGTCTTATTCTTTTTCTCTCTCATTATCTTTTGGACATAGACTTCAACCCATGTCTTAGGTACCACTATCAATTTTACATAGTGCCAAGTAGGGGAGTCTCTCACTATTTTTATGGATCTTGGATTCTTCCTTCCCAACAAATAGCAAAATAGACTAAACATCTACTAAGTTGATCAATTGATATCAATTCAGTAATCATACTCATATGCTCATTTTATTTAAAGGAGTAGTTTCACCTTTAGATCTTATTCCTCAAATTACACATCTACCCAGAATTTCATGCATCAACCAATGTCAAATTTCAAAAGATAGATTTGCATTGAAGAAATAAATCTAACATGATAGGTTTGTTTCTAATCATGAAAACAAGTTTATTCATCATCAAGGAAGATATTTATCAATGAAAATCTTTTACAAATAGAATCACACCACAAGATAGTAGAAAGTGGATCATGAACAATCATATCATCATACAACCATATCGAAGAAATATCAGTGAGTGATACATCTAAAGCAAATCAAAGATGCAACCATATGAAATAATCATGAAGAGAATGCAAACGATACTCACAAAACTATATAGCAAGCTCTGACCAAAAATACATAAGGCTCATACCAAAAATAGTGTCGAGGCAGATGCTGCTAGGTCTATAGATGTGTCTTTTGAAAATTTTTCCTACACAATTTAAGATACAAAAGGCTCAGTCTAAAAATAGTCTCTAAAATAATTTTCTCAAGAGAGAATCAGATATATCATCGATGGTCTACAAGAGTCCTGGTGGAAAGAGCTAATGCAGGCAAGAAGCAGAGGTGGAACAGAGGCTGGCTGAAAAGCTGCTAGCAATGATGGTGATGGTGCCGACAGTAGAGTGAGTAATCTCTAGTGGCCTACTAGAGAATATAGTCTTGGAGGTGAGATCGTCGGCAGGTGGGTGCCAGAAATAATGCTGCATAGATAAAAAAAATCAGTCACTAATGAAGAGTCTGCTGCATAAATAAATAATCAAATAAATGGAAATAGAGGCAGTAGAAGAAGTAAGAGTCTGCTGATGGTATAATCTAGTGTCGACGGCTGGAAACAGTGATGTCAGAGGCAGATGCAGTGGTAGCTAGAGGTGGAAGATAGTTGCTCTTGAAGATTTCTGGATCTGGAGGCAAAAGAAGCTATAATATGTAGAGAGGAAGTAGAGCAGCCAGTGAATTTTTTTTATGAGAAGTAGCCATACCCAAAAATAAGATTTAATGATCCAAAAAGAAAATGGACAGAACCATGTAATAAAATAAAACTCGTTCATTTCAGATGTATAAAAATCAAAGGATCAAAATCTATTATGAATTTAGGGTATCAACAGAAAGAAGACTATTCAGATTACAAAATTAAAAACTGCACAAAAGTTAATCAAATTCAAAAAGTTGCTACGTGTTTAAAATTGTCAAAAAATATTTTTATGAAAACAACTAATCCTCAAGATAGAATGAAACATGAACTTCATATTCCAGGCGAAAAATCATGGTTTCAAGTCACTAAAGCATATTAAAAACTTACAGGAAAAATGCTAATCAAATTAGTCAAAAGAAAACTGCTACATAAATTAATCAGAATCGAAAAGATGTCATGTCTTTTAGAATGATCCATGGACTTTAAAATTCAGCAAAAATATCCAGATGATCGACAAAGATGAGTACTTCGTGATGGTGCCAAAGATCAAAATTTTTCCCAACATAGTTTCTTAAAATCGCAGTGAGAAAACACCTAATCAGATAAGCAGACTGCAGAGTTGAAATTACGGGCGTAAACAAATTACGGTAGTGCCGTAATGTTTGCAAAAGTCTCGGATCAAAAATACCTAAAAATACGGTACCGTAAAAACTAATACGGTACCGCCATAAAATGCTAAAAACTCTCTGATGAAATCGGATCAAGATTACAGCACCGTAAAGCAGATTACGGCAGTGCCATATTTTGCGCAAAATTTTAGTTTCCTACAAAAAGAAAAAGAAAAATAAATTCTAAAGATAAACTAAAATAAAAGAAAATAAGCTAAGTGATAATGATTGGGTTGCCTCCCAATAAGCGCTAATTTTTGGTCTATAGCTTGACCAAAAATCAAATATCATGGTGAAGCAGGTGAATCAGTACCAAAGTAAATAGCATGCAATTTTATCCTTTTCCGCTGTCCAAAAAGTTTAGCCACTAATTCAAATATCCAAAATTTCATATAAATCAAGATTGACATGGCTTTCTCAAATATGCGGAAATCAAAATCAAAATTATCAATTTCAATCAAAGGGTATTAAATGATCTTCCTATATTTATCAAAAAGCAAAATCATAAGTCCTTTCTTCAAATTTAAATCTTCAATTGCAATAAGAGTAGGACTTCCATCAAAAGATTCAAATATTGGATCATCAAAATAATCTTTCTTTCTCACATAAGATTCCTCAATGAAACATAATTTTTTAAATAAATCAAAAGAGTGAACATTAGATATGGGCAAAACATCATCATGGTGAGATTCATCAATGTTTGTATTTTTCAAATCTTTTTCAAATTCCTCTTGCTCACAATCAAATAATTTATCAATTTCAAAATTATCAACAAAATCAGAATAAGATTTTTCTAAATTGGTCCCCTCATATCCTTTATCAGAATTAGCCATGAATAATATATCATCAAAAGAATCAATTTCAAGACTATCACTAGAATCAAAAGGAGATTTAACAAGATCAACTTCCTCAGACTTTTCCACAAATAAATTTTCAGAAGGATCAATTTTACAATCATCAAAATTAGAGTGAGATTTATTAAAGTTCATATAAGGCTCGATCTCAAAACAATCATAATCAGAGAGGGAATTTTCTAAATCAATTTTTTCAGTTTCCAAATCAAACTCAAATAAACAATCTTATTGTGCTAATTGGGCTTCTAACATTTCAGTATTAGTAGATATAGATTTTACTTGAAAAGCTAGATGACTGACTATTCTTTTAAGATCTTCAATATTCTTACTTTGATTATCATGATTTGGTTTTGATTTGACATGAATCTTTCAAGCATGGAATTTAATCTAGATTCTTCAGTATCCTCAAAGTATGGTTCAGAAACATAATTTGAGCAATCCTCGTAAAAAAAAGTTAGATTTTCCCATCTAGAATCATAATGATCATCTTGATACCATGATAAATTAGAATTTTGAGGCATTAAAATTTGGCAATCAGAAGTACAATGATCAAAACATCCACAAATATCACATCTAATAGAAGAATAAGATGTCCTAACAGGGTGCATATAAGAGTCTAATTTATTAGCAAAATAATTTAACTTATCGTCAAGAGTGCACAATGAATCATCTTCATACCTTCCTTTTGGCATGTATACCTCACTTCTTTCAGTTGCCTAGGAGTTGTAATTAAAAGACATATCTTCAAATATATCAAGAACAGAAAGATTATCCAACATTAATGGATCAAATTGTTTTTTATTTTCAGAATATATATAAAAAAATAGAAAATATAAAATACAAGCAAATTTATAAATTTCAGAAATCACAGTTCTGTCACAACTTGTGAAAATCCAAAACCTGCAAAAACAGAAAACAAAGTTAAATCTAAATAAAACTTAGTCTAGCAATACTAACAACTATTTTGATATTAATAAAAACTAAGGTCCCCGGCAACGGCCCCAAAAACTTGTTGTACTCCGCAAGTGCACGGATACTTGAAGTAATAAAGAAAGATATTGAACCACAGAGACCTTATTGTTAAGTACCAAATAATTGTATTCTTACTAGCTAAGTAATAAATGTGTAGCCCAAGTGAGAGATTATTGATACAATTAATATGGCTCATACATGTATTACAATTAATTGTATATGACTATCTTTATTTTTAGCCTTACTATAATGATCAATTAAGAAATTAATTGTTATGGCTAAAATTATCTCAATTGTATGGAATATTATTTTGTATAGAGACATAGAAACTATTTCTATTTTTGTCATGAGTTAGAAATAGAAATAATAATTATTTATGTTGTGGTCCCCATAGACATATGTTTCTCTTATTAATTAATTAATAATGAGTTTTCTATTTTATGAAAACTCTTTTTCCTATTAATTAATAATGAGTTTTCTATTGTTAGAATCACCACTATCATATTACTTTTCACAGTTGCTAGTATCAATGGAGTGAAGGTTTATCAGATGGATGCTAAAATAGACTTTCTCCACGGAGATCTAGATGAGAAAATCTATATGGTTCAACCCAGAGGCTTTATTGTTTAGAATTATGAAAGGAAAGTTTGCAAATTAGTTCAGTCTTTTTACGAACTTAAGTAAACCCCTAAATAATGACATAAAAAAATTGTTAAGGTCATTTTATCATATGGATTGTATATTAATGACTCTAATAATTGTCTCTACAATAAAACTATAAACTTTAGTTTTGTACTTCCCTGTTTATATATAGATGAGATCCTAATTATTTCTAATGATCTTAACATGCTTAAAGACAATAAAAAGTTGTCTCTCCAATTTGATATGAAACATATAAGAGAAGCTAATGTGATATTATGAATAAAAATTATAAGAAATCAAAATTCAATCTCTCTTTCTTAGTCTCACTATATAAATAAAATTTTAGAGAAATTTAAATACAATTCATTCTCTCCTTTAAACACTCCTTTTGACCCTAATTGTTACATGTTGAAAAGTCAAGACTAAGCTATAAAATAAGAGTAATACTCTAAGGCTATAGGTTCTCTTCGCTGCCTTGTAAATAAAATGAGACCTAATATAGTATATGCAGTCTCTAGGCTTAGTTGATATACTAGTAACCCTAGTGAACTGGACCGCTATGAAAAGAGTTTCTATATACCTTAAAAAGAACAAGTAATTATATTATAACCAATAGTGGATATACTTCTATATTAGAAGATTTCTGTGATGCTAATTGGATTTATGACTCCAATGATGTCAAATCAACTTCTAGATATGTTTTCACTTTAAACATTAGAGTTATTTCTTGGCAATCTACTTAATAAACTATAATAGCTAGAAGCACTATAGAAGTGGAATTAGTAGCCTTAAGTTTAGCTTACTCAGAAGTGAAATGGATTAAAAATTTATGTTCTTCTATACTAATCACAATATAAATCAATCCACCAATATCCATAAACCGTGATAATAGACACATTAAGATAAGGTAGAAAATAATAAGATGGTTGATTACTCATGATATAATTTCTTTGTCTTTTGTAAAGACTGATAGTAATCTTGTAGACTACCTCACAAAAAGTTTGAATCAAACTAAAGTAGTGGTTGTTTCTAGAGGAATGATGATTTGTTTGTAATGGGCTCTCCTATAGTGGCAACCTAACCTCCATAATACATAAACTCTAGAAAGAGATTCAATAGACTGACTAGTTGGCCAAGAACCCTCACGCTATGTTTGTTAGTTCTCTTACCCTAATATACAACTAGTGTCATTCTTTTGCTGGTGCATCGGTGAAAATTTTGTCCCACATGGAAGGGCTTAGAAAGGTAGCTTGAGTTTATAAGGTGTTGAATCCACCTAGTGTCCATTAATCAATTCAACCTGATAAACTGAACCGAAATAGTCAATTCGGTTCGATTTTATGGTAATTTGGTTCGGGTCGGTTCGGGTTCAATTTTAAATCGGTTCGGTTTCAGTTTTTCATTTTCAAAATCTATATAAACCGAACCGAACCAATTAATAATAATTAAAATTAAAATTATTATTATTATGGCATAAATGTTAATTTTCATGAATAATTTTATTATTGCCACAAAGGTCTAATTTTAATGAATAATTTTATCAATTCGGTTTAATCGGTTTGAACCTATTCAGTTCGGTTCTTAATTGGTTTTACTCACATTCGGTTCGGGTTCGATTTGTTACTATTGAAAAAAATTGATTGGATTTGAATCGAATCAGTTTAGTTCGGTTTAAACCGAATTGACAGGCCTAAAGCCACCTTTGCCCCTTGGGGCTTTTCAAGGGTATTCAATTAATTAATTTAAGCTAATTCAAATAAACATCTATGTGCATCATACCATGCCACACTAAGCTGATGAGGTGCAGGTTTATTCACATGTTCCTTTTTCAATGCATTTATTTACCATTGTTTTATTTTTCTAGTTTTAACTAGTTAATTTTAGCCATTGCACCTCTACTATATAAGTCGAGATAAGGGCAATAGCTATAACACACCGAGCAATCAAACATTTAGTGCAAGCCCCTGTGTCTTTCCACTTCTCTCTTGTCCACTTTTTCACTTATTTGACGTTAAAAGCAATTGTAGCAAGTTCTTCACTAACATACCAATAGAAGAACAACACTTATTGTATCTTAGGGCAAGGGAACTGAAAAAAGCTCACATGAGGGTTGTCATCTTTGCCTTAGGACGAATTTTGACACCTCCAATTAGATCTTTCTTTTACTAACTATTATTTTATTTATTATTGTGCATGCGTAGCATCATATTCTCTTAAATCGAAATACTAGCATCGACAAGAACTTCATCTCATTGATTTTCTGAAATGACTTCAACTAGATTGGATGAATGGAAAAATAACTTGATATACTATTCACCCTCATAAATATGTATTATCCAAACTCATGAAAGTAAGATCATCTGGAAGGGATTGCCTGTTACTTGGATTCAGAGGTTCCAGAGAATGAGTAGCCACCACTGTACTCAAAGTCATCGCTATTGGGGTCCTTCTATGAGACTGATATGTAAGGATGGCCAAGAATACATTTAGCATTTCCAAAATCTAAGGCAGATGATGATGCGGACTGTGAGCTTGCATTAAAATTAATGCTATGTTACGAGACTTATTGTTGGGTGGGCCGGTCCTTAAGTTGGGCCCATATTGCTAGCGCTTGCTACTATGCAAATGCTGCTGTAATAGAGAATTCTGAATGAATAGTGAAAAGTACGACAGCTCGGCTGCCAACAGAGCAGCCGCCCACTTTGTTGCCTTGTTTTCCCGTCTCCCGTTTTTACCTTCTTCCACATACGAATTAGTGTAGGTTTTGTTCTTATCTAAGCCAACAAATGCTGCTGAGATTTCAAGAGAGATTTTCAAAAAAAGGAGAAGAGAAAAATACTATGGCTATGTAAAGAGGAGCATGAGTGTCATAAAGTTCTCATCCCATCATTGAAGGTGAAAATTATAATTATTAGATTATCAAAATAAAGACTCTCTTAATCTCACAAGATCTTTGGGAGATAGTGGAAGAAGGGTTTAAAGAAAAAGAGGAGAAAGACAAAAACAAAAGAAAGATAGAGACTTCATCCCAACAAGAAGAAAAGGAGAATAGGAAGAAAAATGCAAAGACTCTTTTCCTCATCCAATAAAACACCTCCGATAAATTGTTTCCAAGAATCATTTGAGTTACTAGTACTAAAGAAGCATGAGAGATTTTGCAAAAGGAGTTTGAAAGCACCGAAAAGGCTAGAACGGTAAAGCTCTTGACTCTCAAAAGAGATTTTCAAAATTTGCAAATGAAAGAAAATGAATCTTTGATGGATTATTTTTCTAAAGTTATTGAAGTGGTGAATGAATGACAAAGTGGTATGTGAGAAGATACTTATTAGTCTTTCTTCAAAATACAACAACATAGTTGCTATCATTGAAGAAACTAAAGATCTCTCTAGTTTAAGTGTTCATGATTTAATGGGTTCACTTGAAATGCATGAGCAAAGATTGTGTAGGCATGTTGAGCAATCACTTGAAAGTGCATTTCAATCCAAAGTTATTGTTAAAGAGTCATTCAACTAATATGGAATGAAAAGAGAAGCAACATGTAGTGGTATACATGGTAGAGGTAGAGAAAGACATGGAAGAAGTGGAAGTAGAACCAACATTCAAGATGAGAAAGTGAGAACATGCAACTATTACAAGATGTCCGGCCAAATTGAAAGATTTTGTAGAAACAAAAAAAAGCCACAATGTCATCATTGTAAGAAGTATGGACACCAAGAGAAGTTTGGTCGATTCAAGAACAATGAGCAAGCCAATTACACCAAAGAGAAGTGTGGGGAAGGTAGTACTTTTTATGTATGTCAAAAGGCAGTTGAACAAAAGAAATGTGTATGGTACATTGATAGTGGTTGTAGCAACCACATGACCGGAGATAAATCAATCTCATGCAAGCTTGACATGGCGGTTACAACTTAAATCACAATGGGAAATGGAGCAATAGTCAAATCCAAGGGAAGAGGTACAATTGTCATTGCTTCGAAGAAAGGAATGATGTTGATACATAATGTTTTTCTAGTTCCGGAATTGGTACAAAAATTGTTAAGTGTTGGTCAACTAGTTGAGCATGGATATGCGGTTCACTTTGAAGGTTCACTATGCAAAATTTATGACAAAGTTGATAATAAGAGAGATTTGATGGCGGTTGTGAAAATGGAGAAAAATAGAAACTTTCCTCTCATTCTCAAACTGGCAAGGAATATAGTATTGAAGGCTAGTGTACAAGACCTATCATGGTTATGGCATAAAAGGCTTGGACATGTGAACTTTAAAAACTTAAAGATGTTGAGCAAGAAAAATATGGTATATCGCTTACCAACCATTGAAGGCAATGATGATGTATGTAAAACATGTGCACTTGGTAAAATACATAGAAAGTCATTTCCAAAGATGAATGCATGGAGAGCAAATACACCATTGGAGCTAGTTCACACCGACATATATGGTCCAATGAAGATAACCTCACATGGTGGAAATAGGTACTTTATTACTTTCATTGATGATTATTCAAGAATATATTGGGTTTATTTCTTGAGACAAAAATCGGATGCATTTTCAATTTTCAAAAAATTTCAAAGTATGGTTGAAAGGCAATGTGGCAAGTTGATCAAAAAGTTGAGAAGTGATAGAGATGGTGAATACAACTCTAAGGAGTTTAACAAGTTTTGTGAAGACATTGGCATTAAAAGACAATTAATGGTTGGTTACACACTGGAACAAAATGGCATCGTCGAAAGAAAGAATAGGACAATTATAGAGATGGCAAGAACTATGATAAATGTCAAAAGCTTACCATTTACCTTTTGGGCCGAGGCAACCTACACGGCTCTTTATTTGCTAAATAGATGTCCTACAACGGTGGTTGAGAACAAGACACCATCTGAAGTATGGTTCGGAGGAAGAAATCCATCGGTAAATCACTTGTGCATATTTGGGTCCATTTGCTATGCTCATGTTCCAAAAAAAATGAGTCACAAACTTAAAGAGAAAAGTGAGAAATGTGTATTTGTAGGCTATTGCACCGAATCAAAAGGCTATAGACTATTTAACTTGAAGAGAAACAAGGTGATTGTAAGTCGGGATGTAATCTTCAATGAAAAAGACAAGTTTGATTAGAAAGGAAAAGGTGTAGAAAATGTATTCTTACCAAATCAAGAGGATGCACAAGAGACACCATTGAATGAAGATACAAATGAGTATGAAGAAAAAGAATATCATCAACAATCTCCCTCAACACATGTCATATCTTCCTCATCTTCTCCAAGTTCAACACCGGTAAGAATGAGATGGTTAAGTGACATTTATGCTACTTGTAACTTTTGTGTTGTAGAACCGGAATGCTTTGAACAAGCAGTCAAGAAGGAAGTATGGAGAAATACAACGGAGGAGGAGATAAAGATGATTGAGAAAAATGAAACTTGGGAGTTGTTTTACAAACCAAAATGAGAGGATACAATTGGGCTCAAGTGGATTTACAAGACAAAGACAAATCCGAATGGCTCCATACAAAAATTCAAGGCAAGATTGGTAGCAAAAGGATAATCACAAAAATTGGGAGTTGACTATTAAGAGACATTTACACTAGTAGGAAGACATGAGACAGTAAGAATGTTGATTGCATTGGTCACACACAAAGTTTGAAATTGCATCAACTTGATGTAAAATCGGCTTTCTTGAATGGAGTGTTGGAAGAAGAAGTATATGTTGAGCAACCAAGAGACTTTGAAGTTGAAAGTAAAGAATAAAGAATGTATAAGTTAAAGAAGGCATTGTATAGGTTGAAACAAGCACCAAGAGCATGATATGGGAAAATTGATGCTTACTTCACCAACAAATAATTCAAAAGAAGCCCAAGTGAGCCAACATTCTATATCAAACATGGTAAGCATGGTACGCTTATAGTTTCTCTTTATATTGATGATTTGATCTTTACCGGTGATAATGAGAAAATGATGCATGAGTTCAAAAAGGAGATGATGAGTAAATATGAGATGAATGATTTGGGTTTACTTCATTATTTCTTGGGTATTGAAATTGATCAAAAAGAAGATAGTGTGTTTATCTCTCAAAAGAAGTATTCTCTCCAAGTTCAAGATGGAGAATTGCAATCTGGTATCAACACCTTTGTTAGTCAATAACAAATTGGTAAAAGATGGTAGTAGTGGAAAAGTGGATGAAGCACACTATAGAAGCTTGGTTGGAAGTTTGTTATATCTCACAACTACAAGACCCGATATCATGTATGTTTTCGGCTCATTGTCAAGATTTATTTATCAACCAAGCAAGATGCATTTTAGAGTTACAAAGAGTATTGCGATATATCCAAGGTACTAAAAATTTTGGGCTCTTATATGAGTAGAATGAGAAATAAAAAGTTGAGTTGATTGGTTTTTGTGATAGTGATTGGGCTAGTAGCATGGATGATTTGAAAAGTACTTCCATGTATGCATTTACACTTGGGTCAAATGTATTCTCTTGGGCATCAAAGAAATAAGATAGAGTGGCACATTCCTCCGCCGAAGCTGAATATATGGTGGTAAGTGAATGATGAAGTGTCTAATAGATTAGGGGATCCTTAAGCCGTACTCTAGGGTTGTACACAATGCTCGATAAAACGGGAGAGGGTCGTGAAACGAGAGAAGAGAAAATACGTCGAAAAAGTGCAGGGAATCCAGTAGAAAGCATGACGAAACAGCGACGAGTTTGATTAGGGCAACACGAATGCGAATGAAGAGAACGGCACCCAACTAAGTAATACAGCGCACTAACCTCGTAGCAAATTTAGCGAATTCCTGCAGCTCTCTTAGTGCGTTTTAAGCTTAGCTTGCGTTGGGGGACTACGGCGTTGCGGGGTTCAGCTCACGCCTCTACGCAACTGAAACAAACCAAGAACAAGAGATACCATGCCTCTGAAGAACGGACAGCCGTGGATGAAGAAGAAAGGAGAAAGCCAACTTGGTATCAAAGTAAGAAAATAGAAAAACAGGCGAACTTGACCTAGCGGAGGGTGGGATTTACTTCTTATAAAGCTGGAAACCAAGCCGAGTCGAGACACCGGTCACCGACTCTTACAACTCCGTAGGCGAAGCAACTTCGCCTTCCACACAAGCTGGAAGCTCACTATAGCTCACTAGGAGATCCCTACCTCTAAGAGAACTACTCAACACTTAGCCCTACCTCCTCTTTTATAGAATAAGAGGGGTGGGAACAAACAAAACACATAAGAGACAATCTACTCTAACAAACTAACCACTCTTGCAGGCCAATAAAGTGGTCAATCTGCAGCTACAAGACAAGGAATAACAACTACCTAATATTCTCCGAAGCTGGTTGCGCAATCCTGCGTCTTTATACGGAGACGGTTTAGACGCGCTCGGAGCACATCGCGACAAAACAGTAGAACTACGATGTGATGGGCTGGGCCACCATTGTCGCGGCTCGGTCCTGGGTCGTGTTGCTAATCAGATTAAGCGTCCCACTTGGAGTTGGATCTTCAGGGGGTTAGTTCGTAGTGCCCTTCGGCTGCGCCACTTCGGTATGGATGGAAAGAGGGTTAATGATACCTAAGAAACGGTCCGGGGGCTTACTTTGGCATTGGGATCGCCGGATTTCAACCTTGTTGGGCTCCTTTGGGTCATCATGGGGTGGAGCAACATGATAGGGAGGGCAATGCACATTGACACGGGGTCGTCGGGGCTTGATTTGATCTTCAAGGGCGAACACGGCCTGGCCGTGATGGTGAACACGACCGTGTTCGGAGTTGCTGAAATCCACGTAATCAAGCACGGCTTGCCCGTGACCAGGAGCACGCCCGTGATTGGAGTTGCCGAAATCCACAGAATCAAGCACGACTTGCCCATGACCAGGAGCACGCCGGTGATTAGAGTTGCCAAAATCCACAGAATCAAGCACGGCTTGCCCGTGACCAGGAGCACGCCCGTGATTATTTCTAGGCACTTCGGCCGAAGCGGGCATGGTGTGCGGCACGGGCATGGCAGTAGGCGTGTTGGCGTTCGCGTCCGCGGACGACCGTGTCACGGCCGTGATGATGGGCACGGCTTGGCCATGTCGGGGTCTAGGGAACTCTGGCTGAGGCGAAAATTCCAGGGAAAATTCCTGGGGTCCTAGGGAGTCTCCCCAAGTGTCTTTTGGAGGGATTTGACCGCCCTCAAGTGTGTTCATGGGCCCATTTGCTCATGCATCAGTGAAGCTACAAAAACAAGTTGTTTAGTTAAGAAGAATCTTAGAAGATATGAGTGAGAAACAAGAGAAGACCACAATTTTTTTGTGTGGCAATAAATCTGTCATTATCATATCAAAGAATTTAGTTTTCTATAGCCAAACAAAGCACATCAACCTCAAGTATCATTACATTTAACAAGTGATTGAAGATGAAAAAATTTTTGTGAAGCACATCAACACCAATGATCAAATTACGAATATTTTTACTAAAACACTTCTTTGTATGAAATTTTATTATCTTAGAGATTTGCTAGAAATGAATAACAACAGCATTAAAGAGGAGTATTAAAACTAATGCTATGTTACGAGACTTATTATTGGGTAGGCCGGTCCTTAAGTTGGCCCACATTACTTAGAGCTTGCTACTATGCAAATGCGAATTCTAAATGAACAGTGAAAAGTGCTGAGAGCTTGGCTGCAAACAGAGCAGCCGCCCACTTTGTTGCCCTGTTTTTCGTCTTCCGTTTTTACCTTCTTCCACATGAATTAGTGTAGGTTTTGTTCTTATGCAAGCCAACTGCTTGTACTTAAACCCTCAGCTACATGCATCATCTCGAGTTCCTTCACAACATCACTCATCGTTGGACGATCCGCTACTGATTCTTCGAGGCACCGCAAGGCCAGCTCTGTAAATTTCTTGAAAGATATGAGATTAGTTGCATACCCAAATATAGGATCCATTAACTCCTTCAAGCCATATAATTCTTGGTCATGTTCATTGATGGTCATGTTGACCACTCCAACAATGTACTTGCCCTTCTCAATTGGTTGTCTTCCGGTAACCAACTCTAGCATCACCACTCCGAAACTATAAACATCACTTTTGTCTGTCAATTGTTGTGTCATGTAGTATTCTGGATCAAGATAACCCTGTGAGCATTAGCATTAAGTATCAACCTTTTTCTGCATAGACAATAAGATGGAAAGGTTAAATGTAATCTTAATTTAAGCTTTGGTTACCAATGTTCCTTTTACTTGAGTAGAAACGTGGCCCTTTTCATTGTCTGACACTAACTTTGAGAGACCAAAATCTGCAACCTTGGCATTTAAATTTTCATCTAACAGGATGTTGCTTGACTTAACATCCCTGTGGATGATTGGAGGAGCAGCAAGTTCATGTAGATAAGCCAATCCTCTTGCTGAGCCGAGCGAAATTCGAAGCCGCCTCCTCCAGTCAAGCAGAATTCCACTTTTACCTGAAGTTGATGAAAAGAAGTAATGATAGAACGAGTCTGGATAGCTTTTAAGGGGGGGCAGCAGTTGAGTAATTTACCAGAGAGGCTCTCTCTTAATGTTCCATTTGGGACGAATTCGTACACCAACATCTGCTCCCCTTGCTCAAAGCAGAAGCCTACAAGTGATACTAGGTTCTTGTGATGAACCCTAGATAGCAACTCAATCTCAGTCTTGAATTCAAGTCCACCTTGCATTGATCCCTGCTGTGCCCTCTTGATTGCAACTATTTGCCCTCCTGGAAGCATTCCTCTATAGACCTGAGCGGAGGTGCAAAAGATTATGGATGTAAAGTTTTAAAGTTTGATACTATAAGCTTGGCATAAGGTAGTCAGTACATATGTTACCTTTCCGTACCCGCCAGATCCAATTTCATTGGATATTGCAAAGTTACTGGTGCATTTTTTAAGTTCATCATAAGAAAACCATCTTGCTCCCTTCAGCTGTGGTGCTTCACTGCTTTCGTCTCCAGTGCGTGCCCAAGATGCTGTAAATTACGATGTGCTCAGTTATTAGTGTTTCTTTGGTGTTTAAAATAAAACTTGCAACTTTTGGCTTAACTAGTACCGAATGGTTTGCTTTCCTCGATGGCTCTTTCAGCCCGTTTCCTCTGTCTCAAGGCATAAATTGATAGAAGAAGGATTCCGATCACCAGACAAACACAAGCAGCTGCTATTCCACTAATCAACCCAGTTCCTAGGGTTGATTTGGCTTCCACGCCTAAATGACTTTAGAATCAATAACGGGAAAAAAAAAAGATCCTGTTACTTGTGTGAAAAATGGAAGCTCACCTGGGAAAGGATACGGAGAAGCAAGGAAATAGAAAGGTCCAAATATTTTTGGAGGGTTGAAAGTGCGATTGCTAAGATCAAACCCAATCTGCTGTATCTCAGACCTGTTGAAATACAATCCGGTGGATGGGAAAATTTTAACCTGTAATAGCAGATAAGAGTCGCTGTTGAAGAAGGGTTTCTGCAGAAACACTGATCCGGGAAGAAGACCCAGGTTTGTCCACAAGTCCTGTTCCAGTTCCTGGAACAATGTGCTGTTTGTCAGATCTCGGAAGAGAGGTCCTCCGAAGTACATCACTCCCGTGTACGGATAGGCACAGTTGCAGCTCTGGGGATTGAGGCTCTGATCTTGTGGGCAAGAATTTGCTGCACAGTTAGCGAGACTAGTTTTATAAGGAAGCGCCGGCGTCTGTTGAAGATTGCAATAGTTTGTGTTCGCAATTCGGTCGCACACAGGATTTCCTACGAGCCTGTTTTCAGTAATGAATTCAGGTGCCACTGCACTGCAACGGAAAATGATACTGAACTTGAACTAAACTGACAAAATTGCGTGTCAGAAAACTCACATCAGAGATTTGTTGTAGCCCATTGTCGGTTCAATTCCAGAAAGTTTGTTGTTTTTGAAGCTCACCAGGTGTAGTTGCTGGCTGATACTCCTGCCCATGCTCAGGGTACCATTAAACTCATTGTCATCAAGTATCCTGTAAAAAAAAATTGAAGGCATATTATGTCAGGCTGAGTATGGATTTCCTCTTTCTTTTTTTCTTAGTTATGAAATGTCATGACACTTACACTTGCTGTAGTAGAGGAAGACTGAACATTGTTGGTGGGATTTCTCCATAAAGTCCTCCAGATGTAATCAATCTGGATGACAAAGACCGAAGATGTAACAGGATTTCAAGGTTAATATAGAACGATAGGAGCACTCATCCAACTCACAGTGCAGTCAGAGACTGAAGCTTCGTGATCCAGTCTGGAGATTCGGAAGGCTCAAAGTTGTTATTGCTCAGATCCCTGAAAAAATGTATCATTACTGTAGTCATATACAGATTTCCATTACATTGAAGCAGTTGCTGAAATTGTGCAAGCTCTTACACATAGTTGAGATTATCCATCCCAGTCAGATTTGGCACTAAACCAGTTAACTTGTTATGTGCTAGATTTCTGAAACAGATGCAAGCAGGATGGAATGAGCATTGTTTGAACTACTGCATGCATACAAAAAGTAGAATAAACTTACAGTTCATTTATGCTTGTAAGATTGTTGATAGTGGATGGAATTGGTCCAGTTAGAGCATTCCTGTCCAATCGGCTGTAAAATAAATGAAGAAATTAGTTTTGATGGAAGTTGCAAAGGTTTACTTCTGATTACTGCTATACATGTCCACTTGGGCACTTACAGAACCTCTATCGTTTTTACTAAACCTATGGAAGCTGGGATCTCTCCAGAAAAATTGTTTCCATCAAAAAGTCTGCCCATTCACAGCTATTGCAAGTCAGGAATGAAGTGGAATACGTAATTGAGTCAACACAAGTAATCAGACGAGTTAAAATTATTTGACTTACACATGTAACAAAGACATGTTGGAACTGAATAGATTTTCTGGGATAGAGCCTGATAATTGATTCTTGTTGAAGTGGCTGTTGAGCAGGCAGCAGAAATCATATGAAACCTAAAAGCTATTGTCTCTAAATTTTTTGAACTTCAAAACTTGAATGTAACTTCGACTTTTATAAAGTCTTACAAATGCTTTGTGTGGTGAAGCTGGTCCAAGCCCGGCGTAGTTGAGGTAGAGATTGGAAGAGTTCCAGTAAACTGGTTGTCTGCAATGTCGAACCAGTAAATATTGGCGAGTCTGCCAAGGGAGGCTGGGATGCTACCTACGAACTGGTTTGAGTTGAGAGCCCTGGAGAAAATACAAGACCAACATTTGAAATAGAAGAAAAAAAATTGCACATCCTTGTCAGTTTGGACTGAATTCTTAGCATTCAAGTTAATCCTTACAAATAGGAGAGGTTTCTTAGAGAGCCAAGTTCTTCCGGAATGCTCCCACTGAAGCTACACCCAACTAAGATCCTGCATGGTAAACAATACACAACGCGTAGCAGGTCAGAAACGTTGCACAAGAGCTGACCAAGATTTGAAGAGAAATGTGTTACGTTGTTTACAGGGTGGTAAGCTTGTTCAAATTCCCAATATTAGGCGTGAGCTGACCACCAAGCTTGTTGTTGTAGGACAGATCCCTGCAAGTAGTTGAACTTTAAGTTGCTGCTATAGGCTTCTTACATCAAGGTAGCCTGTGAACTTACATAATCTTCAATTCGCTTAGTGAACCGATGTCACCACTGAGTGTTCCCTTGATGCCCATGGTTGAGAGTTTACTGAAGCACAGGAGAAATTAGACGGGGGACTTGAGCAATAGGAGCAAAAGATGCCGAGAACAGAGGAGCTCACAGGACTGTGACTCTGGAATCGCTGCATGATACTCCTTCCCATGGCGTTCCGCAGGGATCATCCGTCGTCCCCCAGCTGGGAGGTGCGTTTTCCCACTCGCTCATCAGTGAACGCAGAACAGCAGCTGCAATTAGAAGTAAGTTTTTCCATGTAAGAAAGCTTGCTGTAGTAGTAAGATTAAGAGTGAAGCAGAAGGAATACCGTCTTGTGAATTTGTGCTCGATGAAAAGGTCTGAAGACATGCGAGGAATGCAAAAAGGATGAAGAAGATAGCAGTATTCGCCATCTGAGTCTGATTCAAAGAAGAATCAAGTGCCGACACTATTGCACAACACACAGATCAGCTCATCCTGGTATTAGAAGAAGCCGATATGTTCAGTAAGTCCGCCATGATTCACCTCAGAAAAAGGAAGCTTTTTCTTTGTTTTCTTGTGTCAAAAGTTGTGACTTGTCTTCAAAGACAATCAAAGTCAATCAAGGTCAATCAAGGTGCATTAGGATTGGAGAAGAGGTTTGGCATCTACTGGTGCCAATGGGAAGTAGTGAGACATCCAATTAGATGCATAAATCATTACTCAGAAAGTGTCCTAGGCACGGCACCTTGGTTAATTCGCCGATCACGGTGGTTTATTTGCAAATTTTTATTAATTTTTAAACAAAGTTTAACGATATATGACCAGGTTTGAAAATAAATTTTTTTTTTGTGTTTTTTTCTTGAGAGAAACCACGTTAGAGAGAAGAAAAAATATAAAGAATGTGAACGCTTTTTCTTCGCTCCCACTCGTTTCTAGGCAAGTGTTTTTAATGTTACTCCGTCTTATATCATGGAACTTATAATTTTATAATTGAACTTTGTTATATATTATCGAACTTATCTGAAACTTATAATTTTATCATTGAACTTTGTCATATATCATCAAATTTTTTCTGAAACTTATGATTTTATTGTCGAACTTTGTCATATAATTTTAAACTTCTTCTAAAATTTATGATTTAATCATCAAACTTTGTCATAAAATCGAATTTTTTCCCAAACTTATAATTTTATCATCGAACTTTGTCATATATTATCGAACTTGTCTGAAACTTATGATTTTATCGTCAAACTTTGTCATATATTGTCGAACTTATCTAAAACTTATGATTTTATCATCAAATTTTATCATATATGATCGAACTTGTCTAAAATTTAATCTAAACTTACATGAACCAATGAAAATAGTATAGAATATTTTGATGTGAATTTTAGTAAATTTATGAATTTTTTATTATTTTTATTAATTTTTACATTTATACTTGTTATCAAATTTTGTGAAAACTTAACAAAAATTTTCCTCAAACATGAGCAACTTTGTCATGCATGCTAGTTGGACGGGATATTTACTCCATTTACCGAACCGTGACCTCAAATCCTGTTCCAAATCAATTAGAACGGTTCGGCTATATTACAAACCGTTCCGGAACCAAAAAAATTGATTTACCAGTTAATTGGTTAACCGATTTTTTGGTTCGATTAACCACTGATTTTTTGTTAACCTATTAAGAAAAATCTTTCTCTAATAATATGAAATATTAAATAGGTAAAATATTAAATATGTAAAATACAACCTGTATACAATATTAAATATTAATATTTGAAAATTAAATAAGTAAAATAATTAATTTTAAAATTGTAGTCAATAAGTTTTAAACTCATTACTTACTATCTCACAATGCAATACCTAATCATTGCACTAGATGAGCAATAAATTTATAAATTTAGGTTATATATATATAAATATATATTCGGTTGGTTCAGTTAACCGGAGAAAATTTTTTCCTGAACCGTAACCAAACTGAACCATAAATTTATAAGCTAAAAATCGACCGTGAACCAAACCGATCTAATTGATGGCAAAGGAATGCTCATTTTTCTTTTTTTCGCATAATTAATTATATTTTAGGATTAAATGTTGTATTGTTTTAATTGTTGAAGCATGAAATTTCACAACGAGGGAAGAAGTTTCTATAAACAAAGAATCACTAAAGAGAACAGGCAGTAGTGATTGCTCGGCATTCATCAGGCATTTTTGAACTTGAAACCAAAGAGGCAGAAGAGCTACAGCTGGGGAATTTACTAGGCATTGATCAGGCATTCCCAATCTTTTGTATTCGGGATAATCGGGTCCAAATCGATTTTGACTCACGTTAAGCTGCAAAAAATATATATATAATAAGATAAAATATGATAAAAATAAAAATTGGCGTGCACCAAGATCTCAGGACGAGGAAATGTGTAACAGAAAGAAGCACAGGGATAGACTTCAAAATAAACAAACAAAAAATCTGCAGAAAGTAGAAGGAACACAAGACAAGTAAAAAACAAATCAAAATCAAAGAAGAAAATCTGACAATTTTCTCCAAAGCTGCTACCAAGAGTAAGGAGATGGTCAGAGCTGATAAGAAAGAAGGAAAAAAAGGCGCTGGCGGAGTGGGCTAAAAGTGAAATTGGAAGAAGCGTCAGGCTATGGCCTATATAAGGAGGTCGGCCAAGAAAAAAACGGAGGCAAAGAGATATAGAGAGAAGAGGGGGACGAATGGCAAAAAAAAGGCGTAGGAGAAAAGAGGAAGAACATCAAGAGGTGGCAGAAGGTAAACAAGGAGGGTTTTCCTTTTACTGCTGCTTAGGCCTAAGGTGCACTAAGCACCCAGTGACATCACAATATACACATACGCACACACCACCGTGCACTACGGTCAATACACACACACACCATTTCTTTGCTTGTTTTGTAGGCCTAAGGTGCACTAAGCACTCAGTGGCATAACCGTAAACACACACACACCATTTCCTCTTGTTTATTAGGCCTAAGGTGCACTATGCATCAGTGGCACCACAAAAAGAGATGCTGAGATAGTAGAGGAAGTGATGCGAGATGGCTGAAAGAGGAAGAGGAGATGCCAAATAAAAGAAAAGTAAAAAAAAGGGGAAGAGAAAGGAGAGAAGACAAAAATCAAAATATCCGGAGGCGACGAAGTCATAAAAAAAAAGGAAAAAAAGGGGCAAAATCAGAGTTAGAAGAATCTGTGAACCTACATGTACCTGTTGGGTTCCCCGCCACTATCATCGTCCCTCCAATTTTCTTTAGAATTGAATATGAGACTAAGCCTCGCGTATGGAGGAGCTCCCTCAGCCAAAATCCGAAGTCTTCCTATAATAACCGCGGGGGCGATGTACAAACACCCTAGCCAGCTCTAAAAATGGGTTCTGGATCTTAATCCATTCCAATAACCAACCTGGATCCGAAAGCATGTAAAAAAAAAAAACAAGAAAAGCTGGAACAGAAGTAAAAAAAGAGAGAAGAAAAAATAAGGAAATTGGTGAGACAGCTGAAACAAAAAGTAAATGGGGCGTGACAAAGAGAGGAACGAATCTACTTAACGTAAGGAAGATTCGAATTTTTTGCTCCCTAAGCCCGAATTCACAGTCGCTTCGAAATGCAGAAGCTTATCTTCCAAATCTGCTCTGACCGAGTGATTACTCTTCGATTCTAAAATACAGAAATCCATTAGATATTTGATGACACCAAAATTTATAGTAAATTTAGTGTCATTTCATTGGTGTTCTTGTGTCATATTCATAGACATTGCTTACATTTATGCCTTCTTTTATCGATATTTGTGAAATCTATATTTTTTTTTGTTTTTAATGATTTTCAGGCAAAAAGGCACAATTTTCAGTCGATTTCAAGCAATCCGAATGCATGGATGAGTTCACAACATCAAGAGGAGATCACATGTCAAATTTCAAGAGAATTGGAGCCATGAACCAAAATATGGCAGTGCCGTAATATATATTACGGTACCGTATTTTTGTATGCCTCAAGGCCGGGTAATTTTCTTCCAAATTCAAATTATCCAACACGTCACAAGGCCGGATAAGTTCCCATATCAAATTATCCAACACGCCGCAAGGCCGGATAATTCTCAAATCCAAGTTACTCAACACACCGCGAGGCCGGGTAATTTCCCTCAAATTCAAGTCGCTCAACACGCTGTCAAGGCCGGGTGATCTTTCAAATCCAATATCCAACGTGCCTTAATGCATTACAATGAAATATTGTTTGGGAGATGCGTACGTCGATGTTTACCATTGGGGTGTAGCTCCTCAATATAACATCGTATTGCCTAGGCCGAGTATTACCCACTAAGTGTCACAAGTCCAAAGTTTGGCGAACACAAATTATCCACCAATGAAAGCTCATTTTTTTTTATCATCTTATGTATCACGTCAAATTATGTTTATGAATAATAACGTTTGACTCACCTCTCTTAATCAAAGGTTCCCTAATCTTAGGAGTAATTAACAATGAACGCTAACGTTCATTGGAAGCCAGAACCCATTTAACAAAAAACCTTATTGATTTAAGGTGAATTTGAAAATGGTCATATTACATCCCAAATGTAACACAATTTTGACCCCACAAATTCTGGCATGCCCGGTGGGACCTGGCTTCTCCTTTCATTTTTGAGATCTATATTATGTGACCCTTCTTGCTCTTATGATAGTAATGAAGAACCTCTATTCAGTTAGAGGAACACTTGAGCTTTCATCCCTTGATTTGTCAACTACGATTGGGGCAAAGAGCATATGCTTTGGTTCCATGGTTGAGGCTCTAATTGCTTCCACACCTAGAAGCCTATAAGTCATCGAGTAGAGGTCGGGTCATTGTTTGCAACCTAACAACTACAAGCACAACAAGTACTTGGATCAAGGATGGATCACCTTAAGATGGGGGCACCTCAGGTAGCGCGGATGACTCCTCTTTCATCTGTTATACCATAATTGAGAAGATCAACATAAGAGTCGAGGAACCAGTTTGCAATCACAATCAAGATGGGGGCAACCAATTAATTACACTATCTGCTACAAGAATGTTTCTTTCACATTCATGCCTGATAATAGCAGTAGGATCGACAACGTCAAGTCCGTTCATAGCTGGCAGTTTGCTAAAAACTGTATGCTCCTTACATGAGCGATCAAATTGATCCTAATCAAACAGCAGTAGGATCGAAAATGTCAAGTCTGTTCATAGCTGGCAATTTGCTAAAAACTGTATGCTCCTTACACAAGCGATCAAATTGATCCTAATCAAACGGCAATAGGATCGAAAACATCAAGTCCGTTCATAGCTGGCAGTTTGGTAAAAACTGTATGCTCCTTACACGAGCAACCAAGTTGATCCCAATTAAACGGCTGTAAGATCAAAAATATCAAAACCATCTTACCCTTTTAACAAAGAGAAGAGACGATGGAGCATGTAGTCTCAAATAAGGGGGGCATTTTGGTTAGCACTCTGTATTGATTGTTCGCTTTTTGCCTAATCATTCAGGCATTACATCATCCCATCAAGAGATTTAATGGATCAAAGATAAATCAGATGCGAGCTTCTTAGAGCTCATGGAGAAATTTCTTACCAAAAGGGAGAAGACTACATCTTCTCAAGATTCACGCGAAATCATATATCGACTCGAGATGAGCAATTTTGCCACTTAAAACTTAAATTTTGGAGACCTACTGCTTCTCAAGGGAAACTACTACGAATACTTATTGATGTCAAAATGTAGAGTTTTGGTGCATTATGGTGTAGTATTGTTTGGGAGGTACGTACGTCGATGCTTACCATCGGGGCGTAGATCCTCAATATAACACTATGTGCAAAAAATAACTACATGCTAAGATCGAAATTCAAATATTCACGAGTCATGAGGATAGAATATTTGCTCAAATTTCACATGTCCACAAGTTGTAAAGGGCTGGATATGTGTCAAACTTTAAACTCCAATATCCATAGGCCACAAAGACCCGTTCACCTCAAATTCGAACGTTTGGTCCCAGACCCGTTCATCCAATTTCGAACGTTTGGTCCCACGACCTGTTCATACAAAGTTTGAACATTTGGTCCCTCGACCCGTTCATTCAAATCCGAACGTTTGGCCCAAAGGCCCATTCACCCATTTCAAATGTTTAAGCCTCAATGGACTCATACACCCATCTTAACTCCCTCTACTTCACAATGACGACTTATGTTTACTTGCAAAACTCTTCATATTGTTGAAGAGGATTCAAACAAAACCATGTTCGATCCTTCATGAATGTACACTTGCCCACAACTTCTCAAGGTCCATGATGCCTAAGTACTCAAGACAAGCTCAAGCTCAAGTCCAAACTTAGGGATTCATAACTATGGAAGATCAAAGACAAATGAGATGAATTACCAGGGAAAACAAAAATATCACTATAGATGCAGGATCACATTGGGGCATCATTACTTTGGCTAATCTACTCATACCAATGTCAAGAATGAAGGAAACCAATTGGCATAACAACAAAGTCTTTGATGGCTTGATAAAACACTGGTGGTTGCATTATCATCATTCAAATTTATAGCGCAGAAGACCCGCCCACCCTCCTCAACTCAAAACAATTCCTTCATGACTATGCCATCCTCATCAAGAGATCAATATGAGGGCATCTGCTTCGAAAAAAATAATAAAACCTTAGGAATATCGTTAGATGCATGATCAGCCAAACTAACGGTGATGGAAGATTATCATCTTACTAGAATGCTCATGGAGGCAGAAAGCTCATGTCTCGCACTAATCTTTGTTTAGTACCTAACTCGCCATGCTGGGGGCAATCTTCAAACATCTTTGTCGAGGCATTCAAAACTTTAAAAAATGGAACGATACAATCTTGCTCTAGGCAATTCCATTCCAGCTTGAAATATGAAGATAATTACTGTCTTGGCCAATGAATTTTAAAGCAAAGCAAATGGGGCTCTATACACATGGAATAGCTCATACTACTAATATGTTCGAGGTAGCCACGAAGATCCCTCTTAGGGTGTTTGGAAAGTCATCCACATAAACGTTGCATTCAACATGTGACAAAGAATACACCACTGAGCCACAAATTCCAACTAAAGTGAATAACAAGTCAAAAGAAAAAGATCCTCAAGTCAATGAATGATCTTACTTTCTTAATCTTAGGTCACCACTCAAACATCTACTTTTTCCAAAAGTACAATAACATACACTCAAAGTTCTCCTTGGCAGTAAAGCTGGCAAAATTCAAAAAAAAAATAAATGATCTCCAATGGCAGGGATGCTCGTTCATTGGACCCACGCATGAAAACCCTTGCCAAGTGCACCATCCACCTATCCCAAGGGTATACAATATTTTAAATCATGTCTTCATCGACAAATACTTGAGACATGTATTCCGTGAGTATATGGTCACTACCCATTCTATTAGCACAAAGCATCTTCGTCAACAAATTTATATGCTCTCGTCGTTTATACAAAAAGATCAAAAGACATCAATTGGGCGCCTGTTCATGACCGTGAAGGGACAAGCATACTATGAAGTAATTGATCAGATATATGATGGCTAGTCATTTTTGTTGCCCCTATTGCATGGGAAGCAGCTCAAGAGTGCAAGACTTGCAGCATCACCATACCTAAACAGCCTTTAAACAAGCAGCCAAAATGAGAAGATGTACATACTTAGATGCTGATCGAAGCCCGAACCTGAGAATTACTAGCAATTTTGCGCATCTGGATTTTCAAAATACATTGCAATGAATATCACATAGCAAGCCTATAAATTCAATACATACTGTTTAAGCAAAGACATTATCTTAGTAATGCAAGAATATTTGGGGCATTTTACAAGGACCAATTTCTTTACCTCACGTCAAATATAAATGAATGCAAGTCTCAATGTAAATATCTCTGAGTGACACAGGCAGACTAGCAAATTTGATATCAAAGACTTATGTTTTAGTGTTGGCATATGAATGCAAGTCTCAATGTAAAGGAGTACACAATGCCCAAGTATAGCCAGACAATAAATTTTCTTGAATGACTCCTTGAAGCATGAGTTTTCGCCTATCTGTCTCAACAGCACCCCCAAAGACATGAGAGCTTTTAAAGATCCTCCAAAGCAATTATTCTAATGCGGAGTTTCAAACAAAGTCACATTCGACACTTCATGGCTGTACACTTATACAAAGCTTCTAATCGTTGAGTAGTATTATTCATTGAGAAGCAAGGATCAAGACTTTGATTGACATGAAGTCAACAGAAAGATTACAATTACAAACTTGATGAATATCGAAAGAATTAAAATGAGTCAATATTTGACCATATTGCAAGATGGTGCAACTCAAATGCTAGACGTAACCTCTACATACATCTCAGGTTATCATCAACATATTGGATAGCTCTTTTCGAAGATTATTGAAGTATACGAGCAAGAGATGTCAAAACTCAAAATTTCACGTTATCTCATCATGGGAAATCTAAAACTCTTGAGAAGCATAGTCTTTTTGAGAAGTGATATACCATGCCCAGATCTACTCAACCAATATCAAGAATGAAAGAGTCAAATTGACATGACAACAGAGTCTTTAATGGCTTAATGAAATGTGGCATGATAGTGATTGTATCATGAAGATTTGCCCACCCTCCTCAACCCCAAACAAATCAATCATGGATATACACCCTCATGAAAATTTTAAGGGATGTAAATCATTTCAAGGGAATTGGGCTTACATCTATAAGTTTAATCTATTGGTGTGTGTGTGTGTGTTGGGGGGGGGGGGGGGGGGGGGGGGGGGGGTGGCATCTATTATAGATATTCATACCATGCAATACACATCAAATGATGCAATATGGCTTATGGCCAATTCAACTCTAGTTTGGATACCAAGATATGTTATGCACAATTTGCTATATTGGTCAATGGACTTCAAAGCAAGGAAGGTGGAGCGTTATGCGTAGAATAAATGTTGCATGAAGAGCGTTATATATACGTGTTGTATCCAACATGAAGACATGCGACATGGAATACTCTTCGAGTCACAAATTCCAAATGACAAGTCGATAGAAGATGGTAAAAAAAGGGGGAATTCTCAAGTCAAGAAATGGCCTTGTTTTCTCAAACTTAGACCTCCTCTTAGACATATACTTCATCCGAAAATGTGAGCATCGAGCAATCAAAGTCCTCCTGGGTAACAAAATTTATAAAATCCCAAAACTCAAATATTCATAAGCTATTGGGGCAAATTATTTACAAAGAATTTTTAAATATTCAAACAAAAAAAAATCAAAGCAACGTCGAAATGTGTTGTAGCTAGCGAGATCGATTAATGGCGTAGCCCATGAAGGCATTAAATATTGTCAAGGCTGACCTGATGGTGCAAATGATGATAGTATTAATGGGTGCGCACAGTGCAAATTCGTTGATAAGAATCTGATGTTGTCTTATGAACGAGAAGAACACGTTCTACGAATCGTCAACCAGTCAGTCTATGTAAGCTGTCACTTTGTAGTGAGACATGATCCCTCTTGCTTATCTTCTTGGTCTAAAGAATCACTTGGTTTATGATGTGAAAAAAAAGGGAAAGAAAAAAATCTTGTTGTGCTCTTCTTACATCTTGAGGCCAGCTCAGGCAATTCAAAGGAGGTGAACCTATTATAAGAATAGGGAAATTCATCATACACCATTTCACAAAAATCTTGCCACACCTTTCTGGTACACTATTTCAAGAAAGTTCTGTTGCAACATTCAAAGGGTATAAGCTTGTTGCATCATAAAATCTTTTGAACAACATGCACACTTTGATTATTCACCTGTGTACAAGAAGAAATAAAGACATTTCAATGAAGCAATCTTGATCTGAAGCTTCTCAATCAACTCAAAGGTCCCATTACGTAAGGGGATAGCGGGACCATAAAGAGGGCGTAAACTGAGAAAGAAAAAAAAACATATTAGCAAAATAAAAAACAAATTTCCAACGGATTTGTATGCGCTTGTCGCTTATACAAAATCTGCTCGGGGGCATTTGTTGAAGCATGAAATTTCACAACGAGGGAAGAAGTTTCTATAAACAAAGAATCACTAAAGAGAACAGGGAGTAGTGATTGCTCGGCATTCATCAGGCTTTTTTGAACTTGAAACCAAAGAGGCAGAAGAGCTATAGCTGGGGAATTTACTAGGCATTCATCAGGCATTCCCAATCTTTTGTATCTGGGATAATCGGGTCCAAATCGATTTTGACTTACGTTAAGCTGCAAAAAATATATATATAATAAGATAAAATATGATAAAAATAAAAATTGGCATGCACCAGGATCTCAGGACGAGGAAATGTGTAACAGAAAGAAGCACAGGGATAGACTTCAAAATAAATAAACAAAAAATCTGCAGAAAGTAGAAGGAACACAAGACAAGTAAAAAACAAATCAAAATCAAAGAAGAAAATCTGACAATTTTCTCCAAAGCTGCTGCCAAGAGTAAGGAGATGGTCAGAGCTGATAAGAAAGAAGGAAAAAAAAGGCGTTGGCGGAGTGGGCTAAAAGTGAAATTGGAAGAAGCATCAGGCTATGGCCTATATAAGGAGGTCGGCCAAGAAAAAAATGGAGGCAAAGAGATATAGAGAGAAGAGGGGGACGAATGGCAAAAAAAGGCGTAGGAGAAAAGAGGAAGAACATCGAGAGGTGGCAGAAGGTAAACAAGGAGGGTTTTCCTTTTACTGCTGCTTAGGCCTAAGGTGCACTAAGCACCCAGTGGCATCACAATATACACATACGCACACACCACCGTGCACTACGGTCAATACACACACACCATTTCTTTGCTTGTTTTGTAGGCCTAAGGTGCACTAAGCACCCAGTGGCATAACCGTAAACACACACACACACCATTTCCTCTTGTTTATTAGGCCTAAGGTGCACTATGCATCGGTGGCACCACAAAAAGAGATGTTGAGATAGTAGAGGAAGTGATGCGAGATGGCTGAAAGAGGAAGAGGAGATGCCAAATAAAAGAAAAGTAAAAAAAAGGGGAAGAGAAAGGAGAGAAGACAAAAATCAAAATATCCGGAGGCGATGAAGTCATAAAAAAAAAGGAAAAAAAGGGGCAAAATCAGAGTTAGAAGAATCTGTGAACCTACATGTACCTGTTGGGTTCCCCGCCACTATCATCGTCCCTCCAATTTTCTTTAGAATTGAATATGAGACTAAGTCTCGCGTATGGAGGAGCTCCCTCAGCCAAAATCCGAAGTCTTCCTATAATAACCGCGGGGGCGATGTACAGACACCCTAGCCAGCTCTAAAAATGGGTTCTGGATCTTAATCCATTCCAATAACCAACCTGGATCCGAAAGCATGTAAAAAAAAACAAGAAAAGCTGGAACAGAAGTAAAAAAAGAGAGAAGAAAAAATAAGGAAATTGGTGAGACAGCTGAAACAAAAAGTAAATGGGGCGTGACAAAGAGAGGAACGAATCTACTTAACGTAAGGAAGATTCGGATTTTTTGCTCCATAAGCCCGAATTCACAGTCGCTTCGAAATGCAGAAGCTTATCTTCCAAATCTGCTCTGACCGAGTGATTACTCTTCGATTCTAAAATACAGAAATCCATTGGATATTACAAAAACGGTCTACAAAATTGAGGGAAAAGATTGGGATCCATGTCTCACCTGGAACAACGCCGGCGAAACTTCGGCAACCCAAGGCACTATAACTTTGTTGAATTTTGACATATTCAATTTGTATTCTCTCACCCAAGAATACCGTATAGAACCCATCCAAAATTGAAAGTTTGGCCGAATTAAACTTCCTGCATCCGGATTCGGAAAGCAGTAACCGCCGAAGGCAACGCCACCTGAAGTTCAACAACCCCATCTGATCGAAATCGCCGTCTCCTCGCTGTTAGAAGCTTGACAGTGCCAAGACCTCCCTGGGTCTCGTCAAATCTGGATAGAGATGGTTGTGTTTCCCTCTTTCAGTCCGTCCTTGATGCCAAGGCCAAATATCAGCAACTCCTTTGCTATGGAGTCCAGTTTCCACCACTCGGTCCGATCTTCAGGACCAATGAGCACCAAGTCTGCGGTTGCGTCTCCCAAGTCTGGGTCCGCATCTTTGTCGACCCCAACAATCCTGTTGCAACCCGATTCGAGACTAACTCCGAATCCACCTGATCAAGTTCCACCCCGGATTGCCCTTCCCCCTCTCTTACAAGGGTTCGGCCTAGCGACTGCATCTCTCGTCCTCGCCGGCGAGCGGCTGGCAATCACATTCGGCAAAACCATCAGAGGCTTGGCACCGCCGGGAGTACGACATCAAGCTATCCTCCATGAGTTTCCCTTTCAGACGCGGGAGTCGTGTGGAAGAGTAAAGTTACTCTTCTGCGACATAAAAGGGAAAACAAACGAGCAACAAAAGGAAATAAAACCAATTTCGAATTGCTTCAGCCAACCGCCACGTGAGCTTGGCCGATTTTGTCGAGTTCGAGCCAGTCCAATCCGATAATTCTGAATTTAATCGGACTCAAACTAAGACCTAATCCAAACATTTGGCCTGACTCGCAAGTCAAGTCATGGAATCAAAATTTAGTCGAACAACTTTGACTTGTCAAGTCCCGTTTAATGATAGGGATAAAATCGGATTGCAAACCTACGTAACAAAGTTTGCCAATTTACGAGGTAATGATCGAACATAGTCAAACCAATGATTCAAAATCCACAAGACATCAAAGTGGAATGCCTACCGATATTCATAAATATCTAGACCGAGTATTTGTCAAACCTTTTCGAACTTAATATCACGACGAAGTATTGTTTGGGAAGTGCGTACGCCGATGTCTAACGTCGGGGCGCAATTCCTTAGTACGACGTTGAGTTCATTAAGGTTGAAGCGTATTCTCAAACCAAATTATCCAACACGCCGCGAGGCCGGATAAATTTTCAAATCAAATTATCCATCACGCCGCAAGGCCGGATAAATTTTCAAATCAAATTATCCATTACACCGCAAGGCCGGATAAATCTCCAAATCAAATTATCCATTACGCTGCAAGCTCGGATAAATTCCAAATCAAATTATCCATCACGCCGCGAGGCCGGATAAATTTTCAAATCAAATTATCCATCACGCTGCAAGGCCGGATAAATCTCCAAATCAAATTATCCATTATGCCACAAGGTCGGATAAATTCCAAATCTCCAAATTATCCAACGCGTCGCAAGGCCGGATAAATTTTCAAATCAAATTATCCAACACGCCACAAGGCCGAATAAATTTCCAAATCAAATTATCCAACATACCGCAAGGCTGGGTAATTCCCAAATCAAATTATCCAACACGCCTCAAGGCCGGGTAATTTTCCTCCAAATTCAAATTATCCAACACGTCGCAAGGCCGGATAAGTTCCCATATCAAATTATCCAACACGCCGCAAGGCCGGGTAATTCCCAGATCCAAGTTACTCAACACGCCCCGAGGCCGAGTAATTTCCCTCAAATTCAAGTCGCCCAACACGCTGTCAAGGCCAGGTGATTTTTCAAATCCAATATCCAACGTGCCTTAATGCATTACAATGGAATATTGTTTGGGAGATGCGTACTTCGATGTTTACCATCGGGGAGTAGCTCCTCAATATAACGTCGTCTTGCCTAGGCCGGGTATTACCCAATAAGCATCGCAAGTCTAAAGTTTGACGAACACAAATTGTCCACCAATGAAAGCTCTTTTTCTTTATCATCTTATGTATCACATCAAATTATGTTTATGAATAATAATGTTTTACTCACCTCTCTTGTGTTGTTGCGTATTATAGATCTCTTAATCAATGATTCCCTAATCTTAGGGGTAATTAACAATGAATGCTTGCGCTCATTGGAAGCCATAACCAATTTAACAAAAAACCTTATTGATTTAAGGTGAATTTGAAAATGGTCACATTACATCCCAAATGTAACACAATTTTGACCCCACATTAATTATAATATCGATTGAATGAGTAATCAAAAGCTATATAGAATTGTTTTTTTTTTAAAAAGAAAACAAACAATTCAGTTCACGAATCACTAATCTTGGGTAAGAAATTTCTAAGTGGGCAACATTGGAAGTATGGGTATTGATTGAATAACAACTACACCAGCACTCAATTATTGAGACATTATAATTATTTTTATAATAATGTCAAATTTAATAAGATCAATAATTTTATTTTTAAAGTAATTAATTAAGATTATTACATATTATATTAATCCATATATATTAAAATATTAATTTAGTTAGATATATTAAATATATATACTAGATATCTAGATATCCATATTAATATATTAAATTTGTTATATAATTATATATACACTAGGCAATAGGGATCAAATCCACACCCTCATACTGTACTGCCTAAAGCAAGTGTTTACTGCATTGTTCAACACTACCAAATTTTATACTATTTGCATAAACTAAACATGTCCACAACAACCACTTATGTGGTTCACCCTAGTGCCAAATGGGGCTTTACATAGTAGGTGTTATGCACATAATTAGATTAATAAGTTTTTAAATAAAATATATGTGAGTTCATGCTTGATTCGAGTCCAAACACACTCATGCAAGGGCTTAACGGTCGAAACCTCAGATCCGAGCGCCACCGGCGGGGATGATTCCTCGCATCTCCTAGCCAATGGTCGGACTCAATAGGGATCTCTAGTGTTCCACTCACTACTTGGGATATCATGTTGGCTGAACTCCAGTTACGATCTGATCTGATCAGTTCTAGACGGCGGTTGAGGAAGCTGACTCCCATGCGCATGATGGCTGAACTAATAAATGATGAAAATATCCTCACGAGACTAACTCGTGACCATCTAGAACGAAGATGAACATGGTCAGACGAGCGCCCTATCAACACTGTCACACACGGATGGTAAACGGAACTAGACAAACATCGATAGGCATTCGGACGAAGTTGGGTAGTCGACAAGACTTGTGACCACGCATATGCGGACGAACCTCTCCAACCATACGTCCATCCGTACATCGACAGCTGACTAACTGATCCATTCGCTCAAAGGCGAATGTAAGAAAGCTCACGGTATCTGATGCGTCCGCAAGTGTATGGATTTATCGAAGTAATAAAATAAGATATCGTTCCCAACAAGGATATGGCGGTCAAGTACTATTGTGTCTCCGCAAGTGCACGGATACTCAAAGTAATAAAAATATCGAACCACAGAGACCTTATTGCCAAGTACTGAATAATCGATTTCTTGCTAGCTAGGTAATCAGAAAATAGTGAATCAAACTATCGAAAAGAATACGCAGAAAATATCAGAGAAGAAATAGGGACTAGGGGTTCATCTACTTTAATTTCTAATGGCTAGATTAAGATAAGTGTCTGTCAATCTAATTTTATCATGATAAAGGTATAGTTTACCTCATAAATAAATTGTCTCGCTCTCGCTCAAACAATCATACAAAGAACCGATCTTCACTCTCGTGCAAGATCTATTCAATGCTGAAAATAAGTAAATCATCAACTAAGAACTCAAGGATCACTCTCGTGCATCCGAATTCTAAGTTGATAACCTCAAGTGGAAACTCAAAGATCACTCTCGTGCATCCGAGTCTCAACACAAGTTTTACATCAAGGTTCTCTAACGATCAGAAATTTAATCTCTTACAATTTATAATCAAGTCTAAAATATTAATGCAATCCAAAGAATCATAAAATCAACAAGGCATTAAAATTCTCTAAAGATTAGGATTCGAAGAACAACCTAATCTCTTACGATAGTTCCAAACTCAATAATTCCTAGGGTTCCGAATTTCACAATCAACTTCTCAGTCTATTTCGCAAAATTCTAAAACATGCTGATATTAAGAACAAAGGAGAATTAAAGAAAAATCACTCACAAAAGTAAAATTATCACAATAAAATCAGTTTGACAAAATTAGGATTTTCTAGTCATTAAGAAACAAAGAGATTACACCCCTATGTCCCAAAGAAAGATTAAGCTACCATGATGAAGGAATTACAATAAAACATGTTTCAGTGTGATAAGAAATCGAAGAGAGGGGAGAAAAGTTACAAAATAGGGCTGTGATTGAATTACAGCCCGTAATTTCGATATCAATAGTGCTGTCACCACTATTCCGCTGATTTCTCCCTCGATCAGACTCCAAACGCTCTGAAACTTCAGCTGTGTGTTCTCCTTAACAGGCGAAGCTCTGTATCAAAAATTGTGGCCAGAGGTGGTATGTAGGCTGAGAACCGACGAACCCTAGTGCGGCTGGTCTTTTCTCAAATTCGTCGTGGATCGGTGGTAAAAGTTTCCCCCTCATTTGAAAAAGATCCCCCTTTTAATTGTGAGTGCACTCCTCTTTACAGATCTCAATTTGGTGCCCTAAATCTCGAAGAATTGCGAAATCAATTTTCTAGCTGAAGAATTGAGCATCTAAGCAAGAATTACTGTACCGTAATGGGATTTACGGTAATACCGTAATTATTCACAGAACTCGTTGTATGAAGTCTGACCAAATTACGACACCGTAAAGAATTTTATGATAGTGCCATAATTTTCCTCTGAAGCCTCTGAAGTCTCGGGTCGAAATCAGACTGAAATTGCGGTACCGTAATTAAAATTATGGTAGTGCCGTAATTCTCAAAAAATTTCCCAGATGAAGCTGCCGTGAAAATCATTACGGTAGTGCCTTAATCCAAAATTATGGCCATAAAAATACTTACGGCACTACCGTAATTTTGCCAGAAAGTTCATTTTGGCTTGAAATTTGATGTGTAGTCTCCTCTTGATGTAGGATCACACCCATGTGTTGGATTTGCTTGAAAACCATTGAAAACGTTGCCTTTTTGCCTGAAAATGATCAAAATCCAAAAAGAGTTCCAAAATATTTGATAAAAAAGGCATAAAATAAGCAAAGAAGCATGAATATGACTAAAAAGCATCATGGAATAAGCATGAAACTCACTTTGAAATTTGGAGTCATCAAATACATAAGGCTCAAACTTTGCTTGTCCTCAAGCAAATAAAGTAAATCAATACTGAATAAAGAAAATAAATCTTCATATGATGAATAAATTTCTAAAGTATAATCATTCAGGGAAAATTTCATCAATCATCACACAAAATTTTAAATAAATAAATCGTTCTATGAACTTAATCCTTAAGATCCAAAAATTCAATCAAATAAAATTTTGCAATGTGCCTAGCAATAGAATTTCAATCTCATGAATAAATCTGGTTTTAGATTTTCATCAAATATGTTTTTGTTTACAGGAATAGGATCTCCAAATCTTTTTCCACTCAAATTTCTTTTTCTTTTTCCTTTCTAATATGTCCTTGACATTTTCTAAGTCGATTACCACCCATTTTCCGGTGACGAATTTAGAATATGTTGGGCACATAACCAAACATAATAGAACTCATATCTCATAAGTGGGAAGAATTTCCTTGAGATAGCGGAGTCAATGTCAAAGGAACTCTCTGTTGGCATGAATCCGCTTAGATACATACTTTTTGCAATGAACTTCAACTCTTGTCTTAGGTACCATTGTAAACACAATGCCAAGAAGAGGAGTTTTTATTTTCTTTTTCTTTTTTAGACTTCAACCCATAGTTTTAGGTCCCACTGCCAATTTTACGCAGAGCCAAATAACATAATAGATTATAAAGGTTAACTAGATCAATCAATCGATATCAATTCTTACACATGCGCTCATATGCTCATTTTATTCAAAGGAATCTCTTCATTTTAAGATTTCATTCACTAAACAATTCATATATCCAAAATTTCATGCATCAATCAATAGAAAAAAAATTCCAATAAATAGATTATATTAAAGAAATAAATTCAACACAATCAAATCTATTTTCAATTTTCAGAAATTGATATGCATGGAAATTCATAAAAATTTTGGCATGGTGTTTGCTGTATTTTCAGAAAAATCCTACTACACATCATCATCATATCAAGTATATCATCATTCAAATCAAGATGCATCAACACATGCAACAATTCATAAAGCCTCACAATATTAGTATCACATTTTCAAATACAACCACATCGAAAATCATTAGAATATCAAGGTTTAGTACAACCACATCGAAATAAAATCCAAACATCAGCATCATAATATATCGATACAACCAAATCGAAATATCTATCAATAAAATCAAAAGGCGAGGATCTGTGGCATGCGGGCACAAGAAGCATGACAACGTCATCCTTCCCTATAAGAGAATAAAACTATCATGTATCAAATAAAACACAAATAAAGAAAGGTAGGGAAGGAGATACTCACAAAGGCAAATAATGATCAGAATTTGTAGCCTCATCATCGCCCTCTGCTGGTGCAGTGGTATCTATGGGATCATCACCTCTGCTGCTCCCACTTGCGCCACCTCTCTGAAGATTATCCCATAAGGGTTCAGTGGTGGCGGTGGAGCAGAGGTCTCAGCCGGCCTCTTACCAACTCGTGCACTGTGAACAATGCAGTCGCAGGGAAGAAACGGGCTAAAAAAAATTGAGCTCGATCTGGATTTCTAGGCTAGTTTCGAGCTGCAAATCGCCTTGACGAAGCTTCCTCTACCTCTAGAGAAGATTAGAGAAGTAGATGCAAGTCGAATCGATGCTCAAACGAGAAGAAATCAAGAAGGGCAAACCGTCGGCGGATGAACTGCAGCAGAGCTTGCTCTAACTCAAAAATCACAAGATCTGGGTCAAAAATCGGTTTCAAATCGAGGCGAAACGATTAGGAAATGTTTAACGAGGGTTTTGGAAGTGATTTCACAAAGAACGGGACTAGATCGAGCGAGAAATCACGAAAATACCTAACTCGGCACTGAGAAACCCTAAACACGGCAGAATTAAAGTGTGGGGTCGGGCGGAATTATAGCACTGTAATGTGATTACGGTAGTGCCGTAATTTGCATTTGAACTCGCGACAAGTAAAAAGTTCAAAATTATGGTACTGTGACGAAAAATATGGCACTGCCATAATTTGGACAAAAACTCAAAAATTCTCGGGTCAAAAAATGCACAAAATTACGGTGCCATGATAATATTTACGGTAGTGCCGTAATTTGGTCAAATACTTGAAAACTCATGGGTGGAAAAATGACCAGAATTGTGGTACCGTGATGAAAAATACGGCACTACCATAATTTGCACAAAAAATATGAAAGTTACTGTACGAAAAAGACCCAAAAATACGGCAGCGTGAAAAACATTACGGCGGACCATATAGTGATTACGGTACCGTAATAAATGTTACAGCACTGCCGTATTTTACAAAAAAAACTCAAAACTCTCTGTCGAAAAATCAGCGAAAAATACGGTACTGTAAATAAATTACGGTACTGCCGTAAGTCATGAAAATTTTTGGAATTCACCGTTTAACTTAAAAATTTAGCATGGATCTACCTACAAAGAGAAAAATAAAAATTTGTAAGCAAATAACTAAGATAAAAGTAAAAATAAGAACAAAAAGAAAATAAAAACTAAAGAATGCTTGGGTTGCGTCCCAAGAAGTGCTAATTTTTGGTCATTAGCTTGACCGTTCAACACTCAAATTTTCTTGAGGTTCATCAAGTAGAAATTTTTCTCCTCCCTCATTCTATTCTTCATGAAAGTAATGCTTCAATCTTTGTCCATTTACTTTAAACTCTCCCTTCTCATCGCTCCAAATGTCTACTGCACCGTAGGGATAAATTTTCTTCACCTGGAAAGGTCCAGACCATTGAGACTTAAGTTTACTAGGAAAAAGTCTTAATCTTGAATTAAACAAAAGAACAAAGTCACCTAGTTGGAAATCCTTTCTAAGTATAAGTCGATCGTGCCATCTTTTAGTCCTCTCTTTATAGATTTTTGTGTTTTCATAAGCGGAGAGTCTAATCTCATCAAGCCCATTCAATTGTAACTTACGTTTTTCCCCCGCGTTCTTCAAATCGAAATTTAGTGTTTTAATCTCCCAGAATGCCTTGTGCTCGAGCTCTACAGGAAGGTGACAAGATTTACCATAAACTAATTGAAAAGGAGACATACCTATCGTTGTTTTGAAAGCTGTTCGGTATGCCCACAGCGCATCATCAAGCTTGAAAGCTCAGTCTTTTTTTGTTCTTGATACTGTTTTTTTCCAATATCCCTTTGATTTCTCTATTCGATATTTCCACTTGTCCACTAGTTTGGGGATGGTAAGGTGTTGCAACTCTATGATTTACCCCATATTTTTGAAGCAAGGCTGAAAACTTGTGTTCAATAAAATGAGATCCTCCATCACTAATTACTACTCGAGGAGTCCCAAATCGCGGAAATATAATCTTCTTGAACATCTTCACTACAACTCTGGAATCATTAGTTGGAAAAGCAATGGCCTCCACCCACTTGGAGACATAATCTACTGCCACAAGTATAAATTTGTTACCCCCTAATGAAGGAAATGGTCCCATAAAATCAATCCCCCAAACATCAAATATCTCAACTTCAAGTATTATGGACAGCAGCATCTCATTCTTTTTGTTGATGTTTCCCATCCTTTGACAATTATCACAAGACATTATAAATTTTCTCGCATCTTTAAATAAGGAGGGTCAATAAAATCCAGATTGTAAAACCTTAAAAATTATTTTTTCAACACTACCGTGCCCTCCATAAGAAGATCCATGACATTGTAATAATATATCATTGATTTCCTCTTCGAGGACACATCTCCTAAATATACCATCTCCACACCTTCTAAAAACATAAGGCTCATCCCAGAAATAGTGCTTGACCTCAGCTAAGAATCTCTTCTTACCTTGGTAACTCAAATCAGGAGGAAAAATATTAGCAACAAGATAATTTACAATGTCAGCATACCAAGGAGCCTAGATCTGATCAATTGCTAAGAGTTGTTCCTCGGGAAAGGAATCATTGATTATATCACCTTTATCATCATCTACAATTATCCTTGAAAGATGATCTGCAACAAAATTTTCAGTTCCTTTCTTGTCTTTGATTTCCCAATCAAACTCTTGTAGAAGCAAAATCCACCTAAGCAGACGCGGTTTACTATCTTTCTTTTGCATCAAATACTTAACTGCTGCATGATCAGTGTACACCATAACTTTTGAATTTATCAAATAAGACCTAAATTTATCAAGGCGAAAACTATGGCCAAAAGTTCTTTCTCAGTTGTGGTGTAATTCCTTTGTGTCTCATCCAAAGCTTTACTAGCATAACAAATCACATAAGTATTCTTCTCCTTTCTTTGACCTAGAACTACTCCAATAGTATAATCATTGGCATCGCACATAAGCTCAAAAGGCAAATCCCAATCAGGCGGCTGCATTATAGGTGCTGATATTAAGGCCTTCTTCAGTTCCTAAAAAGCAGACAAACACGTCTCGTCAAAGCAAAATTTAGTATCTTTGCAAAGTAAATCAGTGAGTGGTTTTGCAAGTTTAGAGAAATTCATGATAAAGCACCGGTAAAATCCTGCATGTCCCAAGAAGCTTTTGATCTCTTTAACCGTAGTGGGTGGTGCTAGCTTCTCAATTACTTCAACTTTGGCTTTATCGACTTCGATCTCCCTTTCTGAAATAAGGTGCCCCAAAACTATTCCTTGTCTAACCATAAAATGACACTTCTCCCAGTTAAGGACAAGGTTAGTTTCTTCACACCTCTGCAAGACTCAAGATAAGTTAGCCAAGCAATTATCAAAAGAAGAGCCATAGACAGAAAAATCATCCATGAAAACATCCATAAAATCTTCAATAAATTCAGAAAATATAGCCATAATACACCTCTGAAAAGTAGCAGGTGCATTACACAATCCAAATGGCATTCTCCTATAAGCAAAAGTTCCATAAGGACAAGTAAAGGTGGTCTTATCTTGATCATCAGGATGTACAGGAATTTGGAAAAAACTGGAATATCCATCTAAAAAGCAGAAATGAGAATGATTTGTAAGTCTCTCAACCATTTAATCAATAAAAGGCAAAGGGAAGTGGTCTTTCCTAGTGGCTGCATTCAATTTCCTATAATCTATACACATGCGCCAACTAGTCACTGTTCTAACAGAAATCAACTCATTGTCTTTGTTTTTCATAATGGTTATACCTCCCTTTTTAGGAACACAATGAACATGATTCACCCATTTACTATCAGAGATAGGATAGATAATATCTGCATCAAGCAATTTCAAAACTTCCTTCTTTACAACTTCCTTCATAGATGGGTTGAGTCTCCTTTGGAAATCTACATGTGGTTTGTGCTCCTCCTCCATATGAATCCTGTGCGTACAAAAAGAAGGGTTAATTCCCTTTAAATCATCAATGGTATACCCAATTACCTTTCTATGAGCTCTCAACTCCTTCAGAAGCAAATCAGTCTCTCTTTCATCTAATTGAGCATCAACAATAATAGGGTAAGTAGAGTTAGGGCCAAGAAATTCATAGCGAAGATTATCAGGTAAAGCTTTAAGTTCTACTTTTGGAATTTTCTCTTCTTCATTATCAAGTATAGTGCAGTGTAACATATCATGAGTTTCAGTACTAGAATCAGAATTAGATTCGGAATCGTGATCCTCAACACAAGAATCATCACAAAAATCAGAAGAATCATCAAACAAAAGACCAAGATCATAAACCACATCATCTATAGCATGAATACTACAACATGACCCAGCATATGATGGTTTTTTCATGGCCTCATTCAAATCATACTCAATTCTTCCATCTCCAATGTTAAGTGTAAGTTTACCATTCTTTACATCAATAATTGCCCCTGTAGTGGTTAAGAATGGTCAACCAAGAATAATAGGGATCCTAGCATCTTCCTCCATCTCAAGAACTACAAAGTCCACTAGAATGAAGTACTTACCTACCTAAATAGGCACATCTTCAAGAATCCCTGCAGGATACTTAACTGAACGATCAGCGAGCTGCAAAGATATTGAAGTTGGTTTAGGCTCTCCCATGTCCAATTTTCTACAAATAGAATATGGCATTAGGCTTACACTAGCACCGAGATCACATAAGGCTCGGTCAAAAGCCATGCTCCCAATAGAACATGGTATAGAGAAACTATCTGGATCTTTTAATTTTGGTGGTAATTTGTTCTGGATAATAGCACTACATTCTTCAGTTAATGCCACGGTACCATAGTCCTCTATCTTTCTTTTGTTAGACAAATTTTTTTCAAAACTTTAGCATAAGAAGGCATTTGAGATAAAGCTTCAGTGAAAGGAATGTTGATGTAAAGCTTTTTAAGAACATCAAGAAATTTGTCAAACTACTTGTCTAACTTGGTTTGAACAATCCTCTAGGGAAAAGGTATAGGTGGCCTATATGGTGGGTGTGAACTAGGTTTAGGAATATCAACCTTAGAAGACAAATCACCATTATGTGAAGGCTCATCCCCCTTAGAAGATGGTGAGCAAGGATGGGATTGCACATGTGTAGGTTGTGATTCCAAAACTGGTTCACTGCTAATCTCAATATTAGGCTCAACCTCATCATGATCTAGAGATCCCCTTCGATCCTCTAACTATTTTCCACTCCTAATTGTGATAGCATTGCAATGTTCCCTAGGGTTAAGCTCATATGAAGTACTAGCCTGAAGTGCTATCTGTGACTCTAAGATCTTATTGTGAGCAACTACACTATCCAGTCTAGAATTAATCTGATTCAAGCTCTCATTCACATCACCATTTTATTTCTTCTGGGCTCCTATAAACTGAGCAAACATGTCTTCTACACTAAAAGAGTTTACCTTTTCAGTTAAGGTACGCCATCCATCATCCTTACCATGTTGATCACAGTATAGCATTCCTTCCTCAATAGACCATTGGTTGTAGTTCAGGGCTATCTCTTCAAACAAAGTGAAGGCATCCTCAATTGTTTTGCTCAGGAGGGCTCCTCCTGCAGCAGCATCAACAATCAGTCAGGTATTATTGAGTAAACCATTGTAAAAAGTATGAATTAAAATCCAATTTTCAAGGCCATGGTGAGGACACTTCCATTGTAATTCATTGAAACGCTCTCATGCCTCACTGAAAGACTCGCCATCCTTTTGTGCAATGCTTGTAATCTGGTTTCTCAACTGGATGGTCTTGCTAGAAGTATTTCATCAAGAAAGAATTTGACAGTTGATCCCATGTAGTGAAGGTCCCGATAGCTTGAGATTATAGCCAAGAGCGCGCTCGGTCCCTAAGAGAAAAAGAAAATAATCTTAGTTTTAAAGCATCATCAAAAACACCATTAATTTTGATGATGTCACAATATTCAAGAAAAAGATATAAATGCTGATAAGGGTCTTCAAGTGGTGCTCCTCCAAACTAGTTTTGTTGAATCATAGACAAGAAGGCTAGTTTGATCTCAAAATTATTAGCCTCAATAACTGGTTTGGTAATGCTAAAGTGTATTTCTTAAGGGTTAGGAGCTGCATAATCCCTAAGTAATCTCTGGCCCACCATCAGATCTAAATTTCCTGTGCAGTCTAAAGCAGATAGATCAAATAGCTCAAGTAAACAGAAAAGAACAGGAAGATAAAATATAAATAGGAAATTAACAAAACCTAGCCTAGCAATACTTTCAATATCTTCAATAATGACAAAAACCAAGGTCCCTGGCAACGGCGCCAAAAACTTGTTGTGTCTCCACAAGTGCACGAATACTCGAAGTAATAAAAGTATCAAACCACAGAGACCTTGTTGCCAAGTACTGAATAATCTATTTCTCGCAAGCTAGGCAATCGGAAAATAGTGAATCAAACTATAGAAAAGAACACGAAGAAAATATCAGAGAAGAAATCGGGACTAGGGGTTCATCTACTTTAATTTCTAATGGCTAGATTAAGATAAGTGTCTGTCAATCTAATTTTATCATGATAAAGGTATAGTTTACCTCATAAATAAATTGTCTCACTCTTGCGCAAACAATCGTACAAAGAACCGATCTTCACTCTTGTGCAAGATCTATTCAATGTTGAAAATAAGTAAACCGTCAACTAAGAACACAAGGATCACTCTCGTGCATCCGAATTCTAAGTTGATAACCTCAAGTGGAAACTCAAAGATCACTCCCGTGCATCCGAGTCTCAACACAAGTTTTACTCAAGGTTCTCTGACAATCAGAAATTTAATTTCTTACAATTTCTAATCAAGTCTAAAATATTAACTCGATCCAAAGAATCATAAAATCAACAAGGCATTAAAATTCTCTAAAGATTAGGATTCGAAGAACAACCTAATCTCTTACGATAGATCCTGTTGGGGTATGCCCTTAAGGCTAATGTTTGAGGCCTTTGGGATTGTACTAGTATCATGTAATAAACTCTTGTGTTTATAAAGGCATGGTTATTATTCAGGTTGT
>CM050438.1:58771960-58787378 GCA_027562315.1 Costus pulverulentus
ATTTTGTGGCATGTACACCTTACCTCTTTCAGTTGCCCAGGAGTTGTGATAAAAAGACATATTTTCAAATCTATCAAAAACAGATAATCCAACACCAATCAAATAAAGCTTTTTTTTTCAGAATATATAAAAAATTTAAAAGGAATAAAACACAAGCAATTCAAAAATTTAAGAATTCACAGTTCTGTCACAACTGTGAAAATCCAAAACCTGCAAAAACAAAAAAATAAAGTAAAATCTAAAATAAATAAAACTTAGTCTAGTAATACTAACAACTATTTTGATATTAACAAAACTAAGGCCCCCGGCAACGGCGCCAAAAACTTGTGTTCGCAAGTGCGCGGATACTTCGAAGTAATAAAAATATCGAACCACAAAGACCTTATTGTTAAGTACCAAATAATTGTATTCTCACTAGCTAAGCAAACCGAATATGATGAAAAGCAATGATGGAGAACACACGAAAAAGACAATCAGAGAGAAACTGGGACTAGGGTTTCATCCACCTTAATTCTAATGACTAGAAGGAAATAAAGGTTGTTAGTTTAATTCTATTATGATAAAGACCTAATTCACTTCATAAAGGTATTGTCTCACTCTCGTGCAGACAATCATGCAGATAACCGATCCTCACTCTCGTGCAAGATCTATTCTCAATGCTAAAGATAAGTGAATCATTGAACAAAGAACATAAGGATCACTCTCGTGCATCCGAATTCTAAGTCAATCATCTCAAGTGGAATCTCAAGGATCACTCTCGTGCATCCTAAAACTCAACACAGGTTTTACTTATGGCTTTCCGACGACTCGATCCTCACTCTCGTGCAAGATCAAATCAAGTCTACACATTAACTCAATCCAAAGTATTAGAAATTCAACATGGCAATAAAATCACTAAAAATCAGAATTCGAAGAACTACCTAATCTCTTACGATAGTTCCAAACTCAATGATTCCTAGGGTTCCGAATTTCAAACGATCAACCTCTCAGTCTATTTCGCAAAACTCTAAAACATGCTGATATTTATAAAACTAAAGAGAATTAAAGAACAATCAATCACAACAGTAAAATTATCATATTAAAATTAAACTTGACAAAAATCTATATTTTCTAGTCATTAACAAACTAAGGGGATTACACTGCATGTCCCAAAAGAAGATCTAAGCTTTCATGGTGAAGGGATTACAACAAACCATAATTTCAGAGGATTAGAAAGCGAAAAAAGGGAAAGAAAAGTTACAAAACAGGGTTGTAATTGAAATACAACCCGTAATTTCGCTTGTGAATAGTGCTGTCACCACTATTTTGATGATTTCTCCCTCAATCGGACTCCAAACACTCTGAAACGTCTGGGGCATGCTCTCCTACTCCAGACGAAGCTTCGGTGTAAAAATCAAGATCTGAGATGTCCTCTACGCCTCTCGGTACGAGGACAAACCCTAACCGCCTCTCTGACAATTGCTCTCTCAGTTCATGATACAAATTCCCCCTTCCACTTCGTGCGTCTTCTCCTTTGAAAGTGGACTCCGTAACATCTTCCAGATCTTAATTTGGACATCTGGATCAAACGTTATGGCCCGCGCAAGAATCGGACCCGAAAAAATCACGAAAATCCTCCCAAAATACGGCACCGTGAACGTTGTACCACAAAATACGGTAGTGCCGTATTTTTGTGTCTGGAGTTCTGTAAAGAATTGTCTGGGAATACAGCACCGTGATAATTTCTCTCAACAATACGGTAGTGCCGTATTTTCTTCTATGAATTCTGGGCAGAAAATACGGTGTCGTGACAATGTCGCCCGAATATACGGCAATGCCGTATTCTTGCTGAAATCTTCTGGTCGAAAACAGTGGAAAATATGGTACTGTGAAAGATTCTCTGGAAAATATGGTAGTGCCGTATTTCGCCAAACAATGTCTGCTGAGAAATACGGTACCGTGAGAGTTGCTCCCAAAAATACAGTAGTGCCATATTTTTATAAATTATGGGTAGCTTCGTTTCGACGTCTAGAATCTATTGGTGTGCTCAAATCTTCCAAAATCCATCAAAATATAGCACTTTTAACCTAAAAATGATCAAAAATAAGAAATGGTGTATATTCTACAATATTTGACAAATAAGGCTTAAAAACAAGCGAAAGAGCATAATTATCACACAAAAAGACACATGAAATGACACAAAATATACTATGAATTTTGGTGTCATCACTTCACCCGTGAAAGTTTCTATGGACTTTTTAACTTAGCCATTTTTTTGCCCTTCGAACGCCAAAATTACGGCCGACCAGAATAATTACGACCAAGACCGTAAAAGTTGTGTTCTTCACCATTTTGACCCCAAATTTGACGTGCAACCTCGTAATCTCCTCGGGAATTGTGCTATGGCTTCAAAACTCATAAAATCCATCAATTTTGTGTCATTTTACTTGAATTTTTATAAAAACCAAGAAAAGTGAAGATTCTATACCAAGTGATGTAAAAATACTAAAAATTAGTATAAAATCATAAAATAAGTTTAAAATATCATTAAAAATACAAGCAAAAATATGATGTAAATGCAACTCATCAGTATCACATACCCTCGAGGGAAGCTGACCGACGGATTGATGACAAACGTCTAGGCGACATCACCCGCAGGCAGGGGGATGAGAGGTGACTGTAGTCACGCCCAGGTGACGGAAGTTCTCCTCGCTCATAGGCGAGTCCGAGGAAACGAAAAAATGTCACTCGCAAGTGAGGGAACATGACAAAGGGAGCCTACTCGCGCGCAAACGAGTACAGGGAAGGTCCACTGTCACCGCAGGTGACCCCAAGAGTAGGAAGACGAACTTCTTGCATGCAGATGAGTGTCGAACTCCCTACAAAGGAATATACAGACGACACAGCCCGAAAATGGGAACAGAGGAAAGAGCCGCAAGCTCAACCGGGAAAGGGGACGGCCATGAGGCAGGTTGGAAATAAAACCAAAACTCGAGGGAGAGAAGGTAGAGTGTACCTTGGCAAATAATTCACCGGCTCCATCCACGGATGTTTGGGAAGAGCTAAAAAGGGGACAACTACTCACCACATTCCGACCACCCACCCGCACCACTGGACTCGTGGGAGAAGCTCATCGATAGGCATCCGGGGAAGGACAAAATTCCGATCGAAGGGAAAGTGAGGAGGGAGGAGAAGACTAGAGTTCTCATTCCAAAAGAATCTAGCTGCCCCCATGAAGCTGACGTCCACTTCGTTTTGTTGACCTACTCGTGCGTAGCTGACCAAAGCCATATTGCCCCATCGCATTTTTCCCCATTCGTATTGCGACAAGTCTTGTCCATGTCAGCTACCTACCACACGCCTTTGGTCGAAGCAAATGACCGTTTGCTCGTTCTGATCCGAGCGTGTCCTGATCATGCAGCAAGTGCATGGCTTTATTGAAGTAATAAAAAGATTATCATTCCCAATGAGGATCTAGTGGTCAAGTACCGATTACACGATCGATCTATAGCTAGACGATTCAAAATGTGGTTTTTGAATGGAAACTTCGATGCAGGAGAGAGAAAAAGCAAGCGTTTCAGGCATAAACTAATGTGAAGAGAATCGGGATCAGGGTTTCACCACATTGACAATACAGAATTAAAGTGTTGAAAGGGATTTGTCCTTAAGTACAAATTACCTTCTCCCGAAGCGTAATCCAGTACCTAACCATGATAATTCTCTACTCTTGTGACAATTATCATAATTAGGCCCATTAAATTCTATGATAAATCATGTAAATCCTTCAAATAAATCCAAACTACTCTTGTCATTGGATTTGTAGGTTTGATTAGAATAGATCTGGCATCGCGATGTCTCAAACGCAATAAAACATGACCAGAGTATTAAAGTGGAATATGTACAATTCTATTCAAATCAACTCAATAAGAATCTTAACAAAGATTCATACAAAAGATTTAATTCATAAATCAATCAATAGACTAATTCCTAAATCCTGAAACAAAGATCTTAAGCTATCATGTTCATAGTAAACAACATATAGTATGATGATGAAATTGACATGAAAATCTAATCAAATTATAAGGAAAGACTAGGAGAATAAGGATAACCCTTCTCTTCAATCAGAAGATGAAGATGGAGCATCAAAATCCGTCCTTTGCATGAATGCCTCACCGGAATTCTACCCAGTTGCTGTTTTCTGCCCTAGCCGCTGCCTCTATCTGTTCTCGTCCAAAGAAGCCTCCTTAACCCTCCAAAAATCCTTCCTTTTATAATTTAATCAATTTAGAACCCCTCAAGGAAGAATGCTGGAAACTTTGGTTCAATCCTAACTCGATTCGAGGCTGAATCGAGTGAAAAACTGGAAGAGGCGGAAAAACTCACGGCCCATAAACTATTTACGGCTGTAGCCGTGAAAGTTTTTTTGAATAAAAGGTGTGTATACCGAAAAACTCATGGCCCGTGAAGGACTCATGGCCTCACTCATGAAAAGCTGTAGAATCACCCTTTGAACGCGCAACTCACGAACAGTGAAAAACTCACGGCTGTGGCCGTGAATCTTGCGTCTGACACTGTTTTTGCTCCAAATTTGATGTGTGACTTTGTAATTTCCTCGGGAACCGTGTTATGGCTTTAAAACTCATAAATTCCATCGTTTTCATGTCATTTTACTTGCATTTTCATAAAAACTAAGAAAAGTGAAGATTCCATACCAAAGGAAATAAAAACACTAAAAATTAGCATAAAATCATATAATTAAGCCTAAATATCATATAAAATACAGACAAAAATATGATGTAAATGCAACTCATCAAAATACTCTAGACTTAAAGATAAGGAGCACTCATTTATTTTTTTTCCTTAATAATATCCTTATTCCACAATTTAAGCAATCAATCCTTTAGAATCTAAGTAATTTAAGAAAAATCATGGCAGAGATAAATTCCCAAGAGATTACAATGCAAGAAAGATAAAAATCATAATTAATGTCATAACATTTAGTCCTCACATACTAAGTATCAAATACTCTCAGTTTAATAAATCTACTTTACTCAACAGATAAAAATCTATTTCAAGAATTTCGGTGATTTTAAAGATAAGAGATTTTTAAAGCAATTTGGTCTTTAAACAGTTATGTGCCCTTTCCTATTAGCATCATAACTTTGTTTAAAATATACCGCATAACAGTATAATTTAACTCATAGTCTCAATCATAAGGTCAGCGGAGTTGTCCACATAACCTACAGCTTTCTTTGTTTCTCCCTTTTTTAATCAAATCACTTGGAGAAAGCCGGCCAGTAGCATGGTATTTAAATCATAATCGATCTTCCTGCAAGAGAGATAAATATTTATTTTTTAAAATTTTTCCTCTATTACTTGATTGCAACAGACTTAAAGTATACCAACTCATGGTATAATATAACTCATAACCTTAGATTTTTCAACTAGAGGAGTTGGAGCAAATCTTAGTTTAAGAAATATCATCAATTTTCTATTCATAAAAATATCTCCATCGAGCAAAAACAAATAAATTAAACTTCAAGTAAATTTTACTATGCACGTGTCTCATGAACATATAACAATTCACATATGTATTTACCAATACCAGAATTGAATTTACTCAACAATTTAAGTCTACATGAAATTTAAGAAATTTCCTAAGTCATCAAATCAAATACTCAAAATGTTTCCTAAGTCCAAAATTAATGATAAAATAAATTGATTTATCCTTAAAATCATAAACATTCAAAATACATACCTATAAGGCTTGAAGAAAAGCAAAATTACATGGGAACACCCTAGACTTAAATTGTTGCATATACATAAACATTAAATCAAGTTATGACAGATTTCAGAAAATTTTTTGCAAGAGTTCCCTTTAAAATATGAGCGAAACCTTATGCAATTATATCAAATCATACAAACATGACTCAGAAAAATCCAAAAACTGTATTACATCATAGATATCAACATTTTACACTATAAACAAGTTTTAAATATCAAATACCATCACGTTTCATCAACCAAATCACATTTACCATTTCAATAATACTATTCATCTCAATATCAAAACCAATATCAAAGTCAACTAAAAATCAACCAAAAATATTATCAGAGCATCACAAATCAACACAAACCATCATAGATACATGATAAGCATCTAATATGTATAATATTGTCGCAATCTAACCATGTACCACACTTAAAGTTTCAATACCACCCTGCATATATACAACACTACCCAATAATATCAAGTATCAAATACAAATCCAAAAATATGTCTCAGAATACTGGAATACAATGCACACACACAAATGGAACATAAAAATCACATGTGCGCTGCATCAGCCTCAACTCTATCAAATCCTGCTCAAGAAGAAGATGCTTATAAGATATCTTTAAAGAATAACAAATAATAACAATCAATGCATAAAAAGCTCACAAAACACATCAATCTGTCTTCATGTCCTCAGAGTCCTCCCCCTTGTCATCTCCAATAAGCTGTGTCGATGATCCAGGGAGACGCCACCGCAAAAGCTCCTCTATCGTGCATAGGGACTCAAGTGTCCTCGCCTGCCCCTGCTCCAAGCGTGATATGTCGTCATGCATCCTCCGCTGCTCAGCCCAAATATGATGTAAAGAAGGGTCCGTCGGTGCTGATGTAGATGGACCAGCTGAAGAAGATGGTCCAGTAGTGGTGGATGGTGCAATTGGAGGAATAGGTGTTGAAGTCTCTAGCGGTGACGATGAAGGTAAGGCTGCCTCACTAGGACTTCTACCACCCTGTGTGAGATCCATGATCCAGTTCTACTAAACATGAACCGTGGTATGGTTCATGTTCGGCAGCCTCAAGGTGGCCTCTAAATTCCTAAATATGAGATGATACGAGCTATTAATCCTTGTAATCATCTTAATGGCGATACATGCAACAATGTCTAATTTGGGATAGCCCTTAGCCTCGTTCAACCCCGAAGGGTCAATACCGAGGGCAAGGGCAATAGTCATAATCAGACAACCCATAACTAGGACTCCTCTTTGCACCTATACCACCTTCTAAATCTTCTTCATAAGGTAGAAGGGAGTGCTAACGCGGTATCCAGTGAGCATGGCCCATAAGAAGAACAACTTTGAAGCTCTGACCATACTGTCACTCTCTACACGCCCGAAAATGGTATGTGCGAGGACCTAGTGTGTATATCTGAGTGTTATGCGGGACAGATAAGTAGCTTTGGAGGTCCTGGGATCAAATCATGTCTCTCCATATATCGATTGCTAGAATGTCCGATCAGTCTACTCACATGGGCGATGCCGAATAACGTCCGCGGGGAACCCAAATAAATGACCCATATGGTCTAGCATAAGAACATGATCCTGGTTCCCCAACCGAAAGGAGACATGCCCTAGATCTCTTATTGGGAAAACCCGAGGATATTTTACAATTTTACAATCATTACAAACACAGCAGAAGCATATCCCCAAAATAGGCCAGTCCCAAAAACCCAATGAATCATCTTGCGAGGGGGTCAACACGATGTAGTTAGAAAGTGCCTAGCGCAATAAGGGGCGAAGTCGATGTAGGCGCCCAAGCGTGCGCCCTCTATAGTCTCACACACATGGATGCCTTGAGTCCTCTTCTTCCACGCCCAGTGCTAGCCTCGAGAAGAAGATCCAAGCCTTAGGGAGGTCTTCTAGACAACTTAATTCATCGGAATGGATATCGACATCGACATCCCCATCATCGTAACTAGGTACAGATGCATTACAGCATCTTTGCCAAACTGATATCCGATTGGACAAGTGTGTCACCACTTGTTTTTACCCAATCTCATGGTCATGACTAAATCAGGTTTTCACCTAGGTATGGCCATACACTTTCAATCAAAGAACCATAGGGGGCCCGTGGATATCAAGCTTCCCTCAGGAAGGGGCAAATCCTCTATCTGTATATTGACCTTCTCATATGGGTCGTGACATACTCAATGACAATCGTTATAACCTCCCAACTATGGTAAGGTGTTAGGTTATATCAAAGCTATCCCTAACCATATAGAATAGTCAATAACCTCAAGTCAAGGGATCAATACATCTCCTGTCACTTGTGAGGATAACTCATGACACTAAGTCATTGGCTCATAGTGGGTTGGTCCAGTATATCTACCACTGATATACCCATATGTCTGCGTTAGCACCTCATGCCTAACTAGCCTATATACCAGTCTCACATGTACTAGAGCTATCCCATATCCACTGCGGTACTCGACTAGGGACAAGAGTTTGAGCACAGATACAATCTGTCTCCAGGGATATTATCATGCATGTACACAATCGTAGATGTAAACAAAGCATAATAATATAATACCAGAATGATATATAGAAAAATATCAGTATCAAGTAGTATAAAGATAGACTAATACTAGGTCTCAGGGTTATAAACACCAACATCTCTATCATTATAGTTATGTAAGGTAATCTGGACAGAGCTGAAGAACTCTAAAGTGAGCTGGACATAAGTAGGGTGTCTCTAGTGATAAAAATCCTACCACCCTATGTTCGAGAACATCCACTAGATGTCATAGAACAATACTAGGCTCTGTAGAGTCTGATCATCCCAATATCAGGTGCTAAGACCACCCATAGCTGACATAGCTTTGTACCTCCTCTCGTGATCCCTACTCCTATATCGAATCTATCGTGGATAGAGAACAAGGACAGGAGGCGGAGAATGCACTTGTCTCCTTTCGTGATGGCCTCTGGAGGAGATGGCCTTGGTGATGACGACTTTGGTGTAGATGATGGAGACTACTCTGGAGATGGCTCTGGTGATGGCAGCACAATCTCCGGTGAGTAAGCTGATGGTACTGAAGCTGGGATAGTCATCTTTGGAATATGTGGCATCTGAGGTGCTGAACGTGCTGCCTCTGGAGCCGCAGATGGCTCTAGTATAGCTGGTGGTGGTGATGGTAAATCAAGAATATCAATAAAAATCTTTGGTAAATCAGCAAAAATCTCAGGAGATCCCTCTGCATCGTTTGGTAACTCAGGTGTAGCAGCCTCAGGATCTAGTAAGTCGCCCTGAGTTAAGGATAGAGAGGGAATCTTTGGAGTCTGGACTGAATCAAGTATAGAAATGTCCTCAACCTCCATAGACTCCGTATCAATAGGAATAGCAAACTCTAGCAAATCGAAAGGAGGCTCAGATGTAGTAGCCTCCTCCACATCCATGGGAGTAAAAGTAGTCTGCTGCTCAACCACATGCTCCATCTCAACTATAACAAGAGCTAGCTCTAGGGGCGCCACTGGTGTCTTTGTGGTCTCTGGTACAGGAGACAGACGTGGGGATACTCTCCTCCCCCAAGCAGATGAGGAACGCGCAGTGCGTTTCCTCGCGTAATGTCTAGCGATACACTGATCTCGACCCTCTGGCCTATCACTAGGTGATGTCTCAAAAATTCATAGTAAATTTTATATTTATTGTATAATCTTTTTGAGTAATAATTATGCTTTTATGCTTTGTTTTTAAACTTATTTAGTCGATTATTTTGGAATCTACACCTCTTCTTATTTTTCATTATTTTCAAGGTAAAAAGGCTTATTTTGATTAGATTTGAAGAAATTGAAGGCTGGAAACGGAATCAGCACAAAATTTCAAGCTCATGGATCAATTTGGGAATTTTTTTGATTTCACACCCTAGTGAAAAATGAACTAAAATTTTCAGGGGGGTGTGAAAATATTAATTTGAGGGGAATCAATCACCGCCGCTCGAGTCTTCCACCACTACCTCTATTTTTTATTTTTTTTATTTTTTTTTTGAAGCCAAATAAAGGAGATCTAAGGCACAATTTCAAAATCTGAAAAAACCGAGCACTTCTATAAACTGAGGAGAAGATTTGAAGACAAGAATCGTCCGTTCTCATCAACAATCGAGGGAGAAATCGAGAGAGGTGCTGCTAGGGCTTGGCCTCTCGCCAAGAGGCATAGAGGCCACCTTTGGTAGCAAAATTTTCAGGGAAGCTTCGTCTGGAAGAGGAGAAGACACACCAGAAATTTTAGATCGAAAGGAGTTCAAACAAGAGGGAAATCAAATGAAGAAATCTCAACCAGAGGAAGAAGTTCACGAGGTACAACAGCAGTGCACTGTAGCAGCGTACTATAGTAGTGCACTGTAGCAAAACATTGTAGGAGTATTGTTTATCAGCGAAAATCATGGGGCTGTGAAAATTGAACTGAAATTTTCACACCCCTGTGAAATCAGTAAAATTTTTGTTCTTCCTATTTTGAATTCTGATTATTTTCAAATGAATTTTTGTTGTGTTTTCAACTCTATGATAGTATAAAACTTTCTTTGGGACTTAGGGAGTAGTTTCTTTTTAATTTTGTAATGACTAGATGATTTTTACTTTCTTAGTTATTCTTTGAACGATAATTTTGCCTTTGTGATTTATTTGCTTTGAAATTATTATTTGCATATTTTAGGATTTGTAATATGGATCGAGAGGTGATTTACTAACCTGGAACCCTTAGATTAGATCTAGAAACCTAGACTACGAGAGTAGCTAAGTCCTAGAACCCTAATTTATGATGCTTATTTTACTTGTGAGTATTGATTCCATTGTTTCAGACATGATAATATGGACCGAGAGGTGATTTTGATTGTTAGAAGCCCTTAGTTAAAACCTGTAAAATTAACATATGAGAGTATTTAATTTTGCTTGAGAAGTTGACATTGAGAGTTAAGCCACGAAAGTGATCTTAATTTCCTTTTTCTAGTTTACTTTTATTTAACATTAGATAGCAAGTCACGAGAGTGAAGGCTGTTCTATGTAAATTGGACGTCCGAGAGGAGACAATTTCTTTTTTTTAAGTAAACTTTTCTTTGTCATGATTTGAATAACTAATAAAAACTTTATTAAATATAGTCATGAGAATTAAAAAGTGATGAAACCTTAGTCCTAGTTTTCTCTCTCTAATTTTTGACGACAGATTTCGTTATTTTGTTATTTCGTTTTTGCTTCATACCCATCGTACATCGATCGCTTAGCTAGTAATAATTCAATTATTTGGTACTTAACATGTAGGTCTCTGTGGGTTCGATATCTTTTATTACGTCGACATATCCGTGCACTTGCGGACACATCAAATTTTTGGCGTTGTTACCGGGGACCTTCGTTTTGTTAATATCAAAATAGTTGTTAGTATTAGTAGACTAAGTTTTATTTGTTTTTTGATTTAACTTTGTTTTCTGTTTTTGTAGATTTTGGATTCTCACATGTTGTGACAAAAAATCACAGGGCTGTGATTCTATAATTTTTGAATTTTTATATTATTTTTGCTTTATTTGCATTTTCAGTTAGAATTTATTTTTTGATAAAAATGTTAAAAATTTCAAAAATCCTTATATTTTAGGAGCTATGAGAATTTGTGAAAAACAAATTTTAAGTTTTCACACCCTCATGAAAATTTTAGTTCAAATTTCACGGGGCTGTGAAACTGTGACCTATTTTTTTTTTTAGGGTTTTTTGGGCTTTCTGATACTCAATAAAATCTGAAAAAATCACCAAAAAATTTTTTAAAATTTTTTTGATCGATTGGCGTTGAGAAATCTGCATTCTAAGACTTTTTATTTTTCTTCAAAGTGGTGACAATTTATCATAGACTGTGATTTCTTCAAAGTTGGATATTCTTTCTTCCTTTCTGAAAATTCTAAGTTTACCTGATCATTTTCTTTCTGTTTATGCATAGGACTCTTAGATCTTGACAATTTTTATTTTCTATGGACTTTGAGATCATAAAATCTTCTAGGTTGTGTAGAAAAGCTCAGATCTGAAGATATATCTCTTAATCACAACCCGTGGGCAAGTGATAGAGGTGTGGTATACAAATCACAAGGTAAGTATGAAAGTGATACATGGTGCACTCTTGTATAAAAGGTAGATTCTTTGGCTCATAAATTAGATACTTTTAATATGCACCCTATTATGACATCTTATTCTTATATTGCATGTGATATTTGTGGCTGTTTTGATTATTATACTTCTAAATGCCAATTAGGAAATCCTCCAAGTCTCAATTTACCATGGTACTAAGATTATCAATATAATTCTAGATTTTAAAATCCACCAACTTCTTTTTATGAGGATTGCTCAAACCATATTTCTGAACCATACTTTAGGGACACCAACACAAATTCACCTCCACCTAAATCTGGTTTAGAGATGGTTTGAAAAGTTCATGAAACACAATGAGGAGGTACATGAGACCCTTAATAAATAAATTCTAGGATGGAAAATATGATTGCTCATACTAAAATATTAGAAACCCAGATAGCACAACAAGATAGTTTTCATGAATTTGATTTTGAAAATGAGGAAATTGATTTAGAAAAGTCCCATTCTGATTTTGGTGATAATTTTGAAATTGATGATAAGTTATTTATGGTCAAATCTGATTCTAGTAATTCTGGAATTGATTCTTTTATGAACATTGATGAATTTCACTTTGATTTTTGTGATGATTATGAAATTGATTCTTTTGATGATAAATTGTTTATGGAAAGACATGAGGAAACTGATTTTGAAAAGTCTCACTCTGATTTTTGTGATGATTCTGAAATTGATTCTTTAGATGATAAATTATTTATGATTAAATCTGATAAAGAGTATGAGGAACTTGAAAAAGGTTTAAAAATTATTGACTTTGATGAATCTCATTCTGATTTTGATGGTAATTTTGAAATTGATAAATTATTTGATGAAGGGCATGAGGAACTTGAAAAGGATTTAAAAATTACAAACATTGATGAATCTTACTCTGGTGTTTTTCCCATATCTACTATTTACCCTTCTGAAATATCTACAAAGAAACTAGAAAATCATTGCATTATTGAGGAATCTAATGTGGGACAGAAAAATTATCCTGATGATCCAATGCATAAATCTTTTGATCAAAGTCCTACTCTTATTGCAATTGAAGATATAAATTTAAAGAAAGGACTAATAATTTTGCTTTCTGACAAATATAGGAAGATCATTTAAAATCCTTTTTGTGAAACCTAGATCTAGAAACCTAGACTACAAGAGCAGCTAAGTCCTAGAACTCTAATTTAATATCCTTATTTTATATGTGAGTATTGATTCCATTGTTTCACACATGATAGTACGGACTGAGAGGTGATTTTGATTGTTAGAACCCATTAGGTAAAACCTCTAAAATTAATATACGAGAGTATTTAATTTTACATGTGTTATAACCTTGATTTTTTAAAAAAAATTAAACTTTTAATTATAGAAATTTAGAAAATATATTTTAGAATTTTTATGATTTTTTTTTATAATTTTTTAGATTTTTTAAGGTTTTAAAACGATTTTATAAAAAAAATTAATCTAGTTTCATGTTTGTAGGCGCTCGAACCCGCAACACTGTGAAGATTGCAGCTCAGCCCAACCATTGAGCTAAGTTTCAATTTTGTTATTAAACCGCACTCGATTTTGTTAATTTGGGTTTGAGTTTGAAATCAAAAATTTAATTCGCGTTTGCGGGGGCACGAACCCGCGACGCACGTGAATTGCAAACGCAGCCCAACCATCGGGCTAAGTCATGTTTTCGTTATTAATCCACGCCTATTTTATTTGATTATAGTTTAAATTTTGAATTGGAGACCGAGTCGAATCGTCGTCTTCCCTGACTTTCTGGGTAAACAAATCGGCTGCGGCGACTTGCTATTCCGGGAGGTGTTTCACATCTATATTAGAGGGCTTTTGTCCGTACTGTCGATACGTTGAACCCTAGCTTCTCTTCAAGTTCAGACGTGCCGCCAGGAGGGTGAAATCAAGCTCGAACCAGTCGCCGGAGTTCAAGCGGCGCCGCCTCAAGCTTTTCTCTTCCAGTGCTTCCATTAGCACGATCTCTCTGTTCTGGGCTACGATACAGCTTCGTAGAAAGGTTAGTTTTCTTCTGTAAAGTTTTGACAAAGTTCTGTTCGGGTTTTGTTAAGTTTTGTGTATCGACAGCGGTGGCGCCACTGTCGATATCTTCGGCTACTTCGGGTGCTTCGACCGTGTGTGAAAGCTCGCTGCAGCTGGTCAAGAAGCCTCACCTCGTCGTCAGGAGTCTATTGGTGAAATTTGGCGGCTAATGGACGTTCGACGTGCCCTCGGGAGTTCGCCGAAGTAAGCTGCAGACGCGAGTCCGGCAGCCTTGCACGGTAGCAATCAGGCAGCGCGGGCGATTATCCGGTTCAAGTTTGATTTAAGGTTCGGGCGGTTTATTTGGAAATAAACCTGGCCTGGTTGAGTTTGAAATTAATTTTGAAATCGATTTGAACCGGTTCAAACAGTATTGAGCAGTTCAATTTCAATTTCGGTTCAGTTATTGTTGACCGGTTCAACCCTGATTTGATTGAATCTGGGCCGGTTCAGGTATCCGTTGGAAATATAATAAAATTTTCTATCAAATGGTACTCTGTGTTGCTTTAGATGACTTGTATAATTTGTGTAATTTAAGTTATAAGTCTCGGTTTAACTTGGTTCAGGGTGAAATTGATCGGTTCAATGCAATTCTGTCCGGTTCAGTAAGTATTAGGTCCGATTCACCTGATCTAAGATTGGTTCTATAGGTTTAGGGTTGTACTCTACATGTTGGTAGTCTTGGTTTTCAAGTTATAATACTTATTAATAGAGTTTATGTACAAACTTATGTTACAGAGTGATCGGTCTACTAGTCGGCTTGCATTGTTTGATAAACAACTTATTGACTTTTCAAAAGGCTTCAGGATAACAGCGTTTGAGATAGGAATCTTACCCTACTCCTTTGTTACAGTGTCAAGAATTATAGGATTTGCTGCCTAATCCTTTGATTTGATGTATGATGCATATGATAGAATTGATTGACACTGATATCTAATTGCTTTGTCTACTTGTATTGTATATGTAATTCTGTTGACCTCAGTTATCTTATTCATTGGTCATATTCTGTTTCCGTATGCTTGATTAACAAAACTGAATTGAGATATCTGTTATATTGGCATGTGAGCATAGTTGAACAATTGTGTATCTGTGATATTGGCACATGAGTATGTGGAACTGTTGTAAATCTGTGATGACAAAGTTGTGATATATATTGACCTTTGGACTAGATGATTTATTCTTCAGTGGCCTGTTTATGTGTTTTATAGTTCCGACGCGTATCGGACTATTTGTTTGTCGGTTAAGGCACCGCTAGTTGTCCTCGAGACAATACTACGGATGTCAGGGTTGGACGCAACCTACCGGACTGTTTTAGGACAGTCGTTCCATTGCATGAGCAACAGTAGAAACACTCTGAAAATGAGTGCGACTCTTAAGTGAGATCTGTTGGCCAGCTTGATGATTTGCACGACATTCTTATATTATTTGTATATTGTTGTTCTAGTCATTGTATTATCATGTTATTTGACTTCCTCAC
>CM050438.1:58789624-58847117 GCA_027562315.1 Costus pulverulentus
CCCCCCCCCCCCCCCCCCCCTTCCCTGTTGAACTCCCCCGACCTGAAGACATCTACCTAGAAGAGATGATCACGTGCATCACTCTTCCATCCTCCTTCATTTCTTTCCCTCTAATAAATCCTTTCTTCCTATTTTTCCTTCCGTCGAAGGAAATAAGGCCTTAAAGATGGACCATAATGTTATCTGTTTATACCAACCTTACTATAATATTTACTACCCATACCGACCTCACAATTTTAACTTTTTTTATCTGACTACCTTTTCACCTTATTGATAAATATTTTTAACATATCCATTGATGAAATTTTTCATGCAATAGATAAACATAACTATAATGTGGGAAATTGTCAATAAAAGTAATGAAATACTTTTCTCTACCCAAAATGAAACATTAAAAGGACCGAAATTTTAGTTTCAATCAACTCCAAGAGTTGATTACTTTTGTAGCTAGGTTTTCTACTGTGTGTTTGGTTTGGTCACACACAGTAAATGTAATCTAAACACACATCTAGGTTAGTTAAATCTAATTGAAGTATGATTTCATTGTTCATCAACGTCAATATCCTTTCCTTGGATGTGTGATCTAATCTTTGATGCCACAATAAAGCCGAATTTGCATGTTGTGCACTATGTTTATTATCTATATTTTGCCCAACATAAAACAAAGATTCAACATGTTCCACATCAAGATTAAAACAATATAATTCATCAATTAAAGTACTTATTCTTATATAATGAGAAGATACCATGTTCAATCTTGAAATTAAAACCTAATTTATGGGGTTTCTCTATTGATATAAGATTTCTAGCATAACTAAGAACATAGAGATGATTTTTAAGATCTATATGATAACTACTGTCCAAGATCATCAAGGAAGCTCCAATTCCCTCTATTTATGCTTTCATCTTGTTTCCATGAATAAGTACTCTTCAGTTCCACTTATGGGCCGGATCGAAAGAATCCTTATGTAATGTGAGACACGAGAAGTTGCATTAGAATCTAATCACTATATATTTTTAGGAGCCTTTATTAGGTTTATTTCAAAATATATATAAACATAATAAATATATTTCTTTTCAAACCAAACTTTTTTTTTTTTAGCAAACTTTTTTTTAAGTACCCAAATTTTTACAAAGAAAATACTTTTATCTTTTGTAGATATGACTCTCATTCAACTTTATGAAGCCCTTATCCTTCTCTTTTCCCTCATTTCCTATGCTAATCCTTACTACTCTTGTTACCATAATGAATAGCGAGATGAATGGAATGGTCCTTCATCTTCTTTAATCTTCATTCCTCTTGTACTAACATGGTCTTTTAACTCTTTATAATCCCATTTATCATTACGAGTGTTATAATTCACCTAGAACTGGCCAAATTTAGGAGAGAGTGAAAATTGGACTAAAAATCTTTTATTCATATTCATCCCCATTACCTTAAGCTTTGCTGTGAAATTTGCCATGTCCGTTATATGATCGTACATGGGCCGCTCCCCATGATAGACTTTTCAACCAGTCTGATTGTAACATGTTCTTTTACCCTTTTTTTTTTTTTAATAAATTCCCTTACATTATTTGTCTTAGGTATTAAGGGTTTAATATTCACATGTTCATCCTCATCAAGTTCAAACATAGCCTATTTGACTTTTCCCAAGCCTCATAGTAAATCTTATTAACCTTTGTGCTGGTTTTTGTTATATTGCAGGCTTTTTGTTAACAATTAGCACTAGATCTAAAATCCATTACACTCAAATAAAATTGGATTTGTTCATATCAACATAATTGAGACCATTGAATTTCACCACAACATTGCCCAATTCATTAAAGCCGTAAACATTAAAACACACTCTACTTTAATGCTTTGAGTTAACTAAAATGGATTCAAATAATACTTTAATAATGTACTAATATCACCTTTGAACGATATTTTAATACATAACTAACCATAATTGATGCCTAAAACAAATATATTTTAATAGATAATAAAACATACCATGATCAATATACATGCTATCTTTGGAAATACATCATATTCAATTAAGCATGATAATTAATCTCTCTAATTGTTTTTTATTATAAACAATGATCCATCTTTGAGTGACCTCCTAATTTATAAGCAAAGAATACAATTGTTCAATTTACTTTTATGTCATTAATAACATCTTTTAATAATAAATATTTAAAATACAATAATTAATGTCTATTCAAACTTTTAGCTAGGCCTTTTGATGACTAACAAACTATTATACAATAAAAATATTTTTAAGGATATAAAAAATAATTTCGGCAATAAACAATAAAATTAGTTACCAGCCACAAACAATAAGCCTAGCCATAAACAGTAATCCTAGATGGGCATGAACAGTAATTTTGGTGCCGCATGAATAGTAAGGCCAACCTGAATGATAAATTTGGTGTGATTAGTAACATCAAAAGTGAACAGTGAATTTGATGTAAACAGTAATTTTACATATCTCAATTCACATGATCAAATATGTAACTATAAAAATATGGATTATAAAATACCTTTCTCCTATGTTTTTTTGTTTTGATGGCTAGAAAAAATCTTGCCTCTTTTATGTCAAAAACCAAAAGGAGAGTTGTTTAGCATTCTTTTGAAATCCCTAAATTTCATCTTCTAGATTCTTTTTGGTTAGTAATTATATTTTTTCTAAGGCGGAGAAGAGGGATTTTAAGCTCAATTATTAACTTTCCTTAATAATCCCCTCCACCATCACAAATGAGATCTGTTTATATTAATAATTTAAAATATAATTTAAATTTAAGTTAATATGCTATTAAATATTCTAATTATATGAGCCATCTTATGTTAAAATAAAATTTATTCTAAGAGGGAGACCCACTCAAAATCAATACAGATGGGAGTATGGATTAGAATTTAGAGGAAATCCATTGATTGCAAAATCGTTTTGTAAACAAAATGTGGAATGTACAGCTGGAAATGTTTGACCGTTACATCATGTGACAAGTCAACCTGTGGAAAATTGTACCCTGCTGTCGGCTGCCCTTTATCTAATAATTTTTTTTAAAAAAAAAAGTCGTTTATCTACTTTAACAAATTATAATAACAAGAAGCACTAGCAGAAGTAGAATTAGTATTCTTAGGTTTAGACTACTTAGAGGCAAAATGGATTAAAAATTTATCTTCTTCTATACTAATTGTAATATCAATCAATCCATCAATATCCATAAACTAATTTTAACTAGTTAATTTTAGCCATTACACTTGTACTATATAAAATCGACATAAGGACAATAGCTATAACATAGCCAGCAATCAAACATTCAGTGCAAGCGCCTGCGTTTCTCCACTTGTCTATTGTTCTCTTTTTCGCTTGTTTGATGAAAACGATTGTTTTTCACTGACACACTAATAGAAGAACAACACTGATTGTATATTCGGATAAGAGAATTGAATAAACGTAGTGTGAGAGTTGTCATCTTTGCCTTAGTACAAATTTTGTCACCTCCGATTAGATCTTTCTTTTACTAACTATTACTTTATTCATTATTGTACATGCGTAGCATCATCTTCTCTTAAATCGAAATACTTGCATCGACAACAACTTCATCTCAATGACTTTCCGAATTGACTTCCAGTTTTAACTAGATTGGATGAATGGAAAAATAACTTGATATACTATTCACCCTCATAAATATTTATGTATTATCCAAACACATGAAAGTAAGATCATCTGGAAGGGAGTTACCCTGTTACTTGGGTTCAGGTTTTCCAGAGAATGAGTAGCCACCACTGTACTCAAAGTCATCGCTGTTGGGGTCCTTCTTTGAGACTGATATGTAAGGATGGCGAGGAATACCTTTAGCATTTCCAAAATCTGTGGCAGATGATGATGCTGACTGTGAGCTTGTACTTAAACCCTCAGCTACAAGCATCATCTCGAGTTCCTTCACAACATCACTCATCGTTGGACGATCCGCTGCTGATTCTTCGACGCACTTCAAGGCCAATTCTGTAAATTTCCTGAAAGATAAGAGATTAGTTGCGTACCCAAGTATAGGATCCTTTAACTCCTTCAAGCCATATAATTCTTGGTCATGTTCATTGATGGCCATTTTGACCTCTCGAACAATGTACTTGCCCTTCTCAATTGGTTGTCTTGCAGTAACCAACTCTAGCATCACCACTCCGAAACTATAAACATCACTTTTGTCCGTCAATTGTTGTGTCATGTAGTATTCTGGATCAAGATAACCCTGTGAGCATTAGCATTAAGTATCAACCTTTTTCTGCATAGACTATAAGATAGAAAGGTTAAATGTAATCTTAATTTAAGCTTTGGTTACCAATGTTCCTTTTACTTGAGTAGAAACGTGGCCCTTTTCATTGTCTGACACTAACTTTGAGAGACCAAAATCTGCAACCTTGGCATTTAAATTTTCATCTAACAGGATGTTGCTTGACTTAACATCCCTGTGGATGATTGGAGGATCAGCAAGTTCATGTAGATATGCCAATCCTCTTGCTGAACCGAGCGAAATTCGAAGCCGCCTCCTCCAGTCAAGCAGAATTCCACTTTTACCTGAAGTTGACGAAAAGAACAAGTAATGATAGAACGAGTCTGGATAACTTTTAAGGGGGCAGCAATTGAGTAATTTACCAGAGAGGCTCTCTCTTAGTGTTCCATTTGGGACGAATTCGTACACCAACATCTGCTCCCCTTGCTCAAAGCAGAAGCCTACAAGTGATACTAGGTTCTTGTGATGAACCCTGGATAGCAACTCAATCTCAGTCTTGAATTCAAGTCCACCTTGCATTGATCCCTGCTGTGCCCTCTTGATTGCAACTATTTGCCCTCCTGGAAGCATTCCTCTATAGACCTGAGAGGAGGTGCAAAAGATTATGAATATAAAGTTTAAAGCTTCGATACTATAAGCTTGACACAAGGTAGTCAGTACATATGTTACCTTTCCGTACCCGCCAGATCCAATTTCATTGGATATTGCAAAGTTACTGGTGCATTTTTTAAGTTCATCATAAGAAAACCATCTTGCTCCCTTCAACTGTGGTGCTTCACTGCTTTCGTCTCCAGTGCGTGCCCAAGATGCTGTAAATTACGATGTGCTCAGTTATTAGTGTTTCTTTGGTGTTTAAAATAAAACTTGCAACTTTTGGCTTAACTAGTACCGAATGGTTTGCTTTGCTCGATGGCTCGTTCAGCCCGTTTCCTCTGTCTCAAGGCATAAATTGATAGAAGAAGGATTCCGATCACCAGACAAACACAAGCAGCTGCTATTCCAATAATCAACCCAGTTCCTAGGGTTGATTTGGCTTCCACGCCTAAATGACTTGTTAGAATCAGTAACGGGGGAAACAGATTCTGTTACTTGTGTGAAAAATGGAAGCTCACCTGGGAAAGGATACGGATAAGCAAGGAAATAGAAAGGTCCAAATATTGGTGGAGGCTTGAAAGTTTGATTGCTAAGATCAAACCCAATCTGCTGTATCTCAGACCTGTTGAAATACAATCCAGAGGATGGGAAAATTTTAACCTGTAACTGCATATAAGAGTCGCTGTTGATCAAGGGGTTCTGCAGAAACACTGATCCGGGAAGCAGACCCAGCTTTGTCCACAAGTCCTGTTCCAGTTCCTGGAACAATGTGCTGTTTGTCAGATCTCGGAAGAAAGGTGCTCTGAAGTACATCACTCCCGTGTACGGATAGGCACAGTTGCAGCTCTGAGGATTGAGGCTCTGATCTTGAGGGCAAGAATTTGCTGCACAGTTAGCGAGACTGGTTGTATAAGGAAGCGCTGATGTCTGTTGAAGATTGCAATAGTTTGTGTTCGCAATTTGGTCGCATACAGGATTTCCTACGAGTCTGTTTTCAGTAATGAATTCAGGTGACACTGCACTGCAACGGAAAAATGATACTGAACTTGAATTAAACTGATAAACTGCGTGTCAGAAAACTCACATCAGAGATTTTCTGTAGTTGATTGTCAGTTCATATCCAGAAAGTTTGTTGTTTTTGAAGCTCACAAGGTCTAGTTGCTGGCTGATATTCCTGCCCATGTCCAGGGTACCATTAAACTCATTGTTATCAAGTATCCTGTAAAACAAATTAAAGACATATTATGTCAGGCTGAGTATGGATTTCCTTTCTTTTTTTCTTGGTTATGAAATGTCATGACACTTACACTTGCTGTAGTAGAGGAAGACTGAACATTGTTGGTGGGACTTCTCCATAAAGTCCTCCAGATGTAATCAATCTGGATGACAAAGACCGAAGATGTAACAGGTTTCAAGGTTAATATAGAACGACAGGAGCACTCATCCAACTCACAGTACAGTCAGAGACTGAAGCTCCGTGAACCAGTCTGGAGTTTCGGTAGGCTCAAAGTTATTATTGCTCAGATCCCTGAAAAAATGTATCATTCTTGTAGTCATATACAGATTTCCATTACATTGAAGCAGTTGCTGAAATTGTACAAGCTCTTACACAGATTTGAGATTATCCATCCCAGTCAGATTTGGCACTAACCCAGTCAACTTATTATTTGCTAGATTTCTGAAACAGATGCAAGCAGGATGGAATGAGCATTGTATTGAACTACTGCATCCACGCAAAAAAGTAGAATGAACTTACAGTTCATTTATTCTTTTAAGATTGTTGATAGTGGATGGAACTGGTCCAGTTAGGGCATTCCTGTCCAATCGGCTGAAAAATAAATGAATAAATTAGTTATTGATGGAAGTTGCAAAAGTTCACTTCTGATTACTGCTGTACATGTTCACTTTGGGCACTTACAGAACCTCTATCGTTTTTACTAAACCTATGGAAGCTGGGATCTCTCCAGAAAATTTGTTTCCATCAAAAAGTCTGCCGATTGACAGCTATTGCAAGTCAGGAATGATGTGGAATACTTAATTGAGACAACACAAGTAATCAGACGAGTTAAAAATATTTGACTTACACATGTAACAAAGACATGTTGGAACTGAATAGATTTTCCGGGATAGAGCCTGATAATTGATTCTTGTTGAAGTGGCTGTTGAGCAGACAGCAGAAATCATATGAAACCTAAAAGCTATTGTCTCTAAATTTTTTGAACTTCAAAACTTGGATGTAACTTTGAATTTTATAAAGTCTTACAAATGCTTTGTGTGGTGAAGCTGGTCCAAGCCCGGCGTAGTTGAGGTAGAGATTGGAAGAGTTCCAGTCAACTGGTTGTCTGCAATGTCGAACCAGTAAAGATTGGCAAGTCTGCCAAGGGAGGCAGGGATGCTACCTACGAACTGGTTTGAGTTGAGAGCCCTGGAGAAAATACAAGAACAACATTTGAAAAAGAAGAAAAAAAATTGCACATCCTTGTCAGTTTGGACTGAATTATTAGCATTCAAGTTAATCCTTACAAATAGGAGAGGTTTCTTAGAGAGCCAAGTTCTTCCGGAATCCTCCCACTGAAGCTACACCCAAGTAAGATCCTGCATGGTAAACAATACACAACGCGTAGCAGGTGAGAAACGTTGCACAAGAGCTGACCAAGATTTGAAGAGAAAATGTGTTTATGTTGTTTACAGGGTGGTAAGCTTGTTCAAATTCCCAATATTAGGCGTGAGCGGACCACCAAGCTTATTGTTGTAGGACAGATCCCTACAAGTAGTTGAACTTTAAGTTGCTGCTATAGGCTTCTTACATCAAGGTAGCGAGTGAACTTACATAGTCTTCAATTCGCTTAGCGAACCGATGTCAGCACTGAGTGTTCCCTTGATGCCCATGGTTGAGAGTTTCCTGAAGCACCGGAGAAATTAGACGGGGGACTTGAGCAATAGAAGCAAAAGAGACCGAGAACAGAGGGGCTCACAGGGCTGTGACTCTGGAATCGCTGCATGATACTCCTTCCCATGGCGTTCCGCAGGGGTCGTCCGTCGTCCCCCAGCTCGGAGGTGTGTTTTCCCACTCGCTCATCAGTGAACGCAGTACAGCAGCTGCAATTAGAAGAGAAGAAGTAAGTTTTTCCATGTAAGAAAGCTCGCTGTAGCAGCAAGATTAAGAGTGAAGCAGAAGGAATACCGTCTTGTGAATTTGTGCTCGATGAAGAGGTCTGAAGACATGCGAGGAATGCAAAAAGGATGAAGAAGAGAGCAGTATTGGCCATCTGAGTCTGATTCAAAGAAGAAGCAAGTGCCGACACTCTTGCGCAACACACAGATCAGCTCATCCTGGTATTAGAAGAAGCCGATATGTTCAGAAAGTCTGCCATGATTCACCTCATCGTGTCTTCCGGGGCAAGTGGAATGATGATCAAGAACTCGTTGATAAGAAAAAGGAAGCTTTTTGTTAGTTTTCTTGTGTCAAAAGCTGTGACTTGTCTTCAAAGTCAATCAAGGTGCACTAGGACTTGGGTAAGATTTGAGCAGTCATGTGGATATGAAAAGTGGATAGATATTTCGACGAATTGAAGATGTTTGGAATCTACTGGTGGTGCGAATGGGCAGGAGTCAAGAGTAAGTAGTGTGACATCCAACTACAAGCATAGATCATTTCCTCGGGCCAAAGCAATTAATGATGATTGGGTAAAAAAGAGTGTTTGCAGTAAGAGAGGCGCCACCTGCAGCGGGTCAAACTTGGCGTCTAATTAATGGCAATGGAATGCTGATTTTTCTTTTTTGCCTACTTAATTATATTCTGGGATTAAATTGTTTAAATTATAATATCGATTGCAAGTAAGTGTGTTGAGACATTGTAATTATTTTTATATTAATGTCAAATTTAAGAAGATCAATAATTTTATTTTTAAAGTAGTTAATTTAGATTATTATATATTATATTAGCATCTGATCCCAAGTGAAATTTTTAGAAAGTGATGAGAAAACAGTAATAATTTCTTCTTCTTTTTTGTAAACAAAATGTGGAATGTACAGTTGGAAATGTTTGACCGTAACATCATGCGTAGCATTTTGGACAAGTCAACCTGTGGAAAAGTGTAACTACCTGTCGGCTGCCCCTCCGAGAAGTCGTTTATCTGATAATTTTTTAAAACAAATCTCTGTAGGAGGAAAAAAAAAAGCAAAAATAAATTTTCAAACATTATTTAAATGTTTACAGAATACGTACTAAAATAAGTATATATATAAATCAGACGCAGTTGGCATATGTCAACATCCGTTGGAGTCAGTGGCACACATTTCATTCAATATTTAATGAATAAATATGAAAAAAATATATAATAAATATGGGCAGGCGCAAGCTCAAGGCTGTTCAAATTGAATGCGAGATGATCGAATTGCAACTGCATGCTGCTATCCATCCGCTTTTCATGCTAATTAATACGAAATTAATGGGAAAGCAAGCACGCCACAAAATCCAAAGTTGAACATTCAGATTATTCCACAAAAATATCAACTACTTCTACTCGAAACAAGTTGATGGAGCTTCAACAAGACTAATTTATTTGGGATTATGTGAAGGAATTCACTATCTTAATGTTCAACATCCTAATCATGACCATAAACCAAGGGTTGCACGAATGTCGAGATAATAATAGTTAAAAAATTATAAATTAGAACTTCTTCAATTTTAGTTTTTATTAGCATTAACTTTTGTGCTCACCCTTTTTGCAACGGGACTAAACAGACCACTAGTCACAGTGGTAAAATTTAGTAGATTAGCTTTAGCCAAAAGATTAGTAGAGCAGCTCGCATACTTTGTGTGACTTAGAGAAGACTTGGGCCTATTTAATATAATGCTATTACCTCTCATAACTTTTAAGCTATTTGATAAATAATTTTTTAATTATTATTTTATGCTATTTTAATTTAAGGATGTTTATTAAATTTTTATTTTTAGTTCTAAAAAATATAAAATGACCACATCATACATACATAAATATAGACTATTTGAACATTAGAAACAACAAGGAAATTGGTTGGCTTTCTTAAAAATAACAAATATTTGAACTTCAAGCTCATATTTTAAAATTTCTAGTTTATGCAAATTGGATTGAACAAAGATTATACTCAAAAAAAAAAAAGCAAATCATATTTACAACACAAATATTTCAATAAGAGTCCAAAATCCTTTAACCCACTAAGTATGAAAATAATTCAAACAAAAAAAAAAGAGACAAATTTGCATGATATGAAAACAAAATAAAAAAAAAAGCTTTCATAATAGATATAGGATATGGGATATATTTAGAAGATATAGGGCTCCGTTCGATTATCAACTTCTAAGCTTCTACTGATGCGCCCAATAGCTTATAGCTTTCTGATGCGTTTAGGAAAACAACTTCTTAGTTTCAACTGAGAGGTTGTACTATACACTAGAAGTTGTCGTAAGGAGCTTATCCAGCTTGCAAGGCTTTGACGCTTTATGCTTTCCCAAATCGTTGCTACTTTTGATGCTGCTTGGTGATTGACAAACGATGACACTGCTTGGTGATTAGTGAACAAAGCTTGAGATCCTTCCAGTGAGAGTTGTGACTGCTTCCACATGTCTTCCTCATTTCCCCTCTCGGCTATCCTCTCTCAGTGACCTGCAACTCACTTTCGACGCTTCTTCGTGATCGGCGAACGAAGCTCATTTCAACGTTGCTTGGTGATTGGCAAATGAAGCTCGAGATCCTTCCAGGGAGGGCTACAACCACTTCCACACATCTTCCCCATTTCCCATCTCGGCGATCCTCTCTCAGTGATCTATGACTCACTTTCGACGCTACTTGGTGATCGACAAACAAAGCTTGTTTCAACACTACTTGGTGATTAGCAAACGAAGCTTGAGATCCTTCCAGTGAGAGCTACAACTGTTTCCACATGTCTTACCCATTTTCCCTCTCGACGATCCTCTCTCGATGACTTGTGACTCTCTTGGCGACCAATAGACGACGTGTGTGAACAATCAATGACATGGCAAACGAAGGGAGGTGATTGGCTATCCTTTCGGCGTGAGCTGCCTCCCCTCCTCTTCCCTAAACTCCAAGCTCAATGATCCTCTCTAGACAAGCTCCAAGCTTCTTGGCGACTAGCAGACGAAGGGCATGAGTAGATCAACGGCCTGGTGAACAAAGGGAAGGGATCGACTATCCTTCCGGCGTGAGCTACCTCCCCTCCTCTTCCCCAAGCTCCAAGCTCGGCGATCCTCTCTCGACCAGCTCCAACCTCCAAGTTGGGCACATTTATCCTTTTTTGTTTTCTCCATTTTTTTTGCCTAGTTTCTTCCCAATCAACCATGAAACATAAATTAGCTCTAATTATTCCTTTTTACTCAAGTGGTTGTAAGCATATATGAAGTTATGTTGATAGGAACTCAACAAGGAAAGAGTTTACTCTACTTTCTATATTCAGCCAAATTTATATAAATTTTGGTATGTTACTGATCATTCAGCCAAATTTATATAAATTTTGGTGAATTTGAATACAATCATTTACATCCAATTGTTCTTTGTGTTTGTTTTTATGCTATTTTTATCATGTTGCCAATTGTAGTATAAATTTTATATTAGAAAACTTCAGCATTCGTATATTAGATAAACAATTTGAGTATTAGTGTTTTGGTTTATTTATGTTTTGCAATGTTTAAATTTTTTTTGAATTTTAATTGTACATATTTACATTGCAGTATCAATGATAAACAAAAATTCTAAGGCTATATGGAATTTTCAAATAATTTCAATCTTCTGTAATGTATATATTACTACCATCAATAAGGATTTTCGGCCTGAAACTCATTTTACTACACAAGGATAGAAATTTGTCATAGAAAATTTTCAACAACTTACTGAATTATAGTATGATAGAGTGAGACTAGTTAAAAATGGATTGGAAGTTATGGAAGGAGTTGAAAGGTAGGGAAATAGGTTTAGGGTGGGATATGAGGTTAGAGACGATGGATGCATCCCCTGAATGGTGGGCTACCAAGATTTTGATATGAATTTTTTTTACGTTGACTTAAGAATGTTTATAATATTTGATTATATATGTTTTATGTTTCTAATTTAACTATAAATTAACAAATATTATTTAAAGTTTAAAAAGAAATGTATTAACCCTGATATTGAAAAGAAAAATGATCTTATGTTTGGATCGTTAGTAGGCATTGGAGAGTTCTCTTGTGCACTTGTTATAGTTAATGAGAACGATGAATATATGATTCCATTGATGACTATTATGTGCCAATGGATGCACAAAATGAACCACAACACTATAGAGAATCATCTCAATGAAATAGTAAAAGTTGTAAATGAAAGTAAAAGAGTAGAGCTACAGATGAGATGAGAGATGAGATACACTCGTTGAAAAGCTATACTAAACGAAGAAGTCATTTGGATTCTAAGTTTGCGGAGTCTTCTCAACCAGCTGAAATCTATTCCAAGAGTTGAAGATGACCTTCAATTCTTCCATTTTACTACAGAATTGCTTGAATAAAGAACAAAAAGAACTGTTTAGTCAAAATTTGAAACTCCTAAATCTAAGATTGCATGGTTACAATATCATTTTTAAAAGACAAAGAAGTAGACTTATTATATGTTTGAGAGTCCACTTATATGTGTTGGTATGAACTTTTGTATGTGTTGTTGTATGTTTTTAGTTTGGTTGTATGAATATAGTAGTTGATATATAATTTAAGTGATCATGTTTTTAGTTTGATATGAACTTTAGTATATAGTTGTATGTTTATAGTTGATATCACTTCTTAATAGATATTATGTTTTTATGGTTAAATGTGTGTTTAATATTTAGTTAAGTACTTTAATGTTTTCTTACTCTATATTTTTTGTAGCTATGCATTCTAAAAATAGTGATCAGGAATCTACACAACAAGAACAAGACATTAAAGATATTTTGGATATTGAAAATACATCTGATCATTTTTGGGGTCGTTGCACAACATTGACAATTGAAGAATACTACTTAAGATATATTGGCAAAGCACCTCGCATGACATTGGAGTATACATGGATAAGATGGATGCAAGAAATAGTAGAAGGGTATCCTAAAAGGTGTAGGAGAATAATGAGGATGAAACAAGATTATTTCTTATAAATGTGTAATATTTTAGAGACCTCATACAGTCTAAGACCCTCAAGAACGATAACAATTATTGATAATTTTGTTATCTTCATCTATACATTAGCCCAAAGTGCATCAAATAGACAAGTATAAGAAAGATTTTAATATTCAGGTGAAACTATAAGCAGATTTTTTTATGAGGTGCTAAAATCCATATAGAAGCTTGTAAAAGTTTTGGTAGAGCCCCCTAATAGAAGGTTTCAGCAGATTCCATGTCGATACTAAATGAGAACCATTACATTCCTTATTTTATGGTAATTTATTATTATTTATGAAAATATTATATTTATATTGATTATTTTAAATTTATTTTTTTTAGAATTATATTGGGGCTATTGATTGTACACATATCAATGTAGTTATACTAGCTCAGGATCAACTGCGATTTATAGAAAGAAAGGTCGGCCTATCCAAAATATTTTAGTTGTATGCAACTTTGGTATGAATTCATATTTTATTAGCTAGATATGAAGGTTCTACTCATGATACTTGTGTTTTGTCAAAAGTAATAAATACAACAAATTTATAATTTTCAAAACCTCCTCTAGGTATGTCACTAAGGCTATGTTTCCTCGAAAGGAATTCACAGTGGAAAGAAAGAGAAGCATTTAATAAGACACTCCTCTTTTAGAAGTATAATTGAGAGTTATTTTGGAGTGTGGAAGAAGATGTGTGATATATTACATGTTATGCCTTTGTTTGTATTTAAAACTTAGGTCAAGATTGTAATTGCTATAATAACACTGCATAATTATATTAGGCAAATAACAAGCTTTGATAAGATTTTTCAAGAAGGAGACATTAATCTTGATATCGTTGTGAAAAATGTCTTTGAAGACACTTAAGAAAATGAGCTTATAGGAGGGGATGCAGTGCATTGTACTAATATCGATATGTTTCGCAATTAGATTGCCTTGAGTTTAATGGCTTGAAATGTGTAGGAAAAATACTTTTTAATATGCATGGAATAATATTTCTTCTTATATCTCATACAGTCTAATTTAAGATATGTTTGATAAGTCAAAAATTTTATTTTCATTATGACTTGATATGTTTTAAATGCATATACAAACTTTCACTTAATAGTATAGCACAATACCTCTAAACTACTAATCAGCACAGCTATTTATCCAAACAACATAAAATATTTTTAATTAATTCTAGTTAGACCAACTTTGGACAAATCAATAAAAACTATGAGCTCTAACTGCCCCAAATTGACCGATAGGGAAGGAGAGAAAAAACAAACCTATGGGAAAAAAAAGAAAGCAAGAGCGAACCAAAGAAAAAGGGGAGAAGAAATAAACCATCTTACCTATTTTATTTATTTATATAACAGTAGATTTTTTTTAATATCAAAAAACTATAAAGGGTTATTAAAAAATTTCTTATTTCAGACAAGCTTCATTGTAGAACAATTAGATAAATTAATTAGTTATAAGGTTACTTTAGTAATGGGAGCAATGAATAACATTGCTGTCGAGATCAAAGGAAGAATTGCATGTACTTGCTTTAGCATATGCTTAAGGTAACGCATGACTGTACCTTGTAAGTAAAAGAAACTAGAATCAATATATTAATATATAATTATGAGTTATTTAAAATGATTCCTAATGAGATTTTCATCAACGTGTGTACATGGTTTATTAATATTACTAATCATTTTATTTATCTTTGGAAGACCGTTTAAAGAGGAATAGATGGTAAAAAAAAAATTAAGATATTTACCTAAAGGTTGGGAGGTAAATGCCATTGCTATTCATGAAGTCAATCATGTTTAAATATTGTCATGGACTAACTTATTAGATCACTCTAAATTCATGAGATATGAATATAACCCCATGTAGGAGATGAAGAAGAACTAAAATAAAAATCTATTGCATTAAGAAATCACTTATTTAGCTAGAAGATTTAAGAAATTGAAGAGCAAATAGAAGAAATTCTCAAATGACCAATTGATATATATTTAATGTAACAAATCGGAACTCATTACAAAAGCTCATCCACTTGTTATGTCAAAAATACATAATACATATTCTAGATATATTCGTAATAAATGTTCATAACACACATTCTAGACATATTCACACTTTTGCTTATTTTAATGAGCATTATTTCTTTTACAGTCGATATGGCATAAAATTCATATTTTTCCCATCAAAAAAATAGATTTAAACATGTATTATGAATTCCTAAAACATTTATCTATAAAGACCCAAAGAAATTTTGGTACCTACCATTATATTCCTTCTCTTGTAGGTCGAGAATCAACCATGACAAAGTAGAAATGATTAGCTTCTTGATAGTGGTTTCACCGGGCATATTGTTTTGTCTATTTTGTTACGTACAATGTTAATGCGTCCAGTTCATCAATATCTTGGAAGTCGATCTCACAATTAAATATGATGAATTTTAAAGATTGGAAAAAGAACAAGAGTAGGAACATTATTGTCGAATCTTGACCTTAGGCTACCTTTTCATCCAATTTTGACCTAATCAGCAAAATAGGCCATAATTTTAATTTAGCCTTAATTTAGAATTACTTTCAAATATTAAGAAATTTCCTTACTATCATAGTAATTACATCCTGTGAGAGTTAGAACAAATTTATTAATGTATTATTTTTATGGCATGTCATTCGCCATTCCATCGTGCCACATCATCATCTGAGGCCACGCATAGAGAAGAAATGGCCTAGCTTGGGTGTCTTAATCGGCCGCCCACGAATCTCCAAAGCTAGCTTAGTCATTGCATGTACCCCGAGGCTTGAGCTGCCATTTCAACAGTGTGCACACAGCTATTACCGTCGCCGTCCACCTTTCAAAACCAACTGTTACCATCGCCCGTCACCTCCCGTTATCTCTCTCCCCTTAACCCTGGTTAACGCGTTAAGGTTTTACCACTACTTTCGAAGCTGTGAAAAAAAAATAAAAAAGCTCCCACGCCATTTCGTCATTCAAAACATCCCGAGCCCGCGGAACCCACACCTTCCGTCTTCGTGCCCTAGCTCCGGCGATTCTTTATCTCCGTACGGCCAAGTCTCCCTCGTTCGTGCCCCATTCGCTCTGGCAAGCCCGCCTCGAACCTCCCAACTCTTGTTTGACTTGCAAGGCTTTCGTCTTCCGATTATTAGGTAAAATTTATTCATCATTTCTTCTTCTCTCTCATTCTAAGTACCGTTGTGTATAGCTCAGTCTTGTATCTGAAGCTCGCGTCGTTTCATCTTCATATCCTGCCTTCGTTGATTCTTTGTTCCGATTATTTTTACAGCATAAGATATACTTTATTCATGTGTCAACTTGTCTTTATATTTATAGTTGACAGACCTCTAACAGTCGATATAGGGTTTTTGTTGATATCAACATAATATGCTTGATATCAACTGTAAAAACCCTATATCGACTGTAAAAGGTCATCGGGTAACAGCTGGTATACTTTGTTATGGTTGATATCAACCATAATAGAGTTGATATGTGATAGGCGTACCACAAGTGCACGGTTTCTATCAAAGTAGTAATAATGTTGTCCCAAGGGAACTAGGTGTCAAATACCGACTTTTAGAGTCATTGATAGCTAGACGGTTCAAAATATAAATTAAAAAACTACTTTAAATCTAAACTATCGAATCTAGAAATCAACGACCTAATGAGAATTACAGTTTAAGAAAGCTTCGAGATTTTAGGTTTCACCTCGTTGAAAGATTTAAAGTAAAACATCAAACAAATCGAATTAGGAAACAGATTACCTTCTCTCGAAGCGTAATCCGACAGTAAACCACTTAAGGCGATCAATCCTATGGTACAGATTGTCTTCTCTCGAAGCATAATCCAGTGTCTACCTAAGCTAATCTCCTACTCTTGTGGCTTATTAGCTTAGGTAAGACCCAATGGGCACTATGATAATCGTAAATCCTCTAGTGACTTTGAAAGACTCTCGTAATTCAAGTCACAAGTTTAAATTGGATAGTCAAGTGTTACGATTCACCTCTCGGCTCTTCTCGTAACACTTAACACATATACAATATTTGGCCAAAACACATCCAAATTATATAAGCAATTTACTAAAAAAGAATATCACTAAGATTCATAGAAGAATTCCCCATGTCTCAAGGAAAAATTACGATATCATGGTAGAAGAATTACAATAAGACATTGTGAGTTAATGTATACAGAGTTGTAATAAAATTATAGCCTGTAATTTTCTTTTTGCAAACGCGATGAACAGTGGCAGTGCTCACACTTTTGTTGATTTCTTCTTCCTTTGAACTCCTTTCGCTCTAAAACTTCTGGTGTGTGTTCTCCTTCCTCATGCATAACATCCTCTCAAATTTCGTCGCAGATGGTGGTCTGTGAACTTCTCAGTGACGAACCCTAGGGCAGTGGCGAGATATATGATTTCTCTCTGAACCGTGGATTAAATTGGGGCCTCTTATTCTGAGATCTTCGCCTCTTCTTATAGATCACTTCCCTTATTTCCATTTTTGAAATAGTGGTCTAAATTGCCCGGAATCATTGTTGCTAAAATCAGGCTACAGTAACTCCGGAGGAATCAAGCAAACTCGGCTACCTGGGTTATAATTACGGCCCGTAAAGAATATTACGGCAGTGCCGTAACTTCTTATGTGGAAAAATTGGGAAGAATTATAGGTTGTAATATAAACCACGGCAGTGCCATGATTTATCCCTCATGCTTCAAATATGACTCAATGAAATTACAGCCGTAAAACCTTTAACGTAGTGTCGTAATTGCCTCTGGATGAAATTCTTCAAAAATTACGGCAGAGGAAAGGAGTGCCGTGGTTTTTTTGTAGGTCCCAGTAAACCACGGTCGTAATTATAATTACGGCCTTGCCGTAATTCAATTGAAAACTCTGTTTATCTTGAAATTTGTCGTGTAATCTCCTCTTGATGACTGAACTTCGTCTATGCACTTAGATTGCTTGAAAATCCATCAAAATGATACCTTTTTGCCTAAAATTAATTAAAAACTAGAAAAAGTGTAGATTCTGAAATATTTGACAAATAAGGCATCAAAATAAGCAAAAGAGCATGAATATGACTAAAAAAACTAATTAATTAATACAAAATATACTGTAGATTTTTGAGTCATCAAAATACACAAGGCTCAAACTTTGTTTGTCCTCAAGCAAATAAAGAAATCAATGTTGATTATGAAGAGTAAACTTTCTCATGAAAAATAAACTTCTAAAATATAATCACCTATGAAAAACTCCACCAAATGTTACATAAAATTTCAAATAAATATATCATCCTCCGAATTTAATATTTAAGATCCACAACTTAGTCAAATAAAATTTTGCAACTTGTATAATAAATAAAATTTCAATCTCATGAGTTCACCTAGTTTTAGTTTGGATCCATAATACTTTTGCTTATAGGAATAGGATCTCCAAAATCTTTTTCCACTCAAATTTTCTCTCCTTTTTTTTTTATTATTTTTGACATTCTCTAAATCGATTACCACCTTTTTTTCTGGTGACGAATTTAGAGTACACTAACCATATAGTCGATGTAATAGAACTCATATAATTTTGGTAGAAAAAATCTTGCCCTAAGATAGTAGAGTTAATGTCAAACGATCTTTCTATGGTATGCATCCATATAGATACATACTTTTTATTTGGGCTTCAACTCTTAACTTCCGTACCACCGTAAATAAATACAGTGCCAAGTAGAGGAGTCATTCTCTTTTTCTTTTCTCTCTCTTTTTTTTATCTTGACTTCAACCCATATCTTTCGTACCATCACAAATTTTATGCAGTGCCAAGTAGGAGAGTCACTTTCTCTTTATTGGATCTTGGAAATATTTCTTCTCAACAAATAGCAAAAAAGATTAAACATCAACTAGGTTAATCTATTGACATCAATTCAAAATTCATACTCATATACTCATTTTATTCAAGAAAGTAATTTCCCTCTTAGATTGCATTCATCAAACAATATACCAACCCAAAACTTCTTGCATTAATCAATGAAAAATTTCAATATGTAGATATATTGAAGAAATAAATTCAACACAAATAGGTCTATCTCCAATCACAGGCATTGACATAGACATTCATCATCAGGAAAATAATCACAATGGCAATAGTAGAAATTCCACAAAAGTAGACCACACATCATAGGCACATCATCTCAGCAATATATATATCAATCAAGATTCCATAAAGTGCAAGCATCACAGGAATCATCATAGTAAAACAGTGCACATATCAAGAACAAATTCATCATTCAAAGTTATACAATGCCAAATATCAAAATGCACCTATACACGATGCCGAATCATATCGTCAACACAAATCATAATATCATAATACAACCATATCGAATCAGTGGCAAAAACACAAAAATATCAAAATGAGGATCCACAGGCACCGGACACAAGAAGTATGACTGAGTCATCTTTCCCTATAAAAACATGAATCATTAATAGGGTATAAAGATGAATGAAACATAGATAAGAGAAGGAATACTCACAAAGCTCAAATCGTCTGCATCAGAATCTATCTCCTCGGTTGCTTCATCGGCAGGGGCAGCATCTATGGGATCATCCTGACCACCTCCATCTCCATCATCACCGCCATCCTCCCTGCCATCTCCATAACCAAATCTGTTATACAGAAAGTTTCCCATCTCTTCCATATAATTTCCAAGTTTATCAACATTTTCATGTAAATGTCCGATGGCGTCAAGCATCTTCTCCATGAGGCATCCCTGACGGTACAACTCTGTAGAAAGGCCCTGAAAACCAGGGTCATGTGCACTCGACCATCCCTTGTGAGTGCGGGCGGCTCTATGTGAAGAAGATCCTGCAGCTCTACATGAGGGGGAATCGGTAGCTCGGCGTGGCGGCGAATCCATATTCATACCAAAGGGGTCATCACCACCACCCCAGGTGGGTGGTGGTGGTACAGAATCCAAGGGTATGGGGGTAGCTTCAACAACTACGTTTGGAGAGAGCTTCCAATTTACTTGATCTTGGACCGTCGTCTCCTCTTTGTTAGGCAGCGGTAGTGTGGAAGCAAAAGAGCATCAAAATAAGGAAAATAACATGAATATGACTCAAAAAGACTAATTAATTAATATAAAATACACTATAGATTTTTGAGTCATCACATACAGGCACAATATGGATGAGGGAAATTTTAGAAAGGCATCTTGAAAGGTGTAGAAGAATGATGAGGATGGAGCAAACTGATTTTGTAGCCTTGTGTCATACCTTATAGAACACATGTGAACTAAAGCCCTCAAGAAATATATCAACTCTTGAGAAGGTTGGTATTATTGTTTATATATTAGCATGAGGTTCGTCAAATAGGCAAACACAAGAAAGATTTCAGCATTCAGAAGAAACTATAAGTAGGATCTTTAACGAAGTATTGAAATCAGTATGTAAGTTTGCAAAAGTTTTGATAGACCCAACTGATAGATAATTTTGAGAGATTCTACAACAAATATTATGTGATGGTCGTTATATACCTCATTTTAAGGTATGTTATGATTATTTATCAAATGTTATAACTAAATGAATTGTATCATTCTAATCCAATTGCAATGGATGCATCTTTATATTTCTATAGGATTCCATTGGGGCTATTAATGGTACACATGTGGATGCAGTTATTCCACTTCATGATCAATTGCGGTTTATAGGTAGAAAGGGTCGACCAACCCAAAACATCTTCGCTGTATGTTTATTTGATATGAGGTTTACATATGTACTAGTTGGATATGAGGGTTCTACACATGATGCTCGTGTTCTGTTAAAAGCACTCCCGTTAAACTTTCCAAAACCTCCTCCATGTATATTATTCCATTATAGAATATTTTATCAAATTATTCTAATTCTTACTTAAAATTCTATATGAAAATTATAGGAAAGTATTATTTAGTTGATGTTGGATACTTACAAATGAGTGGGTATCTTGGCCCATATAGAGCAGTGAGGTATCATCTCCAAGAGTATCAACAAGGTCATCCACCACAAGGCCTTAAAGAAGTATTCAATAAAGCACACTCATCTCTTAGAAGTCGCATTGAATGAAGTTTTAGAGTGTGGAAGAAAAGAAAGAATGTATTACAGGATATGCCATTGTTTCCATATGAAACACAAGTGAAGATTGTAGTTGCGTCAATGACACTACATAATTATATTAGGAAAACAACAAGATCTGATGTGATTTTTCTAGAAGTTGATGCTAATGTTGATTTCACTTCAGAAGATGATTTAGAAGAAAATGAGGAACCTGTTGAAGTAGAAGTATAGACCACTTCAATATATATGCAGCGTAATCAAATTGCTTTGAGTTTAATGACATCAAATATGTAGTCAAAATACTTTTTAATATGTATGATAGTAGTGACAATATGCAACTATTTTGTATATGATTTTTTTATTATAATGTTTATTTATATGAACTAGATGGTACAATTATAATGGTGAGTTTGATATACTTTATAATATTATATACAGGATCCTCATGTAGAAAACATAGGAGAAATTCTTGCAAAATTTTATAAAAATATTTCTGCTTAGCAGCACAGCACAACACAAAAAAAAAAAAAAAAAAAAAAAAAAAAATCAAAAGCTGTGTAGCTAACAGTTTCAAACTTTTCCCAACAGAACCTTTTGAACCAGCACTTTCTGAACCAGCAAAAGCTAAAAGTTCTAAATGGGCCAAACAGACCCATATTTGGCAAAAATAGAACTGCATAAAGAAAGCCAAATCCTATATTAAAATTTTGGCCCAAGCTTGATTCATAACCAGTTGATCATCCAACTTAATCTATATTAGATTCATTGAGCTATGTGAACTTGGATCCAAACTTGAACCTGATTCATGTTTTGATCAAACTCAATTTCACTGATGAAATTGGATTCAAGCATATCCAAATACAATCCAAGTTGCTCATGGCCCAATTAACTAGCACTAGTCCTAGTTTATTTCAACTCAACTGATCATATTATGATCAAATTCGATTCAAGCCTATTGTCTGCCCGCTTTGCTACCATAGTCTAATCAAGTAGACCTAATTTGCTTTCAATTTAATAAGTTCAATCAAGATTAGTGAACCCGATTTTGAAATCAATGTCCAACTTAAATTTGAATTGAGTCTAATGTTGTAGCAATGTCAACACCAAACTAAATCAATTGCTATTGCACTTCACTGCTTTAAGTTTAAAATCAGACCTTCTAAAGATTATTTCTCATATTTTAGCTTTCTAAAAGCTAACTCTAATATTTTATTCTTCTAAATACTATCTTTAATATTTTTTAGTCTTCCAAAAGCTATCTTTGACATTTTACTCTTCTAAAAGACCATCTCTGACATTTTAACTTTCTAAAGGCTATTTATAATATTTTAGTTTTCTAAAGATAGAAGACTATTTATGATTTTTTTTTAGTTTTCCAAAGGCTATCTTTGATATTTTAACCTTCCAAAGGCTATCTCTAATATTCTAGCTTTCTAAAGGCTATTTATGATATTTTTAACCTTCCACCATCTATGATATTTTAACCTTTCAAAGACTATCTCAGATGTTTTAGCCTTTTAAATGCTACTCCTAATATTATTCGCCTTCTAGGGGCTATTTTGACATATTAGTCTTCCTAAGACTATTTTTGATATTTTCACTTTGTAATATCTTTGCCATTTTAACCTTCTCAAGGCTATTTCTGATATATTAGCCTTTCTAAGGTTATTTATGACATTTTAGCCTTCTAAAGGCTATTTCTAATATTTTTGCCTTCTTAAGGCTATTTATGATATTATAGCCTTCTAAAGGGTACTTTTGACACATTAACCATCTTAAGATTAAGTATGACATATTCACTTATTTTGGTCATTTAAAGGTTATGTTTGATATTTTGCTTTTCAAATGCCATTTTTGATATTTGAGCCTTCCAAATGTTATTTTGAATATTTGGCCCAAGGGTTTGTTATGATATTTCGAATGTTTGGCCTAAAGGCTCGTTCACCCATTTTAGCTTTCTAAAGACTAATTCACATAGATCATGTCTTTGAAAGGCTAATTCAGATACATCATCTCTCTAAGGTGACACACGCTATTAGCAATATTATTTGCGAGATGTGTACGTCAATACTAAGTATTGGGACATAATTCCTTAATATTGTTATAGTATCGCTCACCGCTAATTGAAATTAGATAGACATTCTTGCAAAGGAATTTCTCCTAGTTGGCTTCATTGGAAGTTGCAGCTTCAAGTGGCGGAGCTGTACTCCGGCGACCTACTACAATCGATCCATTGGCACTTTCTTTGCTTCTAGCAAATCATAGAAGGGAGAAGGGAAGTAGGGAAAGGGGGAGATGAGGCTCGGTTGTTTCTCTTACCCATGAAAGAAAAACAATGTGTCATGAAGGACTCGACTCACTAAAAAACTCAATCCAGAAAAAAATTTTCACAGCAGGTATCCTAATCTTCCCTTATGATTTCAAAGCGTCCACATAAATCACGGTGAAAAGTCAAAATACATGACTTCTCGTCAGAATGCACGAAATTCTGACTGCACTTTTAACCCAGGTTCAGTTGCAAAATTTAGAAATTTCGCATGTGATCATGCGTCTTCTTTCTCATCGTGGCAAATCACCGTGAGCTCTCTTGTCTTCTTTGCTAGCTAATCTCCTTCAACAATAGTTCACTCTTCACCATCATCGAAGAGTTTCCCTCCATGTTCTCCAATGAATTCCTGCATCCTCCACACTCTCCCACGATTTCTGAGGAGGCTTTCTGATGGCCTCCTCTCTGTCTCTCTCCGATGGCTTCTTATAAGTTTTTTACCTTTTTTTATTAAAATATTTCTTTGAATTTTCATCTCCCTCCACCAACGTTGTCTTTTCTGAACAACTGCTTTCAAAACGCTACATTGGTGATGTTGTTTCATAAACAAAATCGATGAGCTGTATTTGATAGTACAATATATATTGTTTTAGCTATTACAGCTGATTGATTTATAAAAATAGTAACAAGATGCTGGCCAGCCATATATACTTTACAAAAATATCTTAAAAAATAAAATAAATGAATCAGCTGACTCATTATATAGTATTAGCATGTTACTTAATTTAGGGTTGAAAAATAACCTCGCCAAAGAACCCTAAGTAGGGTTTTGGAAGCAACTATCAGAAGAAAACAATGTCTTCCAAGAGTGGTAGAGATTTAGAGACAGTTTTTAATAAGGAAAGATAAAAAAAACTTAAGGGTATGTTTCTTTCGAAGGAAAACTTGAGGGAAATGAAAGAAAAATAAGTTTTTCATTGTTTCCTTAGGTGGAAGGAAAAGTTTGAGTGGAAAAGTGGATGAAAAATTTTATAACTTTTCCTTTGAAACTTTTCGCCCAAATTGGACGAAAAAGTTGGAGAAAATACAATGCCACTTTGCCCAACTTTCAAAATTAATTTTCCTTCTTCTTTTCTTTCATTCCAAGAAAACAGAATATGAATTTTTTTCTTTCCCTCAAATTTTCTTTCTTTGCAGTTTTTCATTCCTTATAATTTTTCTTCCTTCCAAGGAGACAGAGGATAAAAGAAATCATCAGAGAGGAAGGAGGCTGCCATAAATCGTCAGAGAATGTGAAAGATGCCGTAATTCATGGGAGGGCATGGAGGCCACCAAAACTCCGTGATCACGGTGAACAGTAGATGATCGTCGGAGGAGATCATGCTAGGAAGACCAAAGAAGAGAGCTCATGGCGATTCATCGCGACGAGAAAGAAGACATGGGATCGCATGTGAAATTTATAAAATTTATAACTGAACCTGGGTTAAAAGTGTGGTCAGAATTTCGTGTATTCTGATTAAAAATCATGTATTTTGATTTTACGCTGTGATTTTGTGCGGACGTGATGCCGCAGGTACCCTTCCAAAATGTTTTCGGGGCGCATGGGCTAACCATCTGTCACCAATGTCCCGCAGCCCAATGTTCAAGGTTCAAATTGGTTTTCCTACTCGACGATTCATGTTTATAATCATTTTGAACTACTATAGCAAATTTTGCTCGCATCATGTTTATAATCATTTTGATTAAAGTTTCAGTGTTTTCTTATGACTTAGTCACATGCAAATGTTTTTCATATTACTTAGTCGCATGCAAATCAATTTGATTAAAGGATTTACTAATTTATGTTTGTCGGCGGCATTAAGAAAAAAAAATATTTTAGTGACTTGATGTTTTGTGGCAATCAAGTAAATAAAGAGAAATTTTTAATGTCGAAATGTATGATTTCTTACTTTACGCTGTGTATACTAGAGAGTACGGGATTTGAGAAGGGAAGAGATTTTGAGTAGAATATTGAGAGGGAGAGGATTGTTGGACACGTGAGAGTCACATGCCAATGTTTGTGAACAGAGGCGGATCCAGGACCCGAGGGTATGTGGAAGCAGTACAAAAAGAGAATACAATTATACAAATATAATATCAATGAAAACAAAAATTTTATATTAATATATTTGAATGCATATACAACAATGTTATAATTGCCCTCGGAGAGTTTTCATAGATTGAAATCTTTGAATTATCAATTCATTATCAATCAAAAACATCTTTTTCAATATAAGTTACTAAATAATCATTTATCCATTGATCTCTTATTTAATTTTTTAATCTATTTTTAATAATTTTTATTGTAGAAAAAGATCTCTATAATATAGTAATGACAATTGGTAAAATAAAAACTAATTTTATAAGTATATAAACTAATCAAACAATATTTCTTGAGATTACAGCATTTATAGATGCAGCGATTAATTTTTCTTGTCAAGGAGGCGGAGCAACCAGAGTCCAAAGGAGGCGCTTGAGATTACAGGCGTCAGACGCAGCCATTAATTCCTCGTTGAGAGGGTGGATTTGCATCCTCAGATTGGGGAAATAAGAAGCGGACAGGTTTTTGAGTGTCGTGTCGTGTGTGTGAATAGGTAAGAATAAGATAGAGAAAAGATTTGATTTGACCATTGAAGATTTACTTTAACATTAAAATTTTAATGATAATATTTATCTTATATTACATGTGTCATCAGAGTTTACAATTTAATTTATTTTAACCACTCACCTATCACATCAATTTAACACAGCGCATCAGATTTTAGCAAATAAAATGGAGAGCAAGGGCAATTAGGGGGGCAATACAGTTTATGCATTAGTAAATTTTTATTCTAGTGGGGGCAAACAGTAATATATATATATATATATATATATATATATATATATATATATATATATAATATTTTAATTATATATATGTATACAAAGAAGATTGACTAATTCAGTGGGGGCAATTGCCCCCACTAGGCTCTACCTGGCACCGCCCCTGTTTGTGAACAGAGTTTAGCATTGTCTGCTTCAGCTGCAGTGGTGAGCAGCGTCTGCGGCAACCAGAGGTGACCAACGGCATCTACTGTGAGCGTTGACGAAAGAGGAGGGGAGGCTAAGTGGCAACAAGTGTCGATGGAAGGGGAGGGGAGGACGAGCGGCTGTGAGGGAGGGGAGGACAAGTGGTGACTAGTGGCGTCTGCTGTGAGTGTCGACGGAAGGGGAGGGGAGGACAAGCGGGACGAGCTGCAGAAGGAAGGGGAGGGGAGGTCGAGCGATAGTAGTGGAAGGAAGGGGAGGGGAGAGAGCAGTGGCTGCGACTGAGAGCAGCAGCGGCGGTGACTAGCAGGAGACAGACGCAGATCTAGGACCCGAGGGTATGTGGGGGGTAGTACAATAGAGAGTACAATTATACAAAGATATAAATACAATATTAAACAAAAATTTTATATTAATATATTTGAATATATTTATAAAGATGTTACAATTGCCCTCGGCGAGTTTTTATAGACTGAAATATTTGAATTATCAATTCATTGTCAATAGTATAAAAAACATCTTTCTCAATATAAGTTACTAAATGATCATTTATCCATTGATCTCCCATCCGATTTCGTAATATATTGTTAACAATTTTCATTGCAAAAAAAGATCTCTCTACTGTAGCAGTGGCTACTCGCAAAATAAGAGCTAGTTTTATAAGCATATAAACTATTGAAAAAATAATATTTCTTTTTGATTTAAATAATTTTTCTGCCAGAGCTATAATTCCTTTTAATATTAAAAATTTATCACTTGCGCACATATCAATTATGTAAGTATCAAGTTGGTTTTCAAAGTGTTATTAAATCTACATCAGAAAACTCAGAGGGGTAAAATTGAGCAAGAAGAATTAGTTTTTTCTTATCAAAAGTTGAAAAATAATTATCAGGATTAAGACATGCAACACATAGAAGTAATTCAGAATTTATTTCATTAAATCGATCATTAAGCTCTTGAAGTTGTCGATCTAAAACAATATAAAATAACCCAGCACGATATTTATCTATATTAAGTTCCCGTTGAATTTCACAACGTCGCCTCCCTTTTACAATAAAGATTGCATTCATATTAGGAATATCAATTTCATTAGTTTTGTAAAATATAGATACTTCATCTAATAATGACTCCCATCCATTATCCCTCATCATTTGTAGATGTTGTTTATAAATTCTAACCAACGTCATGGCATTGATAATATCTTGATCTTTTCTTGTAATTCCTTTTAATATTAAAAATTTATCACTTGCGCACATATCAATTATGTAAGTATCAAGTTGGTTTTCAAGTGTTATTAAATCTACATCTGAAAACTCAGAGGGGTAAAATTGAGCAAGAAGAATTAGTTTTTTCTTATCAAAAGTTGAAAAATAATTATCAGGATTAAGACATGCAACACATAGAAGTAATTCAGAATTTATTTCATTAAATCGATCATTAAGCTCTTGAAGTTGTCGATCTAAAACAATATAAAATAACCCAGCACGATATTTATCTATATTAAGTACCCGTTGAATTTCACAACGTCGCCTCCCTTTTGCAATAAAGATTGCATTCATATTAGGAATATCAATTTCATTAGTTTTGTAAAATATAGATACTTCATCTAATAATGACTCCCATCCATTATCCCTCATCATTTGTAGATGTTGTTTATAAATTCTAACCAACGTCATGACATTGATAATATCTTGATCTTTTCTTTGAAATGCTTGTGATAATTCATCAGTAATTTATAAAATATTTTTCATTAAATATAAAACACAAAATCAAATGTTTGTATTGATTCTAAAAGCCCTTTTGCTTCAGCTCTTTGTTCTGAACTTAATACTTCTTCTACAATTATCTCAAGTACATCAATCAAACAAGTATCACTTGGTCATTTTAAACTAGTTTTTTGATTTAAACCACATCCACTTTTTAACTCACATTTTGCTAATCCTTCTTTTACTTTAGCAATTTGTTTTTCTCGAAGCATATCCACTCGTTTGCATGAGCCCCCAACAATATTCAGTAAGACAGATACTGATGACACCAAAATATATAGTAATTTTTATGTCATTTCATGAGTGTTTTTGTGTCATATTCATAGACTTTGCTTATTTTTATGCCTTTTTTTATCAATATTTGCGGAATCTACACTCTTTTCTATTTTTGATGATTTTCAGGCAAAAAGACATGTTTTTCAATCGATTTCGAGCAAACCAGATGTATAATTGAATTCACAACGTCAAGAGTGGATCACACGTTAAATTTTAGAAGAATCAGAGCTTCAAAGAAAATTACGGCACCCCCAATATGACTTTTACGGTATCGTAATTTGACGGCAGACTCATCAAAATTACGGTACCCCCGTAACACTCTTTACGGTGCCGTATTTTGAGATTTTTCTGACCAGAGATTTCATGAAGATTATGGCACTGCCGTAAACATTTTTACGGGCTGTAATATGGGCGTAATTCTGGGCAGAGATTTGATGAAGTTTACGGTACCACCGTAACGGAATTTACGGTACTGTAATGCAGGATGGTTTTCCATCCGAGAAATTACTGACATTACGGCATGACCGTAAGGTATTTTATGGTGCCATAATCCCAGAAGATTTTCATCCGAAAGCTCTCTGTTCAAATTACGGCATTGCCGTAATATCCATTACGGTCGTAATTCCAAGTCAAAAACGCAATTTTTGCTGGTTTGAATCTTGCGCGGACCATAACTTTTGATCCAGAGCTCCAAATCAAGATCCGAAAGTTGCTGCAGATTTGTATTAAAGAGGAGAAGACGCACGAAGTGGAGGAAGGAATGTTTATCAAGTATCGAGAGAGAAATCGATAGAGAGGCTGTTAGGGTTTGGCCTCACTCCGAGAGGCGTAGAGGGCACGTCTCTCTGTGATTTTCACTCAGAAGCTTCGTCTAGAGGAGAGGAGGATGCACCAGAAGTTTCAGAGCAAAAGGAATTCGATTGAAGGAGGAATGAAGAAAAGAATGCCGCTGGCACTGTTCATACGCGTGATTACAACTGTAATTTCTATTACAGCCGTGTTGTAAAGTTTATTTCTTCCTTCTCTTCAATTTATGATACTTTGAAACTATGGTTGATTGTATTTCTTTCTCCATGCAAGCTTAAACATATTTGGGACATGGGTTTAATCCCTTTGATTTTATATGATTAGATAACTTTTTATTTCGTCAAGATAATTTTGCCATGATAATTTTACCTATGTGATTATTGTTCTAAATTTCTTCTTAGTTTACTTCTTGTCATCATGTTTAGAGTTCTCGCAATAAGGACCGAAAGGTGATTTGCTTGAGAATTGGAACCCTAAAATTGATAAATATGAACTCACCGTAAGAGATTAGGTTAAAGTTCTTATTTCTTTATTTTAGTGACGTGATTGCCATGTTGATAATTATGAACCTAGGATTAAGTTAGTGTGTCAAACGTGGAGATCTTGCACGAAAGTGAGGATCGGAACGTTGGAGCACCATTGGTAGAACTTGTGTTGAGACTCGGATACATGAAAGTGATCCTTGAGATTCCACTTGAGACAATCAACTTAGAATTCGGATGCACGAAAGTGATCTTTGAATTCTTTGATTGATGATTTACTTATCATTAGCCTGGGATAAATCCTGCGCGAAAGTGAGGATTGGTCCCTGCATGATTGTCTGCACGAAAGTGAGATAATCCCTTTATGAAGTAAATTATGTCTTTATCATAACAAGATTTGATTGACGACTTTTTATTCATATCTAGTCATTGAAATCAAGGTGGATGAAACCCTAGTCCCAGTTCTCTCTCTGATTATCTTTTAGCGTACTTTTCTTGCATAGTTTACTTCCATTATATTCGGTTTGCTTAGCTAGTGAGAAATCAATTATTTGGTACTTAACAATAAGGTCTCTATAGGATTGATATTTTCTTTATTACTTCGAGTATCCGTGCACTTGCAAACACTGCAAGTTAGGGACAACAAGTTTTTGGAGCCATGCCAGGGAGTGACAATAGCCCTGTACACCAATACCTTTGGCCGCGACCCCTGAAATGAGTCTACCTGCTTGTATTTAAAAGTGTGTCCTTTCGGATCACAACAAGTTTTTGGTGCCATTGCCGGGGATTAGTCCTAGGTACACGCCAAACAACTTGGGATATATCAAGTTTTTGGCACCGTTGCCGGGGACCTTAGTTTTGTTAATATCAAAATAGTTGTTAGTATTGCTAGACTATGTTTTATTTGTTTTAGATTTAACTTTGTTTTGTTTCTTTTAGCAGGTTTTGGATTTTCACAATTGTGACAGAACTGAGAATTTCTAAAATTTGTGAATTTACTTGTGTTTTAGATTTTCTATTTTGTTAGATATTCTGAAAAAAAAAAGTTTTATTTGATTGGTACTGGATTATCTTTCTGTCCTTGATAGATTTGAAGATGTCTTTTAATTACAACTCTTGGGCAACTGAAAGGAGAGAGGAATACATGTCATACAAAGATGATTCATCATGCACTATTCAAGATAAGTTAAATCAATTTTAGACTCTTATAGGCAACCGGCTATTACATCTTATTCTTCTATTACATGTGATATTTGTGGATATTTTGATCATTATTCCTCTGATTGCCAATTTTTAAATCTCAATTTATCATGGAACGAATCTGATCAATTATATTCTAGATGGGAAAACCAAACTTCTTTTTATGATAATTGCTCTAACCATGTTTCTGAACCTTATTTTGAGGACACTGAAGAATCTAGGTTAGAAACTATGCTTGAAAAATTCATGTCAAATCAAAACCAATTTATGACAAGTCAAAATAAAGAAATTGAGGATCTTAAGGGAATAATATGTCAACTTGTTTCTTGGGTAGAATCTTTAACTACTAATTCTGAAATTTTGGAAACCCAGTTAGCACAACAAGCATGTTTATTTGAGTTTGAAACTGAAGAACTTGATTTAGAAAAATCTCCCTTTGATTATGATTGTTTTGAGATTGAGCCTTATGTGAATATTAATGAATCTCACTCTGATTTTGATGATTGTAAAATTGATTCTTCTGATAAATTGTTTGTAAAAAAGTTTGAGAAAATTGATTTTGAAAAACCCTCTTTTGATGTTATATCATTTATGGTTAAATCTGATGAGTTTGATAAAGGGTTGAAAATTACAAACATTGATGAGCCCCACTTTGATTTTGGTGATATTGCTGAGATTAATGATAAGTCTTTTGTGGTTGACTCTAATTCTATTGATTCTGATAAATCTCATTATGATTTTTTGAATGATTCTGATTTTGACTCTTTTGATGATGAATTGTTTGTGAAAAGACTTAGGGAAAATAATTTTGAACATTCTCACTTTGATTTTGATGATAATTTTGAAATTGACAAGTTATTTAATGAAGGGATTGAGGAAATTGATAAAGATTTGAATGTTACAAACACTGATGAATCTCACTCTGGTGTTTTGCCCATATCTTTTGTTGAATCTTTTGATGAATTTGAAAAATTGAGTTTTATTGAGGAATCTAATAAGAGACATAAAAATTATTTTGATGATCCAATGCTTATATCTTTTGATCAAAGTCCTACTCTTATGACAATTGAAAATATAAACTTGAAGAAATGACTTATGATTTTGCTTACTAACAAATTTAGGAAGATTATTGAATATCCTTTTAGTAGAGTTGAAAATTTTGAATATCTTAATTTTTGCATATTTAAGAAAGCCACTTTGATTGTGATTCATATGCAATTCTGGATTTTTGGATTAGTGGCTAAAAGTTTTGGACAAAGGAAATGCAGAAAATTATTTGCTCTTTACTTTGGTACTGATTCACCTGTTTCACCATGATTTTTGAGTTTTGGTCAAGCTATTGACCTAAAATTAGCGCTTCTTGGGAGGCAACCCAAGTATTATCACTTAGCTTACTTTCCTTTATTTTAATTTTCCTTTAGGACTAATTTTTACAATTTTTTCTGTAGAAATCGAGACTTGACGCGAAATTACGGCACTACCGTAATATTCTTTACGGTACCGTAATCCCAGTTAATCTTAACCAGAGAGTTTTAACTCGTTACAATACCGCCGTGAATTTCTTTACAGTATCGTATTTTGTGACAAAGTCCTCCCGAGAGTTAACTCGTTTTACGACCGTACCGCAAATTTGTTTACGGTGCCGTAATTTTTGAATTTTTAAAATTTTAAAATTTTGAATTTTGAATTTTTCGAATTTAAAAAAAAAATTCTGACTGATTTTACGCCAATACCGTAACCATGTTTACGGTACCGTAATGTCTGCATATTTCTGACCCGAGAATTTGTGTCAATTACGGCACCGCCGTAAAGAACATTACGCCTGTAATTATTGAACTGCAGTTTGCTTATTTGACTAGGTGTTTTCTCGCATTAATTTTAAGAAACTAGTTTGGGAAAATTTTTGATCTTCGACACAACATTGAAGTACTCATCTTTGTCTATCATCTGGATATTTTTGCTAAATTTTAAAGTCTATGGATTATTCTAAAACCCATAGCAACTTTTCGATTCTGATAAATTTCTGCAGTAGTTTATTTTGACTAATCTGATTAGCACTTTTGCTGCAACTTTTTAAGATGTTTCAATGACTTGAAACCTTGATTTTTCACATGAAATATGAAGTTCGTGTGTCTTTCTATCTTGTGGATTAATTGTTTTCATGAAAATAATTTCTGATCATTTTAGGACACATGACAACTTTTCGAATCTGATTAACTTTTGTGCAGTTTTTGCAGTTCTGTAATCTGAGTAGCCTTCTTTCTGCTTATGCCCTAAATTCCTAACAGATTTTCATCCTTTGATTTTTATACATTTGAAAAGAACATATCTTGTTCTACAACCTGGTGTTGTCCATTTTCTATTTGGATAATTAAATTTTATTCTAGGGTATGGCTACTTTTCATAAAAAATTCAAAAACTGCACTGTTTGCTTTCTACCTGTTATTGCTTCTTTTGCCTCCAGATCCAGAAATCTTCAAGAGCAACTGTCTTCCACCTCTAGCTACCACTACATTTGCCTCCGACATCACTGTTTCCAGCCGTCGACACTAGATTATACCATCTGTAGATTCTTACTTCTTCTACTGCCTCTTATTCTATTGATTTTATTTATTTATGCAGCAGACTCTTCATTAGTAACTGCTTTTTTTTTTCTTCTCTGCAGTGCTATCTCTCGCATCCACTGGCTGACGATCTCACCTCCAGGACTGTATTCTCTAGCAGGCCACTAGAGATTACTCACTCTACTGTCGGCACCATCATCATCATTGCTAGCAGCTTTTCAACTAGCATCTGTTCCACCTCTACTTCTCAGCTGCATCAGCTCTTTCCACCAGGACTCCTCTAGACCCTTGATAACATCCCTGATTCTTCTTTGAGAAAATTATTTTTATCATTATTTTTGTTAGGGACTATTTTTAGACTGAGCCTTATGTATCTTAAATTGTGCAGGTAAAATTTTCAAAAGGCACACCTTTGGACTTTGCAGCATCTGCCCTGACACTATTTTTGGTCTGAGCCTTATGTATTTTTAGTTAGAGCTTGACATATAGTTTTGTGAGTGTTGCTTACACTCTCTTGTGATTATTCGATTTGATATGATTATCTACACTTTTCTTCTCTTAGATCCATCACTTTACATCCATTGCATTATTTGAGCCTTATGTGATTATACGGATCTATCACTTTGCATCTTTTGATTGTATAAGTTTGATGTTTCACACCTTTTTAATTTTGACATTATTGATGTTTGAAAATTTTTATAGAAGTGTAGAACTTTCTTGATGATAATTGAATTCATGCATGAGATTAAGACAAGACCTATTATGTTGAATTTATTTCTCTAATACATATTTGCTTTTGAAATTTTTCATTGATTGATGAATGAGATTTTGGGTAGATGTATTATTTGATGAATTTAGTTTAAATGTGAAGCTATTTCTTTGAATAAAACTAGCATATGAGTATGATTTTTGAATTGAAGTTGATTGATCAATTTAGTTGATATTCATGCTATTTGCTATTTGTTGGGAAGAAAGATTCCTTGATCCAAATAAAGTGATGACTCCCCTATTTGGCACTATGTAAAATTGACAGTGGTACCGAAGGACATGGGTTGAAGTATAAAAAAGGAAAAGAGAGAAAAGAGAAAAAGAAAAAGCATGTGTCTATGTGGGTGCATGTCATGAGAGGGATCAATCCACATTAATTTTGCTATCTTTGGTAAAAATCTTCCTATTAAAAAGATATGAGTTCTATTACATTGATTATGTGATCAGTGTACTCTAACTTCGTCACCAGAAAAAAAAGTGGTAATCGAATTAGAGAATGTGGACGATACAAAAATAGAAACAAAAAAGGGGGAAAAAAATTGTGAGTGGAAAAAGATCTTGGAAATCCTATTCCTGTAAACAAAAGTTGATAGTTATAAATTGAAACTAGATGAAATATTGAGATTGAAATTCTACTTATTGTACACGTTGCAAAATTTTATTTGATTAAGTTGTGGATCTCGAGAATTGAATTCAAAGAGTGATGTGTTTATTTGAAATTTTTTGAAGCAATTGGTGAGATTTTTCATTGGTGATTGTATTTTAGAAATTTATTCTTCATGAGAAAGTCCATGCCTATGATCAATTTTTGATTTTTGATTTTTGCTTGAGGACAAGCAAAGTTTGAGCCTTATGTGTTTGATGACACCAAAATATATAGTAATTTTTGTGTCATTTCATGAGTTTTTTTGTGTCATATTCATAGACTTTGCTTATTTTTATGCCTTTTTTTATCAATATTTGCGGAATCTACATTCTTTTCTATTTTTGATAATTTTCAGGCAAAAAGGCATGTTTTTGAATCGATTTCGAGCAAACCAGAAGCATAATTGAATTCACAATGTCAAGAGTGGATCACACATTAAATTTCAGAAGAATCAGAGCTTCAAAGCAAATTACGGCACCCCCAATATGACTTTTACAGTACCGTAATTTGACTGCAGACTTAGATCAAAATTACAGTACCCCCGTAACACTCTTTACGGTGCCGTATTTTGAGATTTTTTCGACCAGAGATTTCATGAAGATTACGGCACTGCCGTAAACATTTTTACGGGCCGTAATATGGGCGTAATTCTGGACAGAGATTTGATGAAGTTTATGGTACCATCGTAACGGAATTTACGGTACCGTAATGCAGGATGGTTTTCCATCCGAGAGATTACTGACATTACGGCATGGCCGTAAGATATTTTACGGTGCCGTAATCCCAGAAGAATTTCATCCGAAAGCTCGCTGTTCAAATTACGGCACTGCCGTAATATCCATTACGTCCGTAATTCCAAGTCAAAAACGTGATTTTTGCGGGTTCGAATCTTGCGCGGACCATAACTTTTGATCCAGAGCTCCAAATCAAGATCCGAAAGTTGTTGCAGACTCAAATTAAAGAGGAGAAGACACACGATGTGGAAGAAGGAATCTTTATCAAGTATCAAGAGAGCAATCGATAGAGAGGCGGTTAGGGTTTGGCCTCACGCCGAGAGGTGTAGAGGGCACCTCTCGCCATGATGTTCACTCAGAAGCTTCACCTGGAGGAGTGGAGGATGCACCAGAAGTTTCAGAGCAAAAGGAGTTCGATTGAAGGAGGAATCAAGGAAAGAACGCCGTCGGCACTGTTCATACGCGTGATTACGGCTGTAATTTCTATTACAGCCGCGTTGTAAAGTTTATTTCTTCATTCTCTTCAATTTATAATGCTTTAAAACTATGGTTGATTGTATTTCTTTCTCCATGCAAGCTTAAACATATTTGGAACATGGGTTTAATCCCCTTGATTTTATATGATTAGATAACTTTTTATTTCGTCAAGATAATTTTGCCATGATAATTTTACCTATGTGATTATTCTTCTATATTTCTCCTTAGTTTACTTTTTTTCATCATGTTTAGAGTTCTCACAATAAGGACCGAAAGGTGATTTGCTTGAGAATTGGAACCCTAAAATTGATAAATAGGAACTCACCGTAAGAGATTAGGTTAAAGTTCTTATTTCTTTATTTTAGTGACGTGATTGCCATGTGATAATTATGAACCTAGGATTAAGTTAGTGTGTCAAACGTGGAGATCTTGCGCGAAAGTGAGGATCGGAACGTTGGAGCACCATAGGTAGAACTTGTGTTGAGACTCGGATGCACGAAAGTGATCCTTGAGATTCCACTTGAGACAATCAACTTAGAATTCGGATGCACAAAAGTGATCTTTGAATTCTTTGATTGATGATTTACTTATCATTAGCCTGGGATAAATCCTGCGCGAAAGTGAGGATTGGTCCCTGCATGATTGTTTGCACAAAAGTGAGATAATCCCTTTATGAAGTAAATTAAGTCTTTATCATAACAAGATTTGACTTACGACCTTTTATTCATATCTAGTCATTGAAATCAAGGTGGATGAAACCCTAGTCCTAGTTCTCTCTTTGATTATCTTTTAGCGTACTTTTCTTGCATAGTTTACTTCCATTATATTCGGTTTGTTTAGCTAGTGAGAAATCAATTATTTGGTACTTAACAATAAGGTCTTTGAGGGATCAATATTTTCTTTATTACTTCGAGTATTTGTGCACTTGCGGACACTACAAGTTAGGGACAACAAGTTTTTGGAGCCATGCTAGGGAGTGACAATAGCCCTGTACGCCAATACCTTTGGCTGCGACCCCTGAAACGAGTCTACCTGCTTGTATTTAAAAGTGTGTCCTTTCGGATCACAACAAGTTTTTGGCGCTGTTGCCGGGGATTAGTCCTAGGTACACGCCAAACAACTTGGGATACATCAGATACTAAATTAAATAATGAAGCATCTTGAATTTCATTTTTTGAAATAGAAACAAGTGTGAGTTGAAGTTGATGTGCAAAATAATGAATGTAGAATGCTGATGAATTATCTCTAATAAGTAAACTTTTTTAAACCATTTAGTGCACCTTGCATATTACTAGCACCATCATAACTTTGACCACGTATTCTTAATAAACTTAGTTTATACTTACAAAACAAAGACTCTATTGCTATTTTTAAAGATATTGCACTTGTGTCACTAACATGTATGGTAGCAAGAAATCTTTTTAAGACTCTTTATTTTTATTTAGAAACCATAAAGCAATTGTCATTTGTTCTTTATTAGATATATTTCTTGATTCATCTATAATAATTGTAAATAATTCATCTCCTAACTCATTAAGTATAGCATTAGTTGTTTCTTGTGCAGCAACATTTACTATATCTTTTTGAATATTGGGAGCAATCATTGATTATTTTCTGGTGAATTTTGTAACACTACATTGTTTATTAATTCATTATGTTCAGTTAAAAGCTTAAGAAGTTCAAGAAAGTTACATTGATTAGTGGATATTTTAGATTCATGATGACCACGGAAAGCTAATCCTTGGCACAAAAGAAATCTTACACAATTAATTGATGCATTTAATCGAGTACGATATATATTTCAAGATTGTTCAAATTGTTTAAATAAAATAGTTTCTATATGTTGACTTTCTCTCATTAAGATATTACACTTGCCTAAAGCTTGATTATGTGCACTATTAGGCCCCCAACATGTATCTTAAACCTTTCTTTCTTATTCCAATTTGAAAACCCCTCAGAAACAAAAGAATCTCCAACTCTTTGACAACCCAAATCTGGTTTAAAGAGATAACAACATAAACAGAAAGCAGTATCTTTTGAAATGTTATATTATAACCAATTAGCAAATTCATTAAACCAAGAAGGACAAAATCTTCTAAAAACATTTTCACTTTTTTTTTGAGGAAAATTATGTTGTCTAGGTTGGGCATGGTCCCCTTTATAAATATGCTCTTCTTATTTTATCTCGATCATTAGTATGATATTCAGAAATTTTAACTCTTAATCCTAGATCAACAAGAAGATCTTCTAAATTAAACTCACTACATAATTGTTTGGATGATTCTTCTTTTATCTTTACATATTTTTTTTCTAATGAGTTAATGAATTTTCTACAATAGATTTTTCTATTAAGAAATTTATCCATATTCTAATAAAATGAGTTATTTCACTATATAAATTATATAAAATATAGGAATACAATTGTGTGAATCTAGAAAAACTTTATGATTGGATAACTAAAATTTTAATAAAAGATGAAATTCTGAAAAAAATTTTAATGAAAGATGAAATGCTGAATATATAGAGAAAGAAATGATACGGGCTACTAGGCACCAGCAATGTGTCCGATGGCCGATGCAAGCTATGGGGCAAGCTGCAAAGCAAAGGTGCGTAGGAGCGTAGGCTGCGCAGCCATAGGGGCTTGGCCGCGTAGGTAGATGCATAGCAGGCTAGCAATGTAGGAGCTTGGCCGCTTGGGAGGTGGAAGCTCTCGATCCAGCCGTGGACGAGAAGAACAGATGAGCAAACAGCAAGCAGATGCGTAGCACGGTATCAGTGTAGGAGCTTGGCCGCTTGGGAGGTGGAAGCTCTCGATGCAGCCATAGATGAGAAGAAATAGATGAGGAATGGCAGTTTGCAAGAGCCAAGAGGTAAGAATGGGGGAAGAGGGTCAGCGATTAATTTTTGTCGTCGAAGAGCGGAGGAGGGTTAGCAATTACGGGATTGAGATTTAAAAAGCTAACCAATTTCCAAGAATCCGAGTGCTGTGTGTGAATACTAAATAGATAAGATTTGATTTGACAGCATAAAGTTTTGTTTTAACGTTAAAATTTTAACGTGATATTTAATTTATCTTATTCACTTTCACCTGTCACATCATTTTTTGCATTAGATCAGATGTTCTGCAAATGAAATGGAGGGTAGCGCAATTAGGGGAGCAATAGAGATTTTATTTTACTAAATATATATTTCAGTGAGGGCAAACAATAATTTATGTTTATAATATTTTAAGTATACATGTATACATAAGGGAGGTTGACTAAGTTAGTGGGGGCAATTGGCCCCACTCGGCCTTGTGTGGCTCCGCCCCTGGCAGGAGAGCGTTGTTGGCGAAGGGAAGATGAGCATCAACCGGTGCGTGTTGATCTGTTCAATTTGGGCGGATCTGGAAGGAGGGATTTTACTTTCGTCCGTCTGCCCAATAATTCCTCCTTTTAGATTCATCCTTCTTGGTATACGAAGAATTTTTCTAAAGTTCAATCTTTTCATCTTTTCATCCTTTTATCCCTCCTAGTAAACAGGCTGTTACTGTTTTGATTTAATGATTTATGGCAATTGAATAAATAAAAGAAAGAGATATCGCTAAAACTAAAAGTGGTCAATTGTTTACTTATCTCATTTGCCGCCGCATGCACTATTCCTTAATATTTCTTTCCAAAGTTAAATTATTGTTATACATTAATGATTAAGTTAAAATATACTTGTGTACAAGTAAAGCTTACTTTCAACTTTACTTATTTGTGGAAAATTGTGTTTTAGATGTAAAGAAATTATTCTATTCACATGACTTTCACAACTTATGTTCAATTAATGTATATAAATCTATGTAAAAAAAATGATTAATATTTTTCCGTCACACATTAGTGAATGAAAATTAAGGTTAATAGTTTGGTTTCACCATAGTGATCAAACTATTAAATTGAATTCTTTTAATAATAAATATTAACCACCAAACTGATTATGTATTATTAAATATTAATGTTCTCCCCTTTTAATAATAAATGTTAATCATCAAAGTGATTATTTATTATTAAAATGATAATATTTTAATTTATCTATATAATAATAAATTATTATTGCATAATTATGTTTATTAGTATGAATTTTAGTTTTACCCAGAGGTAAATCAATATTATGTGACTAATAAATATAATGAAAGTAAATTAATTGTTAATTATTGTTATGCATCTAAAGATGCTAATTATATTTAACAATATTTATCTGATTATTTTAGAGTATCAAAGCATTCAATTTATGATAATAAATGGTTGTATTTATCCAAAGGAAAAATATACAATATAGTTTATGTTTTAAATATTTGAATCTATAATTGACTAAGCATTTATGTATTTGCAGCTATTTCTCATTATTTATATGCTTCTTCGGTTACCGTGTTCAATGGTTTGAACTTTTTGAATGGTGCGAACAATTCAATTTTAACTTAGATGTTTTGGATCTTGACTTAGCACTATCAAAATAAAAGCCTATTGCAATTACTAATAGGAGTAGTGAGAAAGAAAATACAAACTATAAAGAAGCAAAAAGATCTAACATATTATGTCTTAGCATCATGCAAATAACAATTGCTAACAATATTAAGACTACCATTTCACAAACTGAAAGTGTTAAAGAGTATCTTAATCTTGCGGAAGAACATTTTTGTTCCATAGATAAATCTCTTGCTAGTACATTAATGGCTAAACTCACGACCATGAAGTATGATGAATCACGTAGTATATAGCAACATGTCCTCGAGATGACAAATATTGTAGCAAAATTAAGGATCCTGGGTATGATAATTGATGGCTTCTTCTTAGTGCAATTCATTATGAACTCATTACCTTACTTTTTCAAATTAACTATAACACTATAAATGACAAGTGGAATGTAAATTAATTAGCTAGTATGCTTACTCAAGACTTAAGAAATAAGGGGTTCATTCAATTAACCTTGTGGGTCAAGGGGCAAGTAAGCCAAAGACTAAGAAATTTAAGTAGAAAGCACATGCTAAAGTATCATAGGTTGTGAATGCAAATAAGAAGGAACAAAAGATAAATAAATGTCACTTATATAAAAAAGAGGGAAATTATCAGAAAGATTGTCTAAAATGCAAAGCTTGGTTAAAAAAAAAGGTACTTCTTGTTGGCCCAAGGTTTTATTATCTTGGTCTTTAATATATTCCAATAAGTTTCGATAACAACAAACCATTTTACTAATATTAACTTTTGAGTATCTTATTTAGGTTGAAGATTGTAGATGATTTATGAAGTTCAAGCTCAAGTTCTTTTTAACTTTCATCCACGTTAAGAAGGAAATTAAACTCTTATAGTGATCAAGACTTCTTTCTCATAGTTTTATTAAACTCTTATAGTGATCAAGACTTCTTTCTCATAGTTTTATTTTTTATTCCTTAGATAAATGTAAAGTGCTTAAATTACTTCTTATTTGATAGCTCTTTCCACCAAAATTCCTTTTGTCACACCCTTAATCACACAAAAACATTCTAAAAAGCTCTAGAACCTTTTGGACATGATCTTCAAAACCATATGTGCCCTAAAGAGATTCTTTTTTCTCTTGAAATCTCTCTTGAAGATCTTGAAGCGTAGAAATCCTTTTGAAGCCCTCATCATCCAAAAAAGAGCTTTTTCAATAGAGGAGTTCAAGCACTCTAGGAGTAATTTATCAAGAGGAGCCTTGGCTTTGAATGAGCATTTATTTCCACTCTTGAATTGTGTTTTAGTTCTTGTATTGAATTTGTTGTAGTTTACTAATATTTGGAGGTGCTCTTGAAATAGTTAGTTTATTTTACTTTTTACGTTTAGGATTTGGAGAAGTGGTTCTCTTGGGAGAAGGGTAAGACTACTTAGTGTAAACCTCAATTAAAGAAGAAAATAAAACTAGTGGTATGCTTGAAATTTTAGGTGGGGAGCCTAGTTAGTGGAAGTAGGCAGTGGAGCCGAACCACTATAAATCACTTATTTTCATTGCTTATTTGTATTGCTCTGAATTTTATACTTGTAATTCACACCCTTAATCTTTTTGCTATTGATGACTCATCTTGGACTGAGGAATTATGGGTGGGGTGTGATTTTTGTCACACCCATAATTCTATCACAGCTAATATTTTTTCTAGGACAATAGGAATCATAGGAGGGTGTGATTTTTGTCACACCCATAGTTTTGTTTGGATTTTAAATATACCAGTTCGAAAGTTAGGGTTCTTTACTTATGAACCCTAACTTGTCAGCTCTCTCTCCTACCACAGACCTTCTAAGATGCTTCTTCATGCTTCCTACTAGGTTTTTCCTCTAGTGATCTCTATTAACTTTAGCCTTCTGAGATCTTCAGCTTATGCTGACCAGATTTTTGTCGACGCAAATGGGATCTACCTTGCTTCGCCTCCTGATGTCAGATTTGTTCCAAGTTTCCCTTCCAACTTTTTCACAAACAATTGTTCCCAAATTTTCTCCTGTCACAGGATCTTCATCAGTGAAAGCTTCCTAGATTTTCTTCCGCTGCCAGATATTCTCGGATGCCATTTCTTCCTTAGTAAGAAATTCCAGTTGAACCTTACTCCCTACTATGGCACCATCCAAGAAGTGCGCTGTCGGGAAAGTACCCATCTCCTCTACATCACACCCCCATGTGGTCCTTATGGACTAGGGTTCCGCGACCTGCGTCAAGAGCAGAGGTATAACAATCTACTGTTTCGAAGGATTTCTAATACGAGGTTTTTAGATCAAGTAACCTTGGACACTCTTGGCCTTTATGACGATGTTATGTGGATATTTCAGCAAATTGTGTGGAGTTGTTTTTCACATAAAATGCCACAAACATATCTAGTCCTGACATTGGAGTTCCTTAGTTCACTAGAGGTCCACATCATCAACTATGATGACAGAGACCCAGGCCACATAACATTCAGGCCAGGTAACATGGAGAGAGGCTTGACACTTAAAGAGTTCAACTAATCTCTTTGTCTTTCAGAGGATGGTTCTCAGTGCCCTCCAGGCGAGTATAATGAGAACACATTTTGAAGTCATATTTCGCTCGAGCATTATTTTTCACTGAAGTCAGCATGATCCACTTCTTTGTTTAACTCATGTATCCACTAGATCCACCGAGTTCTTTCCAATACCATATTCAGACGAGGCGAAAGTAACGGTATGGTCTATCAATCTGAGTTATTCTTCTTATGGTCTATGCTTCATGTGTTTAGGGTGGACATGGGATATTTCCTTGTTAAGCAATTTGACAAGGTGGCGCAGGCGAAGAAGGTTGCCATTGTTTTCGGTGGTCTTGTCACCCCTCTTGCTATTGCACTCAGCATGGATCCTTATGGCATAGAGGCAGCGAGCGGTAGCCCACGCATCGATATAGAGTCTTGTGTGGCTATGAAGATGATCATTCGCAAGGGCGATAGTTACTGTTTGATCCTTGGTGATGAACAAGGAGTGGACCACAGTCCGCAACACAAGCAATTGGAAGATTAGCCCCAATGGTGCTGCTGATGTGACTCCTACTTTGCAAGATTCTACGCTGCCACTTCTTTCATTGGGATAGGAACCCTATAGCATGGGTTCCTCTTCTCAGGATCCTTCCATTCAAGATTTACCCGAGGAAGTCTTTTGCTAGGGATGCTTCCTCAAGACCATGTATGATACCATCAGAGATATCGAGGACTTCCTCCACCAAAGATTTAGCGAAGACATCCCTTCCAATGAGGAAGGTGGATACAAATACTAGGAGGAGGCCAGCTCTTAGGAGGATAGTACCGACAGAGAGGAGGATGACTAAACCCTTATGAGTATTCTTTCTCCTTTCACTTTGATCGTTACTGGTTATACAACATAGGGGACTATGTAGCTTTTGTAAAGGGATAGGATATGTCTTTCTTTTATGTCTCTTTCTTTTATCGGCTTGTTATCTTTTACTTCTGAACTTGATGATGGTATGGAGTCATGTGTGTATGTGTTTGTGTTAAACTTTATGATGGTTTGGTGTGGCGTCATATGTAGATGCATTTATCTTTGCATGATTTAACTCTGTACTGCATGGTGTAATTGTCTCTTATACATGGTGTGGTTTTATATTTTATATTTGTTGATGACGTGTGCTTGAATGCTCAATTACCTATGTATGTGTATGGATCTGATAATTTTTAGTCTTAAGCTTATTTCCTTTGTGCATGTCTTGATATCAATCTCACACTCATTGTTCATAAGTTCTTGTGAATTGATTATCCGAGGAATGCAATTCAAAAGTGACACACCCTTCTCAAGCGAGGTGTGCATACAACTATTATATTTTTGAGTTAATATTGATTGATTAGCCTTATGTACACCTTTAGTCTCATATGTTATTTGTTGGCAAGAAAGACTCCAAAATCACCAAAAGGAAATAAAAGTAGAAAAAAAGCATATATCTATGTGGGAATATGAAAGAAAAAAAAAGTATTTCTATGTGGGTATATGCACTATTTATGACATTCAACTCCGCTATCCCTAGCTATGACTTCTAATCTGCTAATCATTACACTTTAAATTTGTTACCAACTGAGTAACTGGGGGCATTCACCACAAGTGTTTGACCTTCGCATAAAAAGATTGATGAACGATTTAAAGACAGTCCCAACACTACTAGCTTGAAGATTTGAGTTCCATTACATCGACTATGTGGTTGGTGAACTCTAAATTCATCACCAACTAAGTAACAGGGGAGCTTTCACCACAAGTGTTTGTCCGATTTAGATATAGTTGAATTAAAAGAAAATTTTTTTTTGGAGATCCTATTCCTATAAACAAAACTATGGTAGCATTGAATTGTATAGGAGGTGAACTCATGAAATAGAGATTCAACATATTTTATAAGTTGCAGTTCTTGTTTGTTATGGATTGTGAATCTTATGAGTTAAATTCTAAAAATCATTTAAGAAACTATTGACTTGAATATGAGGCCAAGTATATGAGGTTATACTTTGGAGATTTGCGTGATTCTAGTGAATTATCTTTTCTATACTCTACATAAACCTTTGATTAATTTTATTGTTTAAGGACAAGCAAGAGTTTTAGTCTAGAGAGATTTGATATCTTGCATTTATATAATATTTTTAGTGTGCTTTTACTGTAAAATATCTCCCTTTTCTATCATGTTTATACTTATTTTGACTAAAATTCTTGTAATTATTCAAAATCTTCACTTGTATTTGTTTTTACCATATTTTAGGGCAAAATGGCCAATTTTCAATGGATTATGAAAGATCTGAGTACACAAATAGATTCTAGATGTAAAAAATGAAGTCGCCCATAAAAATTTAATACAAATTGGAGTTTCTCAAAAATTACAGCCCCCTCTATGAAAATTATCATGCCATAATCTTTGGATGACCACAGAAGAAATCATGGTTAGGTTGTGACAGATATCATAACAATGAAGTTCTTAGCCCGAAGATTGAAGGAATTAGTATAGTAGAAATTACAGCCCCTCTGTAATTTTGGTCATAGCCATAATTCTGTTAATCCTCTATGATAGAATCATACAAAAAGAATTACAGCCCACTTTTGAAAATTATCATGGTTGTAATTTTTTTGGACGAACTTCACTAAAGGCCATCCAAAAGATTACACCTCGACTGTGATATTTATCACGCCCATAATTCCTTCCTCCATCCATGATTTCCACTCTGTTTCTTGCCCGATTTGGCTCATTTTTTAGCTAGATGTTGGGAGAAGCACTTTTAGAAGGTCCTGAAGGATATTAGATAGGTTTTGGAAGCTTAATGGATCTTTGTTTAGCAAGTTTTGAAGGGTGACTGGGTGGCAACAAAGATGATTTCTTCATCTGGAAGCTTTTGTTCTTCGTCTTCTGCACTGATCTTCATGAGGGAGCCTTAGTTCTATCATCCTTTGTCAATTTCATCATTTATTTAACAATTGTAATCATGAGCATTAAGTTTTCTTGTGCTGGAACATTGAACATGTTAGCATAAATACTATTTCAGGACTAGGGCGTAACCCTTTTGTTATTTATGACTTGAATTATCATTTTTATCTCTTAAAATAATTTACTTGCCTGATTTAAATATTATTGTGTTTATTACTATTGGGAAACCCTGGGCCAATTTAAAACAAAATAGAAGCGGAAGCGTTGGCCTGAAATAGATTTCCCATAAACCAAGAATCGTTGTTATGAGTGAACCATCGGATGTGATAGAGACATTGACAAAGGATGATGTTTTAGACATGCAAGTGCCCATCCTCTATGCTTATGCACACATTGGCTTCTTCCTCGCCTATTGCTAGCTTTCGAGAAGAAGATCCAGACCTTTTTGATATTCTCAACTTGTGCTAACTTCAAGAAGTTTGCACCAAGGAGAAGAGGGAGTCTTGGCCGCAAGGAGTGCTAAGCACTCCCACTTGTGCCAAGGAGAAGGTAATGAGGAGAGGCGCGAAGGAGAGGGGACTACTTTTCCCTTCCACTTGTGCCTAGAGCCCCTTCTGGCTGTCACCTATGATGCTCTCGCCAATTGATGAAGAGAGGTGGCAAAGCTTCTATGGTGGCGATGACTAGGGCTTGGAGAAAAGGAGTGGGCGGCTTGGGCTTCAGGAGAAGAGAGTGCAATGTGATATGCACCCCTATGCCCCCACATATATAGAGTTTAAGCGTGGGTCCCACTCATTAAGTCACAAATAAATCTAATAAATTAGATTTATTCTATTATTTGAATATAAATATTCAATTATGCACTTAAATTGTGGACCCCTCTAAATTACATTTAAATTAAGTTGATAAGCCTTCGAATAAATCCGACGCTTTTTACATCACTTGACCTATTGACTAGACATAGTCAACAGAGGTCAAATGTGGTCACCTAAAGGTCAACCGGGGTTAGCTAATGTTAAAATGTTACTTGACTCTATATGATCATCTCCAACTCATCAGATGCATCCGTGATACATCAGACTCCCAAACTGATCCGAATCAACCAAATGACTCTATCAAAGGCTACACGATGAATACGAGATCTCGAGTGTCTAGGTGTGTGACCCTATAGGCTTTTTAGGCATTGGTAGTGATAACCTCATGTGCTCAAGCAATGAGTGACACCAAGGAGTACATCAATGCTACCCAAGTCCTCAGAATGGATGTCATCATCAACAGCCCCTAAACTACGACAAAGCACTTGTACACTATAGTCTTTTTGCCAAACTGATATATAGATTAGACAAGTGTGTCACACTTGTTTAACCCAATATAAAATCAGGCTTGCACTTGGGTATGACTATACACCTTTAGTCATGCATCCATATGTGGGGACCATGGACATGAAGCTTCCACTTAAGGAATGGACAAATCCTATATTGGCTCATTGAATCTCTCATATAGCTTATGATATATTCAATCACAACTGTTATGACTCCCTTGCTATGAGGAACTGTTAGGTTGTATCAAAGTGTACCACTTAGCATATAGAGATATCAATAACCTCAAGTCAGGGACAAGTGTACCTCCGTCACTATGAGATTTCATCACGGTAGGTCGGTCCAGTATATCTACCTTGATATACCCATATGCTTGCATTAGCAAGTGTACATATGGCACAAATATATCAAATGCACAACAATTACGATGCCAAGATATATGAAATATCACATGTGAATGTAATACATATAGCAGACCAACTATAGGTCCTAGGGCATAAACACCAATAGATATAGTTGTGTGTAATCTAGTGTTGAACACCTAGATTAGATTTGTATTGACTAGTTATGCTCAAGGCATAAGGCACATCTAGATGCGTACACAATATTGCATACATGATTGATCATACTACCGAAGCATAGGGAACTTGACTCATGTCAACTCTCTCAACCTATGTTGAATATGATTGGCTCTCAGAAAGAGTTAGGCCATGCCTTATTGAAATGAATACTTGTTTAGAAATTTTCAAGTTGAACCTCTTCAGTACCTTTTTGATGTAGGTACTCTGACTTAGGGCTAGAAGTTTCTTGTATCTATCTCTATAGAACCTCATGCCTAGAATATATGTGGCCTCCCCAAAGTCCTTCATCTCTAGACACTTCCCTAACTATGTCTTTGATGACACAAAAATATATAGTAATTTTTGTGCCATTTCATGGGTATTTTTGTGTCATATTTATGCTCTTTTGCTTGTTTTTAAGCTTTATTTATCAAATATTGCGAAATCTACACCTTTCCTCATTTTTGATGATTTTCAGGTAAAAAGTGCCAAATTTTGATAGATTTTGAAAGATTTGAGTACACCAATGGATTCCAGACGCCGAGATGAAGCCGCCCGTCAATTTTCATGCAAATCGGAGCAAGTTTGAAAAATACACCCCGGGTGTAATTTATATTATGGCCTGTAATTTTCTGCCCAGATTACACCCCTACCGTAATGAAAATTACGGTACCGTATTTTCTGCCCAGATTTTATGAAAGTGACATAATATTTTTTATGGTACCATATTTTTGACCCAGAATTCACAGAAAACTTTACAAAAATTACGGCAGTGTCATAATGAAAAACACGGCAGTAATTCTATTCCTGGCATGCGATTTTTCAGGAGTTTTTGAAGCATGAATCTTACGCGGACAATTTCTCGAGCTATAGACCACCAAATTGAGATATGAAAGAAGCTATGAACTCGTCTCAATGAGGAGAAGATAAAGAGAGCAAAAGCCCTAATTTTTATCAATTGTCCTAAGAGAAATCAAGGGAGGCGTCCTTAGGGTTCAGCCTCATGCCAAGAGGTGTAGAGGCCACCTCAGGTTGTGATTTTCACAAGGAAGCTTTGCCTAGAGGAGGAGAGGATACCCCAAAAGTTTCAGAGGAAAAGGAGATCTATCGGAGGAGAAATCAATGAAAGAAGATGCGCCTGCACTGTTCACGACCAAAATTACGGCTGTAATTTCTATTATTGTCGTGCTGTAAAGTTGATTTTCCCTTCTTTTCGATTTCTGATCATTCTAAACTATGATTTATTATAATTCTTCCTCCATGCTAGCTTAAACATCATTTGGGACATGGGGTGTAATCCCCTTGATTTTTTTGACTAGATAACTTCTATTTTGTTAGAATAGTTTTATTATGATAATTCTATTTATGTGATGATTGCCTATAATTCTCCATAGTTTTCTTATTATCATGCATGTTTTAGAGTTTTCGCAATACGGACTGAAAGGTGATTTGCTTGAGAACTTGGAACTCTAAAATTTAATATTAGGAACTCACCGTAAGAAATTAGGTTAGTTCTTATTTCTTGATTTTAGAAAAATAATTGCCATATTTCATTATTTGAATCTAGGATTTAGTTATTTTGTTAAACTTGAAAATCTTGTGCGAAAGTGAGGATCAGAGCGTTGGAGAGCCATAAATAGAACTTGTGTTGAGACTCGGATGCACGAAAGTGATCTTTGAGATTCCACTTGAGATGATCAATTTAGAATTTGGATGCACAAAAGTGATCCTTAAGTTATTTGATTGATGATTTACTTATTTTCAGCTTGGGATAGATCTTGCGCGAAAGCGAAGATCAGTCCCTGCATGATTGTCTGTACGAAAGTGAGATAATCCTTTTATGAAGTAAATTATATCTTTATCATGATAAAATTAGTCTGACAACCTTTTATTCATATCTGGTCATTGAAATTAAGGTGGATGAAACCCTAGTCCCAATTTCTCTCTTATTATCTCTACGCTCTTCCTATCGTTTACTTGCATTATAATCGATCGCTTAGCTAGTAAGAATACAACTATTTGGTACTTAACACGTAGGTCTCTGTGGGATCGATATTTTTATTACTTTGAAATATTCGTGCACTTGCGGACACAACAAGTTTTTGGCGCCGTTGCCGGGGACCTTAGTTTTGTTAATATCGAAATAGTTGTTAGTATTGCTAGACTAAGTTTTATTTGTTTTAGATTTAACTTTGTTTTCTGTTTTTGCAGGTTTTGGAATTTCACAAGTTGTGACAGAACTGTAATTTCTGAAATTTTTTTAATTTGCTTGTGTTTTATATTTTCTATTTTTTTTATATATTCTAAAAAAAAAATTGATTGATTAGTGTTGGATAATCTTTCTGTTCTTGATAGATTTAAAGATATGTCTTTTAATCACTACTCGTGGGCAACTGAAAGTGGTGAGGTATACATGCTACAAGGTAAGTATGAAGATGATTCATTGTGCACTCTTGCAGATAAATTGAAATTACACTCTTATATGCATCCTTCTAGGACATCATATTCTTCTATTAGATGTGATATTTGTGGACGTTTTGATCATTATACTTCTGATTGTTAATTTTTAACTCCTCCAAATCATGTTTCTGAACCATACTTTGAGGATACAAAAAATTCTAGGTTGAAATCCATGCTTGAAAAATTCATAAAATCAATTCATGCAAAATCAAGACAAGGAAATTGAGGATCTTAAAGGGATAATTAGTCAGCTTGCTTCTCAAGTAGAATCTTTAATAGCTCATAAGGAAATTTTAGAATTCCAGTTAGCACAACATGATTGTTTGTTTGAGTTTGATTTGGAAACTGAGAAAATTGATTTAGAAAATAACCCCTCTGATTATGATTGTTTTGAGATTAAGCCTTATGTGAACATTAATGAATCTCACTCTGATTTTGATGATTGTAAAATTGATTCTTTTGATAATTTATTTGTGGAAACATTTGAGAAAATTGATTCTGAAAAATCTCTTTTTGACTCTAGTGATAGTTATGAAACTGATTCTTTTGATGATATATCATTTGTGGTTAAATCTGATGAAGGATATGAGGGGACTGATTTAGAAAAATCTTACTCTGATTTTGTTAGTAATTTTGAAATTGATGAAGTGCATGAAGAACTTGAAAAGAATTTGAAAATTGATGAATCTCACTCTGATGTTTTGCCCATATCTATTGTTGAATCTTCTGATGTATTTGAGAAATTATTCTTTATTAAGGAATCTAATTTGAGAAAGAAAATTTATTTTGATGATCCAATACTTGAATCTTTTGATCAAAGTCCTATTGCAATTAAAAATATAGATTTGAAGAAAGGACTAATGATTTTGCTTTCTGATAAATATAGTAAGATCATTGAATATCCTTTGCGTGGAATTGAAAATTTTGATTTTGATTTCTGCATATTTGAGAAAGTCATGTCATTCTTGATTTATATGAAATTTTGGTTGTTTGGATTAGTGGCTAAACTTTTAGGACAACGAAAATGCAGAAAATTGTATGCTATTTACTATGGTACTGATCCACCTGCTTCGCCATGATATTTGGATTTTGGTCAAGCTATGGACCTAAAATTAGCGCTTCTTGGGAGGCAACCCAAGCACTCTTACTTAAGTTTAGTTTCTTTTATTTTAATTTATTTTTAGAATTAATTTTTCTTTTCTTTTTGCAGGGAAAATCAAACTTTAAGCAAAATATGGCATTGTCGTAATATTTTTCATGGTGCCGTATTTTTGGCTGATTTTTGACCCGACAGTTTTTCATCTTTTACGGCACTATCATAATCATTTTCACGGCACCGTAATTTTAGTTCATTTTTGACCTGAAGGTTTTGTGACTTTTACGGCAGAGCCGTAATCATTTTCACGGTGCCGTAATTCTATCATATTTCTAACCCGAGTGTTTTGGGTAAATTACGGCACTGTTGTAAGGGATATTGCGCTCGTAATGTTAAAACTGCATTATGCTTATCTAATTAGGTGTTTTCTCGCAGTGATTTTAAGAAATTGGGGTCGTAAAATTTTTGATCTTTGGCACGAACATGAAGTATTCATATTTTTCTATTATTTGGATATTTTTAATGAATTTTAAAGTCCATAGATCATCCTAAAACACATAGCATCTTTTGGTATTTGATTAATTTCTGCAACAGTTTTGTTTGACTGATCTGATTAGCATTTTTGCTGCAGATTTTTAGGATGCTTTGATGTGTTGAAACCCTGATCTTTCACTTGAAATTGGAAGTATATGTTTCATTCTATCTCTTGAATTTGTTGTTTTCATGAAAATATTTTCCAATCATTCTAGGAAGCATGGCAACTTTTCGTAACTGATTAACTTCTGTGCAGTTTTTAATCTAGTAATCTGATTAGCCTTCTTTCTGCTGATACCCTAAATTCCTAATAGATTTTGATCCTTTAATTTTCATACGCCCGGAAAGAATAAGTTTTATTCTGCTTCATGGTTATGTCTATTTTCTTTATGGATCATTAAATCTTATTCTTGGGTATAACTACTTTTTGTAAATGAATTAGTAGGCTGCTCTGCTCTCCTTGGACACCTGTAGCTTCTTCTCCAGAATTGCAGTACCTCTAGCTAACCCAACCACCACCACTCCAACTGCCTTGGACACCACTGTTTCTAGCCGTCCACACTGGATTCTACCACCAGCAGCCTCTTACTTCTACTGCCTCTATTTCCATTGATTTTATTTATTTTTGCAGTAGGATCTTCTTTAGCGACTCTGATATTTTTTATTTATGCAGCATTATCTCACACCCACCAGCCAACGACTTTGCCACCATGACTGTAGTCTCCAGTAGGCCACTGGAAACTACTCATCATCACTCTACTGTCGGCACCATCATCTATTCCACATCGGCTCTTTCCACCAGCACCTTCCTTGGACCACTAATGACATCTCTGATTTTTTCCTTTGAGAAAATATTTTCTATCATTTCTTTTTAAAGCAAGAGACTATTTTTTGATCTGAGCATTATGTATTTAAAATTATGTAGGTAAATTTTCAAAAGGCGCATCTTTGGAGCCAGCCGCATCTAGCCTGACGGTACACCCCGGACGACGATTGAGCTTGCTATATAGTTTTGTGAGTATTGTTTGCACTTTCTAGTGATCTTATTCGATATGATTGTATGGTGTTGCTACTTGATTTGTTCTACTATTTGCTATGATTATATCACTCACCGAGATTTCTATTCGATGTCATTGCTTGAATCTATCATGTTACACTTTTGACTATGATTCTATGAGTTTCATGCTTCACACCTTTTGCATTGATATTGATATTTTTGATATTTAAAAATTTTTATGGCTTGAATCCATGTGGTAAGAGGTGTGTAGATTTTTCAATGATGATGAATGTTTATGCATGTCACTACTGTCTATGAATGGAGATATACCTATTATGTTGAATTTATTTCTTCAATATATATCTACTTGTTGAAATCCTTCATTGATTGATGCATATAGTTTTGGTTGGTATGTTGTTTGATGAATGCAATATAAGAGTGAAATATCTTTCTTGAATAAAATGAGCATATGAGTGTAATTTTTGAATTGATGTCAATTGATTAACCTAGTTGATGTTTAGTTTATTTTACTATTTGTTGGGAAGAAAGAATCCAAGATCCAAAAAAAGAGAGAGACTCCCCTACTTGGCACTGTATAAAATTGACAGTGGTACCAAAGATATGAGCTGAAGTCTGTAAAAAAAAAAGAGAGAAAAAAAGAAAATGACTCCTTTACTTGGCACTGTATAAAATTGACAGTGGTACCGAAGACAAGGGTTGAAGTCCAAATAAAAAGTGTGTATCTATGTGGGTACATACCATCAAAAATACAATAAAAGAAAATTTAGAAAAGAAAGATTTTGATGTGGAAAAAGATTTTGGGTATCCTATTCCGGTAAACAAAGGTATGATAGATTTAACCTAAAACTTGGGTGAATTCATAAGACTGAGATTCTTTTTATTATGCGAGTTGCAAAATTTTATTTGATCAAAGTTGTGAATCTTAAAGATTAAATTCAGAGGATGATGTATTTAACCGAAATTCTGTATAGCACTTGATGAAATATTTCATGAGTGATTATATTCTAGAAATTTATTTTTCAAAAAACAGCATATTTTCCATACTTAGCATTGTTCTTTATTTTATTTATTTGCTTGAGGACAAGCAAAGTTTGAGTCTTATGTGTTTGATGAAACCAAAATATATAGTAATTTCTTTGCCATTTCATGAGTATTTTTGTGTCATATTTATACTATTTTGCTTGTTTTTAAGCTTTATTTGTCAAATATTGCAGAATCTACACCTTTCCTCCTTTTCGAAGATTTTCACATAAAAGTGCCATATTTCGATGGAATTTGAAAGATTTGAGCACAACAATGGATTCCAGATGCCAAGATAAAGCCGCCCGTCAATTTTCATGCAAATCGGAGCAAGTTTGAAAAATACACCCCGAGTGTAATTTATATTATGGCCTATAATTTTCTACCCAGATTACACCCCTGCCGTAATGAAAATTATGGTACCGTATTTTCTCCCCAGAAATTATGGCAGTGTCGTAATATTTTTTATGGTACCATATTTTTGACTCAGAATTCACAGAAACTTTGCAGAAATTACGGCAGTGCTGTAATGAAAAACACGGCTGTAATTCTATTCATGGCACGCGATTTTTCTAGAGTTTTTGAAGCCCGAATCTTGTGTAGACGATTTCTCAAGCTATAGACCACCAAATTGAGATCCGAAAGAAGCTATGAACTCGTCTCAATGAGGAGAAGATAAAGAGAGCAAAAGTCCTAATTTTATCGATTGTCCAGAGAAAAATCAAGGGAGGCATCATTTGGGTTCAGCCTCACGTTGAGAGGTGTAGAGGCCACCTCAGGTCGCGATTTTCACAAGGAAGCTTCGCCTGGAGGAGGAGATGATACCCCAGAAGTGAAAATCAATGAAAGAAGAGACACCTCCACTATTCACGACCAAAATTACGGCTGTAATTTCTATTACAACTATGCTGTAAAGTTGATTTTCCCTTCTTTTCAATTTCTGATCATTCTAAACTATGATTTACTGTAATTCTTTCTCCATGCTAGCTTAAACATCATTTGGGACATGGGGTGTAATCCCCTTGATTTTTTTTGACTAGATAACTTCTATTTTGTAAGGAAGAGGTAAATTAGGCTTAGAATCATTTTTCTCACATGGTTCATCTCCTTTTGGTTCATCACCCTTTTGAAGTGGCAAACTAGTTTGGGGTTCCTCATGTGAAGAAGACTTTCCTAACTCTAATTCATCTTCATGATCATCATCAAGCTCTTTCCCTTTGTTTTCAACTTTCCCTTTAGGTTCTTCTAATTGTTTCCCACTTCTAGTGATAATAGTATTACAGTGCTCCCTAGGGTTTATTTCAAGTTTAGCAGGCAATTTTCCAGGGGGTCTGTAAGAACTACTAGCTTGTTGTGCAATTTGATTTTCAATAATTTTATTGTGGGCTGTCAAGGATCCTACTTGTGAAGCTACTTGACTAACCATTTCTTTAAGATCTTCAATTTCCTTAGTTTTATTTTGCATAAATTGATTTGATTAGCTATCATCTTCTCAAGCATAGACTCAACATTAGAATTCTGGTTTTGGTTTTGATTTTGCCTATTTTGGTATCCTTTATTCTCAGTTTGTCCCCCTATATTGTTATTACTCTTCCAAGACAAATTAGGGTGGTTCCTCCATCCAGGGTTATAAATACTAGAGTAGGGATCATTATTTCTATTCTGATTGTAGTTCCCTACAACATTAGCATGTTCACTACCCTGATCTATAATAACTCTACAATTTTCAACATCATGACCATTATTTCCACATATATCACAAACAATAGGAGAAATAGCAGCAGTTTGCATCTTAAATGAATCGAACCTGTTGCACAAAGAATCTACCTTCTCTACTAAGGTACGCCATCCATCATTTTCGTTCTTACCTTGAGAAGGTCTGTAAAGTACTCCTCTCTTAGAACTCCACTGATTATGATTTAGAGCCATCTCCTCCAGCAATTTGAAAGCAGCGTCAATTGTTTTGCTCATAAGAGCTCCTCATGCAGCAGCATCAACAATTAGTCTGGTATTATATAGCAAACCGTTATAAAAAGTATGAAGTAGAACCCAATCTTCAAGGCCATGGTGGGGACACTTCTGTTGTAATTCATTGAATCTCTCCCATGCCTCGCTGAATGATTCTCCATCTTTCTGTTGAAAATTGGTGATTTGATTTCTCAATTGTATTGTCTTGCTTGGTGGAAAATATTTAATCAGAACAAAATTTGATAGTTGATCCCATGTTGTAAAGATACCAGTGGGTTGTGATTATAGCCATGATCGTGCTTGGTCCCTAAGAGAAAAAAGAAATAATCTCAATCTCAGTGCATCATTAGAAACTCCATTAATCTTAATAGTATCGCAAAGTTCTAAAAATAAAGCAAGGTGTTGGTTTCGATCTTCCATAGGAGATCCTCCAAACTGGTTCTGTTGAATCATAGAGAGAAAAGCAGGCTTACTCCAAAAGTTGTTAGCCTCAATGACGGGTCTAGCAATGCTAGAGTGAATCTCCTGCGGATTAGGGGCTGCATAGTCCCTAAGTGATTTCTGATTATTCGCCATCACTATCACTTCCTCCTATTGTGTTTCTTGTGAATTATCTTCAAGTCTCAATTTCCTGCGCACTCTAAGAGTCTTATTAATTTCAGGATCAAAAGGTACAAGAGGTCCTAATCTAAGGTTCCTGCGCATACAAAGTAGATAGATAAAGTGATTTCAAGAAAACAAAAAAAATAAACAGTAAACAAAAACCTAAAAAAAACAGTAATAAAAACCTAGTCTAGCAATACTTTCAATATATTCAATATTGATAAAAACTAAGGTCCCCGGCAATGGCACCAAAAACTTGTTGTATCCCAAACAAGTAGGTAGATTAAAACTTATCTAAGGTGTCACGGCCAAAAACTCGTTGTTTGGCGTACGGGGACTTGTCACCCCCCGACACGGCTCCAAAGACTTGTTGTGTCACCAAGTCTCCCAGACGTAGATCATTACTTGTCCTCAAGCATAGAAGAGTAGGAAAAAGTGGTGATCAGATACAGATGAAATCATGTCAAGCTTGTAGAATATTTTATCCCAGGAAGATATTATTATGAGCAAACCTTAGCAAGTCAGGAAATTCAAGATAATCATCTATCGTCATGAACAAAGGTGTGAAGATCAAAACACAGAAATCAGATGAGGCTTTCCTCTGTGAGCTGCAATAATCCTCTGTTCGGAGAATACACTCTGTTCAGACCTGATTCAACCAAAGATATTAGTTGGAAAGACACCAATGCACTCTTATTTGTATTTTCATCTCCTCAATTTTTTTTTATTTTGTTTTGACTTCAACTCATTTCTTAGGTACCACTGTGTTGGGGTATGCCCTTAAGGCTAATGTTTGAGGCCAAGGGATTGTATCAGTATCATGTATAAACTCTTATGTTTATAAAGGCAATGGTTGTTATTCAGTATGTT
>CM050438.1:58848880-58860265 GCA_027562315.1 Costus pulverulentus
CTTCAAAAGATCCATTGAAACCCTAGCTTCCGCTATGAAAATCTTGATATGCGCCCCTTTAGGGTTTCACCCCCTTGCGCTCCCCCTTGAAGGGGACCCCCTTACACACTGCCAATTTTACGCAGTGCCAAGTAGAGGAGTCTTTATTATTTCTTCCCTCTTTGGGGATCTTTTCCCTTTTTTTTATTTGGCTTATTAGGAGATTATAACCATAGACAAGTGCATTGATTATTTCCAACAAGTAATAAGGAGAATCAAGCTGACAGAGTTGTATACTTCTATAGGAAGATTGTATGCTTGCTTAGAAAGGAAAAACCTTAGTCAAAAAATCAGATCTATCACTCCACAACCCTTTTTTAATCAGATAAGATAATCGAATGAAATTCCACACCACAAGATTCTGAACAAAATGATAATATCCCAAGGGGTCAATATAAAACATCAAGCTATCATGATCTTCATCAAAATAATATCTTTTAAAAAAAATATCACCACTTATCTTTATCGTATCATCAGAGTGCAGCATATAAAATGTATCATCAAAGCAAAAAAGCATAAGTATTGAGTTACTGCATATCATGTTTTGAAGATGAGCCCAACCCGAAATCTCCCAGACTTAAATCATGCGTAGTCCCTATGTATAACATGTAAAGAACACAAAATTTGGAGAAATGGGATGCAATACTCACAAGATTAGTCAGAGTCATCATCTCAGCATCTTCCTCGTGAGGGTCGTCCACATGTCGTGTGAATTTAGCAAGACATTCATAGAAGTTAAAGAAGCTATTGGCATTTGTGGACTTGAATAGAATTACGCAAGAGGAAAAACCAAAGATAGCATGCAGAGGCGGAACAGTTGAAGAAGCGGACTGGCAAGAGGGAATTGCATGGATGTGCGTGGTAAATTATCGGGCAGTAGCTTTTTTTGTTTTTTTTTGTTTTTTTCAAGTATTACGGCTACATCCGTAATCTTTACCTAAACCTAAAAAAAATAACACAAATTAGAAAAAAACAAATGAAAATTATAGAAATAAAGCACTTGGGTTGCCTCCCAAGAAGCGCTTGTTTAGGGTCATTAGCTTGACCAATGCCAAAGTGTTATGGCATTGCTGGAGGATCAGTGGCGTAATAGATGGCATGTAGACGCCTGCCTTTTCTCCGTTGTGTAAGTGTGCCCACCAAAGTATGTATCCAGTGTTGCAGGTGAGTTACTGTCTGAATAAAAATCATAGGCATATTAAAGAAAAAATTAGTGTCCTTAATGTCATCAATGATATATCCAATAATTTTTGTAACATTAAAATATGCATCAATAGAGAAAGTAGAATTAGTGCATAGCAGGTCATACCTTGGATTGTTTTGAAGAGATTTAAATTCAAAAGTCAGATTTGTACTCATCTTAAGGTCTATGTCATCAAGTTTTGCAGGATTCACCTTATGTATGTCAATCATCTTATTAGAGTCTTGTAGTTGGAAGAATGTGTTAGTGTCAATTTTGGTCACCTCACCATCATCATCAATTATGTAGATGTCTAATGGATCTTTATCAGTTTGAGTGGTGCCGACTTCCTCAACTACTTTGTCCAAGATCTCCATGTTGTAACACAATGTAAATTGCGTTTCTTGATTTTCATTTATCAACCTTTGGGGAAAATAAATCGGAGGTTTATATGGTGGCGGTAGGATGTACATTGGTTCCTCTTCCTCAATTTCTTCCGCACCTAGTTTTTCTTCAATAGGATTTCAATTCTAAAACTTTTTGATTCATCCTCATCTGACTTGCTATCCCTTACTTGTGGTTCCTCAAATTCGCCCATAGGTTCAGTTGAAGCAAAGTTATGTTGGGCTTCAGGGAGTAACTGGGTTCCTAACAACATAGTATGAGTTGCTGAAGTGTCCAACCTTGAGATATAGGCTTGCATTTCTTCATTTTTTTTGCTCAGAGCGACCAAATAGTTTTCAAATATGGTTTCAAGTTTTGGGTGGCTCTCATAGAAGAAGGTTGGAGGGTTTTTCCAGTCTGGCTCATAGGTACAATGATATTGGTCATAGGTAAAAGAGTATTGGTCATCCTCAGGCCATGGGTTAAAGTTACTACTTGTGTGCATATTCTCAAAGTATGACTTTAAGCATGGAGGAAGTTCTACTTGGCATTCAAGAAAAGAATGTCCTACACATCCACAAATCTCACAGAAGATATAATTAAACATTGCAGGATGTGTATTTGATGAATCAAGCATTATGCGCATTAACCAAGTGAACTATAATAGAAAGATTCAAATCAATTTCAAGTAATTTAAAACTACAAAGAAAAAGGAATTTTTTTTTTGTCTAGCGAAAACTTAGTCTATCAATTTTCAGAATATCTCAATATTGACAAAATACCGTCCCCAGTAACGGCGCCAAAAACTTGTTGCACCAATATCCGCAAGCGCACGGCTTACCGATGTAGTACGTAAGATATCGTTTCCATAGGGACGGATTGCCAAGTACCGAATCTTCTGATCCTTGATAGCTAAGCAATTAAAGGTGTCGGTTTATGCAGCAATTCAAACTAAAAATGAAATAAAACGAAAGTCGAACGATGAGAGAGAAATCAGGATATCGGGTTTCACCACGTCTTTGAACTTATAAGCGTAATGAAAAGTACTGCTTTGATAATCTCTAGAAAACCAAGGATGTGTCCTCTTGAGCCATGCCCCTCTCAGGTGTGCAACTCAACAACTGAGTTAGTCTCCTACTCTCGCAGTGGACAACTCCACAATCTACTTAGTTAGTCTCCTACTCTCGTGGTGGACTAAGCAGAGGTAGATCGTGTGAAACAGGACACCAAGATTCCCCAAGTAGACTCTACGACTCTCGTAATAGAGCACACAAGATTGATCAAGAAGAATGTGTTGATTGCGATTCACCTCTCAGTTGTTACCACAATCAACTAAAGTGCGAAAATCGATCCGGCCGAAAATCGATAAACACGAACGAAATAAATCTAGATCAAATGGTCTCAAAAGATATATCGAAAAGCAATTCTTAACATTAATACTTGTAAATCATAAAGATGAGCTACACCTGAATCCCAATAGAGGTTTTATGCTAATACACACATGGTTACTACAAGTACAAGATTTATGATTAAGATGTAAGGTTACAAAACAAAGTAGAAAAGAGAAAAGAACTAAGACAAACTCCTCCTCTCCTCCTTTGATGCCGCCTTTCTCTCTTTGGAATGTTGTTCTCTCGCCTTGGAACCAGTCTTTGAGCCTTGAGTGCGATCTTCTCCTTGTGTTCGACTCCCCTCTTCAAGAGAGAACTCCTTTCTTTTATAGACTTCAAAGTGCCTCTTCGAGGTGCCTCTTCAAGGTGCCTCTTCATGGTGCCTCTTCAAGGTGGCTCCATTCATGAATCTCTTTAAGGTGGCACCATTCATGAATCTCTTTCATTAAATGAATGTGTTTAATCAATGCTCATTCATGAATGTCTCCTCATTAATGCTTGTTCATGAATGTTCCCTCATTAATGCTTGTTCATTAATGTTCCCTCATGGCGTGTGTCTTCTCTTGATGGCGTGTGCCTTCTCTTGATGGCGTGTGTCTTGAGAGCTGACAACAAATGTTGAATGTAGGTAAATTCTAGCTCTTGTCTGAAGCTAAATTTCTTGTCGTGAATCCAGATTCACTCGGATATGTGACCGTACATCCGTAAAGCTCTAAGAATGAGTGAATTGCCCTATATTTAACAAATTTGACAAGTGGTGAAGCTTCTGAAGAAAGTTAATAAAATAAGCTGGAAAGATATGTGGAAGCATGAAAATATGTCTTGATCCACTAAAAAATAGTAGTCAAAAAGACTATATAAATACAAGACATCACCAAGCTTGTTGTTATTTCCGTAAGTGCACGGATACTCGAAGTAATAAAATAGATATCGAACCCATAGAGACCTAAGTAGTCAAGTACCGAATAATTGATTTCTTACTATCTAGGCAATCGAATAGAAGTCAAGAAATGATCAAAAAACACACAGGAGAGTATAATCAGAGAGAAACTGGGACTAGGGTTTCATTCACTATAATTTTCATGACTAGATAAAAATAGATGTTCATCAATCCAGTTTTACAATGATAAAGACATAATTTACTTCATCAATAGATGTTCATCTCTGGTTGGGAACGTTTGGAAATTAAGGCCCGTGAAATAGTTTACAGTAGTGCCGTAATTTCAGTGAATCTCTCTGGTCTGAAAGCGCTCCAAATTACGACCGTGTAATTTCTTATGGTAGTGCCATAAAATCCAAAAAAATGTTCTCGTGAAGAACTCCCCAAAATTACGGCAAGTGCTCTGATATTACGGTATCGTACGGAAATATTGACAAAACTAAGGTCTCTGGGAACGGCGCCAAAAACTTGTTGTGATCCAAAAGGACACACATTTAAATACAAGCAGGTAGAGTCATTTCAGGTGTCGCGGCCAAAGGTATTGGCGTACAGGGCTATTGTCACTCCCTGGCACGGCTCCAAAAACTTGTTGTCCTTAACTTGTAGTGTCCGCAAGTGCATGGATACTCGAAGTAATAAAGTAAATATCGATCCCACAGAGACCTATGCTGTTAAGTACCAAATAATTGATTTCTTCCTAACTAGGCAATCGAATAAAAAAAGCAAGTAGAAAGTGAAAACACACGGGAAAATAATATCAGAGAGAAATTGGAACTAGGGTTTCGTTCTCTTGGATTTCCATGACTAGATATATAAAGATGTTCATCAATCAAATTCTAATATGATAAAGACTTAATTTACTTCAAAAAGGGATTATCTCACTCTCGTGCAGATAACCATGCAGAGATAAATTCTCACTTTCGTGCAAGATTCATCCCAAGCTAAGGATAAGTAAATCATCAATCAAAGAACTCAAGATCACTTTCGTGCATCCGTGTTCTAAGTTGATTGCCTCGAGTAGAATCTCGAGGATCACTTTCGTGCATCCGAGACTCAACACACGTTTTACTTACGGTTCTCCAACGTTCTGATCCTCACTTTCGTGCAACATCTCCACGTTTGACACAATAACTCAATCCTAGGTTCATAATCATCATCAAGGCAATACAAACAACTAAAATAAAGAAATAAGAATTTAACCTAATTTCTTAGGGTTGGTTCCTATTAATCAATTTTAGGGTTCCAAGTTCTCATGCAAATCACTTTTCGTCCTTATTGCGAAAACTCTAAATTATGATGACAAAAAGTAAACTAAGGAGAATCTTAGAGCAATAACCGCATTGGTAAAATTATCAAAGTAGAATAATCATGAAGAAAGTGTAAAGTATCTAGTCATTAAGAAAAATCGAAGGGAATTACTCCCCCATGTCCCAAAATAAGTTTAAGCTAGCATGGTGAAGGAATTACAAAATACCATAATTTCATAAGATCGAAAATCAACAAGAGAAGAGTTTTAGGAAAATACAGCACGGCTATGAAATATTTCACAGCCGTAAATTACAATAAAAGCGGTGAACAGTGGCGTCCCTCCTTCTTTCTTTGATTTATCTTCCAATCGATCTCCTTTCGTTCTGAAACTTCTGGCATGTTGTCTCCTACACCAGGCAAAGCTTAGGTATGAAAATCACGGCCGGAGATGCCCTGGATTCATCGCAGCGGCAGAACCCTAGGCGGCGGCGTCAATTGTGATTTCTCCCTCGACAGATGATGAAATTTGGGGCTTTTGGTGTCTTCGTGTTCCTCTCATGAAAAGCTCTCTTTCTTCTTCTTACGACATCCAATTTAAAGCTCTGGATCGCCTGCAATCATCTCCGCAAAAATCGGGCGTCGAAATTGACCTGGGAGTCGCGTTTAAAACATAAAATAGGACAATGTAATAGTTTTACGGCCCTGCCGTAAAATCGCTCGAGTGTTCTGTTTTAAAAGTACTGGGAAATACGACACCGTAGAATACTTCATGGCACTACCGTAAAATTGGCTGATCTCTTTGGTCGAAAGCGTTTGGAAATTACGGCCCGTAATATGGTTTAAGGTAGTGCTGTAAAATTAGTGAAACTTTCTGATCTGAAAGCGCCTCAAAATACGGCCCGTAAAATGGTTTATAGCAGTGCCGTATTTTCAACAAAATCTTATGTTTAGAATTTCTCCAAATTACGGCAGTGGCTCGATATTACGGTATCGTACCAAAATACGATACCGTAATATATATTACGGCACTATCGTATTTCGGGGAGTTACTCCGTTTTGCATGAAATTTGTCATTTATCTTCTTCTTGATGATGAGAATTCTTCTATGTGTCTGATTTTGCTCGAAAACACTCCAAAATAATGCCTTTTTGCTTGAAAATCTTGAAAAACCAAAATAGAAGTAGACTTTTGCAATATTTGATGAATTCAGCATAAAAACAAGTAAAAGATCCTCTATCTAAAATGATACAAAATATACTATATATTTTGGTGTCATCAAAATACATAAGGCTCAAACTTTGCTTGTCCTCAAGAAAAAATCAAAATTTGAAATCAAAATTTGATTATAAGAATAACCTTTTCATGCTCAATAAATTTCTAAAATACAACCTATTAATGAAAAATTTCATCAATTGATTTACAAAACTTCAAATAAACATATCATTCTTAGAACTCAACCCTCTGGATCCACAATTCAATCAAATAAAACTTTGCAACTCGTATAATAATTAGAATTTTCAATCTCAAGACTTCACCCAATTTCAGTTCAAGTCTATCATGATTTTTTTTTACAGGAATTAGGTTTCCAAGATCTTTTTCCACTCATCATTTTCTTTTCTTTTTTTTTTATGCATTTTGTTTTGTCATGTATTTTGTTGCTTTTGCATGGACGGCATGTACCCGCGTAGATACATACTTTTTATTTTGACTTCAACTCTTTTCTTCGGTACCACTGTCAATTTTATACAGTGCCAAGTAGAGGAGTCTTATTCTTTTTATCCCTCATTATTTTTCAAGCATAGACTTCAACCCATGTCTTAGGTACCACTATCAATTTTACATAGTGCCAAGTAGGGGAGTTGATGACACCAAAATATGTAGTACATTTTGCTTCATTTTGGGTACCTTTTCATGCCGAATTGAGGATCTTCTACTTGCTTTTATGTTGAATCCATCAATATTGCAAAGTCTACTTCTATTTTGGTTTTTCAGGCAAAAAGACATAATTTAAGGCATTTTCAAGTGAAATCAAATACATGGAAGAGTTCCCACCATCAAAAGGAGATCACCTAAGAAATTTCATGGAAAACGGAGCAAGTCTGAAAATTACAGCAGGGCCGTAATCCATTTTACGGTACCGTAATTTCAGATGCTACCGTAAAATCCGAGCCCTGCTGTATTTTAAGGAGTTTGCAAACAGAAAGTTCTTTTGATTTTACGGCACCGCCGTAAACAATATTACGGTACCGTATTTCAGAGCGCTTCAGAACAGAAACATCACCAGATTTTACGGCACCCCCGTAAAGGATTACATGGGCCGTATTTTCCAATCACTTTCGAACAGAAAGTTTTCTTGATTTTACGGCAGTACCGTCAAACAGATTATGGTGCCGTAATTCCTAGACGACATTAGAACAGAAGACTCAAGGGATTTTACGGCAGTACCGTAAGATATTACACTACCGTATTTCTGTTTTTGAATGCGACTCCCAGGTCAATTTCAACACCCGAATTTTGCGGAGATCATTGCGGTCGATCCAAAGATTAAAACAAAAGACTGAAAAAAGGAAAAAGGGAGTTTTGATCCACTATCGAGGGAGAAATCGTCATCCACGCCGCCGCCTAGGGTTTCACCACCGTGCTCGATCCAGACGATCTCCGGCCATGATTTTCATACAGAAGCTTCATCTGAAGGAGGAGACCACGTGCCAAAAGTTTCAGACAGAGAGGAGATCAATTGAAGGAGAAATCAAGGAAAGAAGAGGCGCCGACACTGTTCATCGCCTCAAATTGGAAATTACGACTGTGAAATACTTCACAGTCATGCTGTATTTTCTAAACTTCTCTTTTCCTTTGATTTTCGATCTTCTGAAACCATGGAATTCTGTAACTCCTTTACCATGATAGCTTAAACTACTCTTGGAACATGGGGGAGTAGTTCACTTAATTTCCAATGACTAGATAACTATTTTTTATATATTTTGTTGGTTTAATCATAGCATGATGATTTTGCTCATGTGATAATTGTTCTTAGACTCTATAAATCTATGTTATTAATTATGTTCTTAGAATTTTCGCTATTGACTGAAAGGTAATTGCTTGAGAATTTGGAACCCTAGAATTGCATGTTAGGAACCCTTCCTTAGGTTTGATCCAACTTGATCTGTTCTAGTTGAATTATTGCCATGATTATAACATGAATCTATAGATCGAGTCTATTTGTCAAACGTGAAGATCTTGCCCAAAAGTGAGAATCGAAACTAGTGTCGAGGCTCGGATGCACGAAAGTGATCCTTGAGCTTCCGCTAGAGATTATCAATCTAGAATTCGGATGCATGAAAGTGATCCTTGAGTTCATAGATTGATAATTTACTTATCTTCAATGTTGGGACAAATCTTGCGCGAAAGCGAAGATAAATCCCTATGTGATTGTTTGCACGAGAGTGAAACAATCCTTTTACTTGGTAAATTGTATCTTCATCATGATAAAATTAAACTGACGAAATCCTTATTCATATCTAGTCATAAAAGTTAAGTGAACGAAACCCTAGTCCCAGCTTTCTCTCTGACAGTTTTCTTTCGTGTGTTTGCGATATTTGCTTGACTTTCATTCATTTGCCTAGATAGTGAAAAATCAATTATTCAATACTTGACAACATAGGTCCCTGTGGATTCAATACTTTCTTTATTACTTCGTGTACCCGTGCACTTGCAGGATAACAACAAGTTTTTGGCGCCGTTACCGGGGATTAGTCCAAAGTATACGCATGCCGAACTTATAGTGTTACCTTACGGTACATGAAGTTTTTGGCGCCGTTGCGGGGGACCTTAGTTTTGTCAATATTGAAGATATTGAGATTATTACTAGACTAGGTTTCATTTATGTTTTATCTTTTTATTCTTTTTTGTTTACTTACATCATTTGATCAATTTGCTCTAGTGTGCGCAGGAAATTCATTTTTAATGGCTGAGCAAAGATCACAGAGGGACTATGCAACCCCTAATCCTCAAAGGATACACTTTAGCATTGCTAAACCTGCAATTGAGGCCACCAACTTTGAAATTAACCCTGCCCTCTTGACTATGATCCAGCAGAATCAGTTTGGAGGATCATTAATCGAAGATCCTTATTCACACTTATATATTTTTCTTGAATATTGCAATACCATAAAAATTCATGGAGTTTCTGATGATGCACTAAAACTAATATTATTCCCTTTTCTCTCAGGGATCAAGCACGATCTTAGTTGCATTTTCGTCAACCCAATACCTTCACAACATGAGAACAATTATCAAAAGCTTTTCTGATAAAATATTTTCCACCAAGCAAGACTATCCAATTGAGGATTCAAATGACGAACTTTCAATAGAAGAGTGGAGAATCACTCAGCAAGGCATGGGAGAGATTCAATGATTTACAACGGAAGTGTCCTAACCATGGCTTTGAAAATGAGTTTCTAATTTAGACATTTTATTATGGCTTAGCTTATAATACCTGTCTAATTATTGATGCTGCCGCAGGAGGAGCCTTGATGAATAGAACATTTGACGATGCTTTCAAGTTACTTGAGGAGATGTCCTTGAATCATAGCCAATGGGCTCTAGATGAAGGAATGCTATATTGTCATCAACATGGTAAGAATGAGAATGAGGATCAGCAACCCTTGACTGAAAGGTTAGTGAACCCATGCTAGAGAAATTTTCAGCTAGCCAAATTCAATCGTTGCGAATTCAAAACACAAAAAAATTTGAGGATCTTGAAGAAACTGTTAGTCATCTTGCTTCTCAATTAGAATCCTTAGTGGCGTACAATAAAATTCTAGAAGATCAAATATCTAGATTAAGCTCTAGGGAACATTGCAATGCCATTATCACTAGAAGTGGGAGACAATAAGGAGAACTTAAGGAGAAAGAGTCTATTAATGATCATGATGAGGAATTAGAATTAGAAAAATCTTCTGAACATGAACAAACCCTACCTAGTTTAACACCTCAAAAGGGAAGTGAACCAAAAGGGGATGTGCCATGTAAAGAAGATGATTCTAAGACTAATCTACTACCTCTTCTCTATAGACCACCAGTACCTTTTCCCCAAAGGTTAGTGCAAGAAAGCAATTTGGGAAATTTCTTGATGTTTTGAAAAAGCTTTACATTAACATACCATTTACTGAAGTTTTATCTCAAATGCCTATATATGCTAAATTTTTGAAAGAAATCTTGTCTAACAAAAGAAAGATAGAGAACTATGGGACTGTGGCTTTAACTGGGTAATGTAGTGCTGTTATTCAAAATAAGTTGCCACCAAAATTGAATGATCCAGGTAGCTTTTCTATCCCATGTTTTATTGGTAGTATGGCTTTCGACCGAGCCTTATGTGATCTAGGGGCTAGTGTAAGTCTCATGCCTTTGTCTGTGTGCAGGAAATTGGACATGGGAACTCCTAAGCCGACTACAATTTCTTTGCAGCTCGCCGATCGATCAGTAAAATATCCAGTAGGTATTCTAGAGGATGTTCCTATAGAAGTTGGTAAGTACTTCATGCCTGCTAATTTTGTGGTACTTGAAATGGAAGAGGATGCCAAGATTCCTATTATTTTGGGTAGGCCATTCTTAGCCACTGCTGGAGCCCTTATTGATGTACGGAACGGTAAACTTGCTTTAAGAATTGGCAATGATAAGATTGAGTTTGATTTGAATAATTCATTGAAAAAACCTGCATATGCCAGTTCTTGTTGCACTATTCATGCCATTGATGACACAGTTTATGATGTTGTTTGTTTGTTTGATGATTCTTCTGCTAATGTTTCTTTTTCTGATTCTTCTTCTAATACCTCAAAAAAATTTTGTGAAAAAATTGATAATTCTGGTTTTGAGAATGATTTTGATGAATTCGATGATGAAAAACACGATATCTTAGATTGTGCTACTTTTGATAATGAAAGTGAAAAGATCTCTAAAGTTGAGTTGAAAGTTTTACCTAATAACCTTAGATATGAATTTCTTGGTCCTAACTCTACCTACCCTGTGATTGTGGATGCAAAATTAGATGCCAGGGAAACTGATTTACTCCTGAAGGAGCTAAGAATTCATAGAATGGTAATTGGGTATTCCATTGATGACTTAAAAGGGATTAACCCTTCTTTTTGTATGCACAGGATTCACATGGAGGATGAGCACAAGCCGCATGTAGATTTTCAGAGAAG
>CM050438.1:58908436-58922728 GCA_027562315.1 Costus pulverulentus
TAAATAATCCCTTTACAAAATCAAAACATAGAAAAAATATCACAGCCAAGGATTTATTTAAATCAAGAATAGTACTTACAAGGAATTAAGATTCTTGGATCTTACAGTTTGTATCTCTATATGGTAAGGGATATGCTATAATACAACCTAACATCTCACTATAGTAGGGAAGTCATAACAGTTATCATTAGGTTTATCATAAGTTATATGAGAGATACAACTAGCAAAGAGAGGATTTGCTCCTTCCTTAATTTGAAGCTTAATGCCCTTGGGTACTGTTGCTGTGTATGCCCTGAGACCTAGTTTTGGTCCATCTTTGTATTACTTGACACTGATATTTATATATCATTATGGCATTGTCATTATCAATGTTTGTCTACATCTGCAATTTGATAAGTTTGATTTGAAGTAGTTGTTGGTGTATATGCCCTAGGACCTAGTATTGGTCCATTATTGTACTACTTGACATTGATATTTATATTATTCTGACATTGTCATTATCTATGTTTGTCTACATCTGCGATTATGTACTTACATGATAATGTCCCTAGAGACAGATTGGATCGGTGCTCAAACTCTTGTCCCCAATCAATGTACTTTAGTGGATATGGGACAGCTATGGTACTTGTGAGACTGGTATATAGGCTAGCTAGGCACGAGGTGCTAGCGCAGACATATGGGTATATCAGTGGTGGATATACTGGACTGACCCGCTGTGAGGCAATGACTTGGTGTCATGAGTTATCCTCACAAGTGACAGGAGATGCATTAATCCCTTGACTTGAGATCGTTGACCATTCTATATGGTTAAGGACATGCTTTGATACAACCTAACACCTCGCCGTAGTTGGGAGGTAATAACGGTTGTTATTGGACATGTCACGACCCATATGAGAAGGTCAATAAACAGACAGAGGATTTACCCCTTCTTGAGGGAAGCTTGATATCCATGGAGCTCCTCTATGGTTCTATGACTGAAAGAGTATGACCATACCCAGGTGAGAACCTATTTTAGTCATAACCATGTGATTGGGTGAAAACAAGTGATGACACACTTGTCCAATCGGATATCAGTTCGGCAAAGAGACTATAATGCATCTGTACCTAGTTGCAATGATGGGGATGTCGATGTCGATATCCATTCTGATGACTTGGGTAGCAGCGATGCACTACTAGGTGCGACTCACTGCTTGTGGTGACCTTAGGTTAGCACTGCCAACGTCAGAGGAACCTATAGAGTCACACATCTTGATACTTGAGTTCTCGTATTGATCGGGAAGCCTTATGATCAAGTTATTGGATAACTCAGATCTATTTGGGAGATTTCATTAGCGCCAATGGGCCTGATGAGATGGAAGAGAGTTATTGGAGCCAAACTTCATTTTTGGCAGGTTGACCCGTATTTGACCATGGTTGGTCAAATTTGGATTAGGGTTGCATTGGATTAAATCCAATTGCTTAATCAATCCATGTAATGAAGTTTGGGCTAGCTCATTATCCAATGAGGCCCAATAACAAGTTATCATGATAAGAGAATTGTGCTAAAAGGGTATAATGGGGAGAAAAGCAAGCTCCATTGGCGCCAAGGGCATAATGGGGCAAGCTTGGCGCAAATTGCTTCTCTTGGAAGGAATTGGCGCCTCCCCTTTAATGCCTTAGATGGTATGCTTGCCTCTTAGGCAAGTCTTGGGGCTGATATGGCTTGGAGGACCTCTTAGGAAAGTCTTAGGCGCATATGGAAGAGAGGATGAGGTTTATGGCAAAGTCTTGGAGACTTTCCTTACCTCAAACCCTAATTGCTTCTAAGCCCCAAACCCTAGCCAATTTCTTCTCATGAGAATTGCGCCCATAAGCCTTATGTTGCCGCCCCCTCTCTCTATATATGTCTTGACATATGCAAGAGCAACTTACTTGAACAATTGAGTAGGCGTGAGGAACTAATCCAAGAAGGGGCGAGAGTAATAAGGGCTTGGCGCAAGCTTTCTTTCTTCTAGCCGCAAGCCTTCATCCTCCTTCCCTCTTGGCACATGGGCTTCAAGGCATTGGCGGCTTCTTCTCTTCCCTCTCTTCTCTTGGCGCATCTCTTCTCAGAGGGTGACGCAAGTGAAGAGGTGATCTCCTCCTTCTCATCTCCTCTTGGCGCATCATCCTTGGAGGTGGCGCAAGGTTAGAAGGAGATGAATAAAAGGCTTGGATCTTCTTCCCAAGACTAGCACCGGGTGTGGAAGAAGAGAGCTCGAGGCATTCGTGTGTTCGAGACTGCAGAGGGCGAACACTTGGGCGCCAATCTCGACATCAGCCTCTCACTGCTTAAAGGTACTTACTATCACATCATGTCGACCCCCTTGCATTACGATCTTCATTGGGCTTTTGGGACCGGCTTGTTTCAGGGATATTATTCCGCTGTGCATGTAATGTATTCTCAGTGAAAATTTGTTAAATATCCCCGGGGTTTCCCAATAGGTATCTCACACATGGTTGCATGACAGAAAGTGTATGGTTATACCTATGTGAAAGCTTGATCTAGGCATGAGCATTAGATTAGATTCAACAAGTGTGACACACTTGTCTAATTAGGGCATCAGCTTGGTAAAAGGACTATAATGCATAGGTACTTTATTACGATTTTAGAGGTTATCAATGATGACATCCATTCTGATGACTTGGGTAACAGCGATGTACTGCTAGGTATCACTCACTACTTGTGATGATGAGGTCATCACTACTAACGTTAGAGGAACCTACAGAGCCACAAACCTAAACACTCAAGATCTCATATTGATAGGGTAGCCTATGATCGAATCATTGGTTGATTCAGATTAGTTTGGGAGTCTGATGCGCCATGAATGCGTTTTGATGAGTTGGAGAACATAATATAGAGTTATATTACACTTTGAGATCAGTTGACCTCTAGTTGACTTTTGAGAGACCATATTTGATTTCAATTGACTAGTCCTTGTCAATAGGTCAAAGTGATGGAGAATGCACTAGATTGGTTCGATGGCTTATTGATTTGACTTAGTGTAATCTGGAGGTGTCCACAAGCTTAGGTGCATGTTTAAATATTTATATTCAAATAAAAGAATAAATTAATATGTTTATTCACAACTTAAGTTGTGGGACCCAAGTTTAAAACTCTATATACATAAGGGCCAAGGGCTAGGCGCAAACAAGCATTAATCTTATTTGTCTTCTTGCCCTAGTCGTCGCCCAAGCTCTCCTCCTCAACCTAGCCACCGCCTCTCCTCTTCTTGGCGTCACCATCAACAAAGCTCAAGCACTCTTTGCTTGAGTAGGACAAGAACAAGAGAAGGCATTCATCTCCTTGATCTTGGCAGCTTAAGTTCTTCTTGGCACTTTTTCTTAGAGGATTGGCACAAGAAGAAGCTTTCTCTTTAACGCATCTTGGAGGTGGCACAAGCCAAGAGAATCCTATAGACGTAGATCTTCTTCCCAAGGTTAGCACCGGGCAAGGAAGAAGAGATTTGGAGGAGCTAGTTGTGTGCGTGACTATAGAAGATGTTCTCTTGCGCATTATCATCGTCGATTACTCCTAAAATTGCATAAAAGGTACATACTCTGACACATCGCTAAACTGTTTGATTTAAATTTAAATTGGTCTGGTGTTTCCCAACCGACATATCTCTTCTTCTCTTGGCGGCCTGTTTCTCCTTCGTGGCACAAATGAAGTGAAGTCTCTCTTTAGGCGTGGATCTCTATAATGAGGCACTAGGCACGGATTTGAAAGAACCCTAGGAGTTTGTGTGTCAGGGTGCCAATGGGTACCCGAACTCGCGGGTACCCGAACGGGTCGGGTCGGGTCGGGTACCCGATTAGCTAATCGGGTCGGATTCGGGTTTACTCTCACGGGTTTGGATACCCGATTAAGATACCAAATACCCAATTAATATATAATAAAAAAATAAAATTTTATATTTATATATATATTTATATAATAAAATAATTTTTAATAAATATATTTATTATTATTATTATTATTATTTTATAGTTATATTTCATAAAAATAATTTAAAAAATAATTAAAAATATATTTTTTAATTTAAATGGTACCCGTGGGTACCTGTTTAAATACCCGACTTAGGTTTAGTCAAATTAAGGTTTGGGTCAAATTGGGTTCAGGTTTAGCCAAAACTCACGGATACTAATGCAGTTGACATCTCTATTTGTGTGTGTGACGCTTCCAAAAGAGGTACATGTGCAATGTGCAAAGTCTTAAAGTAATTGTTATTTTGTTGTAGAAAGAGACGGGTTCAAGGCTTCAAGCTTGATTTACTCTCCTATGAAAAAGTTATTTTGCTTGCGTTTATTATTATATATTAGAATTTATCTCTAGAAATTTGCTTTACTAAAATGCCCCTGCAATTTATCTTTACTTGTTCCCCTCGGTCTTTCTACCCCCGGTGGCGGACTGGGTGTGTCGAAGACTCGAAGTGGCTTATCCTCCCGATTCCATGGCGGTGAGGGCGGCTGCTACTCTGCTCTCTTCGCCTCTTCCCATCTCTCGCTCCAAATCGAACTCGTACGCTCCTCTCCCGCCATTTACTCTCATGCCATCCTCCGTTCCGCTTGCCGGTTCTTGCGTCTCTTCTTCCTCTGCAATAATGCAACGGTATTTCCTAGTGAACCACGCTCCTGGACGGCCGAACCGCTTCTCCTGCATGGCCGCGGAGTACAAGTTCCCCGACCCGATTCCGGAGTTCGCTGTAGCTGTATGTTTTGGCCCTTGTTTGATTCTACTACTCCGACCTTCATCTTCCGACTGTTGTAAAGTTTTGTTAATTTTGGTGGTAAAACAACTGCTTTGCTTCAGGAGACAAGCAGATTCGAGACGCATATGCTTGAGAAGTTGACGAAGAGGAACGAATTCTTTGGGGAATTTGTGGGGGAAATTGTCGATGTCTGCACTGAGGTAGGATTCTCCTGCTGAATCTGATTTTTGTTTCTTTTTAAACTGTCGAATACTGTCTGTTTTTATGTCAATCCTTCGATCTTAATTAATAGTTGTAATATGCCGTGGAGAACTGGATAGAAGGTAATACAGCCTAGAAGTTTTTTGGATCCTGTGATATCTTTTTCTTTAAAGTTTCTGAGTTAGAATATAGACATGTAAAGATACTTTCTGATAGGCTGGTAGCCATAAGTGACTAAAAGTGGAAACATATTTTTGTTTATTGTACATATATTGTGTGAGACAATTTAGAGAAGAGTATGTTGAAGGCAGGTGTTGATCGTTGAAACAGTGGGAAAGAGGAATGAAAAATACGGAAAAATAATAGAATGCATGATATGAAATACAATGGGGCATAGGCCCACCTAATTGTAGAAATTGCACGATAAATGCTTGAATCAGATTTCAAATTCTCGAAATTAGATGCTTTATTGTCTAAGATAGTATGGCTTTCTTTATTTCTGAGAAATTCTTCATGTCGCACTTAAGTTCTTTGATAGGACTAGATGGTGGTTTTATAGGGTTGCTTAACAGTCCATTCAACTTTTTGATAGATTGTCAACACGATGAAACAAGTAGTCTATGTTGAACAAATCAGGTATATTAGAATTTATTGTAGTTCAGTAATCATGTTCTAAAAGAATCCATTGTGGACCATTTTCGACGGATAAATAACCTACCATGGTAAAGACCAGAAAAGCCTGAATCTTCAACTCATATGTATCTGTTGAATTTGTATCGCGTTCAATGTACTGAGGCAGATCGCCTTGGGTGAAATTGCTGACTCGCGAGGGGATTCTGAAGAGAGAGATGCTAAAGTAACATATATCACTGATGCAGCATATAGAAGACTTTGCGGCCGAAACAAAATCTAAAACAGATGCTATTGTATCTTAGGTGTATTAATTTTCAGAAGACAATCAGGTGGATGCTAATTGGACTCCCTACCGCTGAGCCATCCTGCTTGTACTCTACAGTAGTATTTGGGATTTTATAGGATGGAAGTTCTTTGTCTGGTGAGTTGATCAAGGATTATTTATAGTGGATGCAAAACATTCTCATGTGATAGCTAATAGTGTGAATGATTAAGACATTTATCAAGCAATTTACTTGTGTTTATTATCTTTGAGGGTTCATGGTCTTACGATTTCTAGCTTGTGTTATCGTATCAAATTGTGTTAAAGATAGTTTGCACTTTGCAGGGTCACCCTTCGTGACATCTCTTTTACTTGTCAAGTTAGTTACATAGGTTAAGCAACATTTCACTACATATGGTTTATTTTGATTGTGTGATTGTGGTAATAACGCCACGCAATTGTGAAGAGGGAGATGTTCAGCAACGATCAACTTTTGACAATTCCATGTTTCCTTGTATCAGTAGACTTGACAACTGGAAAAACGATTATGATAGGAACTTCTAAATTACGATGAAAGTGTTACATATTCATGTATCCATGTGATTTGATTCTAAGTATAAGCCTAATGGAGGTTATCACTATAATAAGGTTTATAAAATTGGTCCGGGTGTTCTGGTCCAAGATACCCAAGTCTTAAAATCTATATTTGACTGTAATATCAGGGTACCCACAGGCAATAGACAATATATGGTGTGTGAGGCATGTAGTAACTATGCAAATTACTGTTCGTATGCTTATACATCCTTGGTTCACATATTCCATAATATGCATGCATGTGCAGGTCCAGGACCCAATATGATTAGGGCGATTCTTATGCTTTTGTTCTGCGTATATTCACCTTATCTAATCTGTTTGATTTATTATTGATTTAATGGTCATAGGCCTTGAATCTTGTCAATACTTGTGGTCCATGGACGTAATTAACACTATTAAAGAAACCTAGTTAATTCTTGTGCTAAATGAACTCCCTCCCATCTCACTTTGTTATGATATTTATTCCCTAAACTAGAAAGCAAAGTGATACATGTAGTTCTAGTGGTTGTGAAACAGAACAAGTTAATATATATAACAAGGGATGGCCACCGTTTCTGGTTTTCTAGTATGTACATTTGCTAAATTGGAAGATTGACCTACTTTTCCTTAAACGATCGCATCTCTGGAGATTGATGGTAGCATTCAAATGATTGACAAGAAATCATATGAGTAGACTTGTAAAAATTTTAGGATGTGATAGACGCTGCGACGTCATTCTTGGTATTTTACTCGATCCAGCTGTTAGTTCTTGAGGATGCGTGCATACCTAAGATACAAAAGTGTGATCGTGTTCCAATGCAGTGCTAACTCAGATTTTTGTTCTCCTAACTGATAATTCTTAAAATTGGCTTTACTGCAGATCTTTAGCACTTTCCTACAAACAGAATATGGTGGCCCAGGAACACTTTTGGTTATGCCGTTCGTTGACATGGCTGACACACTTAGAGAGAAGGGACTTCCCGGAGCTCCTCAAGCGGCACGAGCAGCATTACTTTGGGCCCAAAAGCATGTTGACAAGGATTGGAATGAGTGGACGGCCGGTGAGAAATCAGACTTGGATTAATGGAGGAAGAGTTAGTGTTATTGAGCTGCAATCGTAATATGTGTTTCCATATAGCATAGTAACGATAATTACGCCACCATAGCGCTGATGTGCTGATGAACAAGGCTAGATAGGCGTTGAATCCATAAGACAATCGATCATGGATGTTGGGCTTTTGTTGTGTCTTATGTTTGAATACGAGCAATGATAGTTTTCTTTATGAAAAACTTTGTCATGTGTTTGTGGGAATGTGCTAATTTGACCCTTTTTTAAGTAAGCATTTGGCTGTTGCTTAGGTAAACTTCATTGCCCAGATTGATGCCTACTCATTAAGGTTCCGTCTAATTTTACCAAAATTTGTGGGTTTAGTAAGGATGTTGAGGTTACAGTAAAATCATTTTCAAGTGTCTCTCATTAGTTTATTTGCTGGAGAAAGCAGCAATAGGGTGAAGCTTTTAGCCATTTATCATGCTTAGTGTCATTTAAGCTATGTTTTGTTAGATGAAAACTGCAGTGGAAAGGATAAAAAATATATTGAATCTAAATGACTTTCAACACTGTGGATTCCATCCAATAGAACATAGTTTTAGTTATGTCACATCAAGTCTCAAGTGTTGGAAGGATTTTGTTTTTATCCATTAGTAAAATTTAATAATGTAACACAAAATAATAGAAGCATGTGATGTTACCTTATGCTGAACTTAAAAGATATTATTCATCAAATTACCCTCATGGATTTGTCATAAGATATTCATCAAGCTATATGTAGAAGTGTTTGAAGTTATATTTTATTATTTTTTTAATTTAAGAATTGTTAATTCATTAAACATAACAACTCTAGCAGTCACTAATTTAGGTGCTTCTAGATATGGATATTATATCTTGAATCCTTTTACACAGGTAGAGTAATTAATAAAATATGTCATTAGATCTAGGTTTTAATTTGTCATCATTGGCATAAACATAATTAGGACAATCAATTAACCTTAATTCAAAATAATCAACAAGATGATCAGATTATACCTCTTCTAAAGTATTGCAATCAATAAAAGTGTTAGGAGACTTATTTACTAAATGACCTATTGCTGTATTTACTTTTGCCTAAAAGCCTTTAGATAATCCAAAATTTAATAACAATCAATACACTCTCTCAGGTAAGTTCTATTTATTCTGTCTGCAATACCATTTCATTGTGGAGTGCTTCTGATTATAAAATGTTTAACAATATCTTCATCTTTATAAAATTTATTAAAGTCTCTGTTACAAAATTCCAAACCATTATCATTATGCAAATATTTAACTTTCTTCACTATTTGTTTTTCAACAAGGCGTTCCATTGCTTAAAATTAACAAACACATCATTATTATTTTTTATAAAATTCCAAACCATTATCATTATGCCTACCTCGACATCGGCCTCATATTGCTTTAAGGTATTTTCTATCTCATCATGTCGACTCTCTCGCATGCGATCTTCACTGAGTTTTTGGGACTAGCTTGTTTTGGGGATATTGCTTCCACTGTGCAATGTATTTATGTAATCTCTATCTCTGAAAATTGTAAAATATCCTCGGGGTTTTCCAACAATGGTATCAGAGCAACTTGCGAGACTCGAACGATGTAATTTCATGCTTTTCCATGCTCACATGTCATATCTCAATTTTCAAAAATTGCATGATCATATGGCGAACGATTTTTCTAAGTAGGAAAAATTAGGGTTTCTTGTTCCTATCATCTTGTCAGTTCTCTTTTTAATTTTTGGGTTATTTTTCTTGCTTGATTTAAAGATCAAAGGCGCACGTAGTTTTATCAAGTAGGATAGACATTGTTTCTTCGAACTGGCTAGGTCTCTTGATCTGACAAAATTGTCAATCAAAAGGATCTATAAAATCATCATGAAAAGTTAATCGCGAATAACAAAAAGATTTGTGATAAGAAGATGAGGAAAAGAGACTTGTTTTATGAAAAAGTAAAATTTCAGATTTTATGTTTTTCATGAGCATGTAGAATTGCATGAATGAATACCTTAGTTGTGCATAATGTTATGGTCATGAGTCAAACCCCTTTGCATACCTGTGATGTATCCTTGTGAGGCCTGCGTGCTGCTTTTCTTTTTGCTTTTAATAAAGAAGAAGATTAGGGTAGCGCATGTACTTGGAGATTGGCGCATGCTTGAAGCTTGTGCACGTTGCTTGGTGGCGCAAGAAGCTTCTTCAAAGATGGCGCATCCTTGCATGGGGGCGCAAGTTAGGGTTTGGCCGAGCCTTGTGCTTGTGTGCTATCTCTCTTGTGGCTTGCTTGACGGTGCACCTTCCCTACAGGAAGACCATGGCATTGGCCGAACCTTGGGGGTGTACCCCTAAGGTTTGAGAGCTAAACCATGGAGAGAAGGACCTTGGAGCCAACCTTGAGGTTCAAGCTAGAGGTCGGCTAGGTTAGGTCTTGTCTTTGGGGCTTGAGTCCTAGGTCAAGAGTTGAACCTCCTTTTGGCATGGCCTGGTTCAATGTCTTGAATAGGCTATGATCACATCATTCTTTTACTGCTTTCCTTATCTGCTAAAGTATGTCTGTGATGTTTTATCGTTATGTTATCACTATAGGATTGCATGCCTGTATTGTTAGATATAAGATAAAACTGATGAGACCTCAAAAACCCTCATTCAAAATATCAGGTCTAGTAGCCTTCTAACGCGTAACTCTCACTAAGCTATCGATCAGTGGTATTGTGAACTGTTTCCCACCCTCGTGGGACACACCCACTTATCTTTAGAAAGTGCGTGGTGGCAATGGTTTCCCCAGCCCAGTTTCAACCTGGGCGTGCCTTCGTAAGGAAACCCGTTGGCCCTGGGCATAACGGTTAGGAATGGACTTGACTAGATTTTCCTATGTGATAAGCACATGATGAAACTCTAGAGGCATCGTTGAGAGGTTAGGGTTTCATGCTGTATCCAGCCCTCGCTGGACATGAAATACCTAGACTGTCTCAACAAGGGGAGTTGCTTGGAGCAACCGGCCGACGCGCCCACTTTAAGAAGCATGAGTCACTTTGTGCATCTCATCCCACCCTTGTGGGACGCGAAACCTCATGTCGAATAAGGATCTCATCTCACTAGGAAATCTTAAATTTGCCGATTGACTTTGTGGGTTGTCAATTCGATTAAAATAGTGAAAGCCATAATCATTTAAAATAAGTCCAGTTTAAATGATTCGAAGTAGTACTATTATGTTGTTTCTTGGTTGTTGTAGAACAATGGCTAGGAACACTAGCGGATTGACACTGCGATCCTTTTTTGATAAGGATAAGTTGGTTGGATCCAACTTTATGGACTGACATCGGAACTTGAGGATAGCCCTCAAGCTTGAGAAGAAATTGTATGTCCTCGAACAGCCTCTTCCTGCGGCTCCTCCGCCTAATGCCCGGACGGCAGAGAGGGATGCTTTTATAAAGCATCAGGATTACTCTTTGGAGATTACATGTCTCATGCTAGCCACTATGGCACCTGAACTTCATGTGCAATATAAGGAGCAAAACGCTTTTCAGATGATCACTCATCTAAAATAGATATTCGAGGCTCAGGCTAGAACTGAGAGATATGACACTGCCAAAGCAGTTTTTTGGTGCAAGTTGTCTGAGGGTGCACTAGTGAGACCCCACGTTCTCAAGCTGATTGGGAATGTGGATCATCTCAGGAGACTGGGACATCCCATAGACAACGAGTTGGTTGTGGACGTGCTAAGGGCACGTTCGTTTATCATAAATTTTAACATGAACTGGATTGATTGCACAAGGAAGGAACTACTGAATATGCTCTAAACAGCCGAGCGGGAGATGGGTAAGACTAAACCCAATTCTGTTCTTTTGGTTCCTGCGTCCAAGAAGATAAAAAAGAAGGGCAAGGCACGTGCTAAGGGCAGTGCCAGAGGTCCTACCAAGGCACTGAAGAAAAAGGCGAAGAAGTCAAAGGAGCAGAGGTGCTTCCACTGTGGCGAGTAGGGTCACTGGAGGAGGGACTGCAAATAACTTCAGAATGAGGAGAAGAAAGGCTTGGCCTTAGATTCTAGCTCAGATATTTATGTTACAAAAGTTAACCTTTCTACTTCTATGTCATGGGTATTGGATACCGCATGTAAAGCTCATATTTGTACAAATATGCAAGAGATTAAGAAAAGTAGATTGGTGCATGCTGGAGAGATTGACCTACGAGTTGGAAACGGTGCACAGGTTGCTGCTGGAGTTTTGACTCTCTCCCTGCCTTCTGGACTTCAATTAGAGTTAGATAATTGCTATTATGTACCTTCGCTTACTAAGAACATTATATCAATTTCTTGTTTAGCAAAGAAGGGATTTAAGTTTGAAATAAATAAGAACTCTTATTCTTTTTCATTTGCAAATATGTTCTATGGGAAGGGTACTTTGTGCAATGGTCTATATGTGTTGGATATGGATAACTCTATATGTAACATAAATAATAAAAGGACCAAACTGAGTGGTTTAGTTGGTGCTTTCCTATAGCATTGTCGATTAGCTCATATAAATATGAATCGCATCCAACAGCTCCATGCAAATGGGTTGTTAGACTCAAGTTCCTTGGAGGAATTTGAAACATGTGAGTCTTGTTTATTAGGGAAAATGACAAAAGCACCCTTCACCAAGACTGGTGAGAGGACAAGAGGTTTATTGGATCTCATACATACTGATGTGTATGAGCCATTCAATAAATAAGCTAGAGGAGGGTACAACTACTTCTTCACATTTACTGATGACTTCTGTAGATATGGTTATGTCTACTTGATGAGAAGTAGAGAACCAGCTTGGTAGATCCATTAAGGCTCTTCGATCAGATCGTGGTGGAGAGTACCTGAGCGGTGAGTTCTTTGACTATCTGAGAGAGTGTGGGATCTTATCCCAACTCACTCCTCCTAGAACATCTCAATGGAATGATGTGTCTGAAAGGAGAAATAAAACCTTGTTAGATATGGTTCGGTCTATGATGAGTCATGCAACTCTACCTCCCTCATTCTGGGGGCATGCACTTGAGACAGCTTCTCTAATACTGAATAACGTTCCATCTAAGAGTGTCTCCAAGATACCATATGAAGTATGGAGTCGGAGACGTCCTAATCTCTCTTTTATTAGGATCTAGGGATGTGAGACTTATGTCAAATATCAGGATTCTAGCAAGCTAGAACCTAGATCTGATAAATGCGTGTTTATGGGGTACCCTAAGGACATTAAGGGTTACTACTTCTATGTTCCCACTAAGAACAAAGTTTTTGTTGCACGGGGTGCTGTCTTTCTAAAGAAAGAATTTCTTATGAAAGAAGCCAGTGGGAGGAAGTTTGACTTGGACGAGGTCTAAGTACAACCACAAGACAAATAGATGGAACCTGAGCCACCTGCACCGGTTGCTAGGCAAACTGAGGCTCAAACACAGGCCCCACGTAGGTCTGGGAGGATTCGTCATGCACCTGAGAGGTATGAGTTGCTGCCGACCCAACACGACGGGATCTTCATCATTGAGGATGAACCCAGGACTTATGATGAGGCGATCAGTGGACCGGACTCCGAGAGATGGCTTGAGACCATGCAATCCGATATGGATTCCATGTCAACTAATCAAGTTTGGGATTTGATTGAACTACCTGATGGGGTAAAACCCATAGGGTGTAAATAGGTCTTCAAGAGGAAGACAGACATGGATGACAATATGGCAGGGGACTATGATGAAACAAAAACTTTATTCTCAGTGGGAACATAGAAGTAGTAACCCTTAGTTACCTATAAAGGTAGACTAGTAGCTAAAGGATTCAAGCAAGTCCATGGGGTAGACTATGATGAAACCTTCTCGCCAATTGCCATAATCAAATCCATTCGGATTCTACTTGCTATAGCTGCATATCATGATTATGAGATATGACCGATGGATGTGAAGACAACATTCCTTAACGGGAAGCTGACTGAGGATGTGTATATGACACAACCTGATGGCTTCATCCATCCTGCATATGCTAGTAAGGTCTGCAGGCTAAAGAAATTCACTTATGGATTAAAGCAAGTATCTCGAAGTTGGAATATTCAGTTTGATGAAGCTGTGAGAGATTATGGCTTTACCAAAAGCGAAGATGAAACCTTTGTATATAGAAAATTCAGTGGGAGCTTGGTGACTTTTCTGGTCTTGTATGTAGATGACATACTGCTCATCGGAAACGACATCCTGAAAGTGGCGAAACCTAGGTCATAGGCGCATATAAAATTTTCATAGGCAGCGGAAATTCTAGGTTTCAAGATCGTATGGCTTAATCATATGATCAACATTAAAACTTGCTTAAAACAAGTGAAGATGTTACCATGGCCATGAGTGGCGGCTTGGAAGAAGATAGAGAGCGAGCGGCTCTCCTCCAAAGAAGTCGCACACAAGGTGATGGAACTTGCTTCCTTGCGCGTCCCTTGTGCTAGCAAAAATGCCAAGGTATCCTGATCGTGTATGAGGAGATGTGTTTACCCTTTTGGCTGGTGAAACTTCTTTCCTATCGTCGAGGCCAAGCACGCACGAGAGGAAGAGAGAGTGCGTCTCAACGTTCGAAACCGTGGGGGGTTTCCAAAAGGAATCATGCCTTCCAAATATAACAAGTGTTTTACTCTTGCTTTAACTCCCACGTAACCATCGAAACTCATCTCTCAATCGAACCAAACGTTCACCAAAGTGAACCGGTTCTATTCCATTTGGTTCAAAGACCAAATCAAACCAAGACATGGTCTAGATCTCATTAAACCAAAAAGGCTCAAGATCTAACCACACATCTCTTGATGCTCTTGATCTCATCGATCA
>CM050438.1:58922828-58941565 GCA_027562315.1 Costus pulverulentus
GGTTCAAAGACCAAATCAAACCAAGACATGGTCTAGATCTCATTAAACCAAAAAGGCTCAAGATCTAACCACACATCTCTTGATGCTCTTGATCTCATCGATCAAGCAGCAATTCTCTCGATCGAAGCTTACCGATCTCAAGCCCTAATCAATCAAACATGATCAGACCAGATCTCACTTCCAATTAGAGTCTAAACTCCTTTAAAGTGAACCAAAACAATTCAGTCCACACGATCTAACATAAGTAAGCCACATCATCAAATTGTGCGACCCTAAGGGTTTCCTTTAATGTCGGTAACGATAACTTACGTTATCACGAACAGAGAGGGGTATCTAGCAACACATCACTGTCTCCCGATATAAAGGAAAGAGTCTTCCAAGACTACTCCCAAACCATAGCACAAGTGTGAACCCAAGTCACTTGACATATGTGTTTCCTTTGCCACTGGATGTTCTCGTTGGACAAGCATGTCAAGCCTGTAACTCCAACATGATGAGAGTGGCTAGATCAGATGAACATAGTCATCTGGGTATGGCCATACACTTTCTCAACCATCTCATACAGGGGGCCCCTTTAGAACATCACACTCCAAACAAGGAGAAGGCAATCCTATATCTATCACTAGTGCCCTAACATGACTCATGCTCATTATCCAAGATAGTCTATAACCATTGTATTTCAAATGATATTGAACTACCTCAAGACAATGCCAATCTTCATTTAGAAACACAAGTGATCTCAAGTCAGAGGAAATATGCCACTTGTTTGCACATAAGAATTATTCACATTATGACAAGCAATTGAATATCCTAAGTAGGGTCAGTCCAGTACATCCAATGTACCTATGAGTCTACATCTTATTCCATGCTCGAAGCATCCTATAAGATTAGAACACATATTAGTCTCAATCATATCAAGGTTGTCTCATATTCACCAAGACATCTCGACTAAGGACAATACTGCATGTCAGCCAAGCTGAACACCATTGAGACATTATTTAGAAGTATACATATAGCAGCAAATAATGCAACAACCTGAATAACAACCATTGCCTTTCATAAACATAGAGTTTATACATGATACTGATAACAAACTAAGGCCTCAAACATTAGCCTTAAGGGCATACCCCAACACATCCCTAGTCTTCAAGCTGTGAAGACATGGTTAGGGAAGTGTTTCGAGATGAAGGACTTAGGGAAGGCCGCCTATATCCTAGGCGTGAGGATCTATCGGGATAGATCCAAGAGGCTCCTGACCCTTAGTCAGAGTACCTACACTGATAAGGTCCTGGAGATATTCAACTTGGAGCAATCGCAATCCAAGAAGGGATACCTTCCAGTGAGACATGGCCTTACTTTCTCAAAAAGCCAATGTCCCACCACCTAGGTTGAGAGGGATGACATGAGTCGAGTACCCTATGCTTCGGCAGTGGGATCAATCATGTTGTGTACTAGACCAGACATGGTTTATACTGTGAGCATAACCAGCTGATACCAATCCAATCCAGGTTTACAACACTGGGTGGCTGTAAAGAACATCCTTAAGTATCTGAGAAGAACTAAGGATCTGTTCTTAGTCTATGGGGGACAGGAAGAGCTCAGTATGTAGAGCTACACTGATGCGTCATTCCAGTCTGACCCTGACGACTTTAGATCGCAGGCCGGCTATGTGTTCAAGTTGAATGGATGAGCTGTATGCTGGAAGAGCTTCAAGCAATCCACCATAGCTGATTCTACAACTGAGGCTGAGTATGTGGCCGCTTCTGAGGCAGCCAAAGAAGCTGAGAGAGTGTGTTCTTCGACTATCTGAGAGAGTGTGAGATTCTATCCCAACTCACTCCTCTTGGAACACCTCAATAGAATGGTGTATATGAGAGGAGAAAGCCGCTTCTGAGGCTTGGATGATCCATTAAAACTCTTAGATCAGATCGTGATGGAGAGTACCTGAGCGATGAGTTCTTTGACTATCTGATAAAGTATGGGATTCTATCCCAACTCACTCCTCCTGAAACACCTCAATGGAATGTTTTGTCTGAGAGGAGAAATTGAACCTTGTTGGACATGGTTTGATCTATGATGAGTCATGCAACTCTACTACCTTCATTCTGGGGTTTTGCACTTGGGACAACTTCTCTTATACTGAATAACATTTCATCTTAGAGTGTCTCCAAGATACCATATGAGGTATGGAGTGGGAGATGCCCTAACCTCTCATATATCAGGATCTGGGGATGTGAGGCTTATGTCAAACGTCAGGATTCTAGCAAGCTAAAACCTAGATCTGATAAATGTGTGTTTGTGGGGTTTCCTAAGGAAACTAAAAGATACTACTTCTATATTCCTACCGAGAATAAAGTTTTTGTTGGTCGGGGTGCTTTCTTTCTAGAAAAAGAATTTCTCATGAGAGAAGTCAGTGAGAGGAAGTTTGACTTGGACGAGGTCCAAGTGCAACCATAAGACACAGTGATGGAACCTGAGCCACCTACACCGGTTGCTAGGTAGCCTAAGGCTCAGACACAGGTCCCACGTAGGTCTAGGGGGATTTGTCATGCACCTGAGAGGTATGGGTTATTGCCGACCCAACACGATGAGATCTTCATCATTGAGGAAGAGCCCAGGACTTATGATGAGGCGGTCAGTGGACCAGACTCTGGATTCCATGTCAGCTAACCAAGCCTGGGATTTGGTTGAGCTGCCAGATGGGGTAAAACTCATAGGGTGCAAATGGGTCTTCAAAAGGAAGACTGACATGGATGGCAACATAGTTACCTATAAGGGTAGATTAGTGGCTAAAGGATTCAAACAAGTCCACGGGGTGGACTATGATTAAACCTTCTCGCCGATTGCCGTGATCAAATCCATTTGGATTTTGCTTGCTATAGCTACATATCATGATTATGAGATATGACAGATGGATGTTAAGACAGCGTTCCTTAACAGGAGGCTGACAGAGGATGTGTATATGACACAACCTGATGGTTTCATCCATCCTGCAGATGCCAATAAAGTCTGCCAGCTAAAGAAATCCATTTATGGATTAAAGCAAGCATCTCGAAGTTGGAATCTTCGGTTTGATGAAGCTGTGAGAGATTATGGCTTTATCAAAAGCAAAGATGACGCCTGTGTTTACAAAAAATTCAGCGGGAGCTTGGTGACTTTTCTGGTCTTATATGTGTTGGTTGGTATAAACTTTTGTATGTGTTATTGTATGTTTTTAATCTAGTTTTATGAACATGGTAGTTGATATATAATTTAAGTGATCAAGTTTTTAGTTTGGTATGAACTTTCATAAGTAGTTGTATGTTTGTAGTTGATATCACTTCTTAATACATGTTATGCTTTTATGGTTAAGTGTGTGTTTAATGTTTAGTTACGTACTTTAACGGCTTCCTATTGTAGATTTTTTATAGCTATAGATTCTAAAAATAGTGATTATGAATCTACACAAGAAGGAGAAGACATTAAAGATATTTTAGACATTGAAATTACATCTGATGATTTTTGGGCCGTTGTTCGTTGAACAACTTTGGCAAAGGAAGAATACTATTCAAGATATATTGACAAAACACCATGCATGACATCGGAGTATACAGGCATAAGATGGATGTAAGAAATAGTAGAAGAGCATGTTGAAAGGTGTAGGAGAGTGATAAGAATGACATGAGATGATTTCCTACAATTGTGTAATATTTTAGAGGCCTCACACGCTCTAAGGCCCTCAAAGAAAAATGACAATTATTGAAAAGATTGGCATCTTCATCTATACGTTAGCCCAATGTGTATCAAATAGATAAGTACAAGAAAGATTTCAACATTCAGGTGATACTATAAGCAGAATTTTTCATGAGGTGTTAAAATCTATATGCAAGTTTGCAAAAGTTTTGATTGAGCCCCTTGATAGAGGGGGTTTTAGCAGGTTCCAAGTCAGATACTAAATGATAAATGTTACATGCCTTATTTTAAGATAATTTATTATTATTTATGAAAAATGCTATATTTATATTGATTATTTTAACTTTATTTCTTTTATTTTCTTATGGTTGTATTAACTATTGATGACACATATATAGATGCAGTTATACTAGCTCAAGATCCATTGCAATTTATAGGAAGAAAATGTCAGCCGACCCAAAATATCTTAGATGTATACAACTTTGATATGAAATTAATATTTGTATTAGCTGGATATGAAGGTTTTGCTTATGATACTCGTATTCTATCAAAGCAATAAATACACCAAATTTATAATTTCCAAAATCTCCTCTAGGTGTGTCACCAAAATTTTAAGTGATTTATTGTATGAGGTCATTGCAATAATTAATTAGAATTACTTGTACAATTTTCTAAAAAGTACTATTTAGTTGATGTTGAATACTCAAAAATGAGCGGGCACCTTAGCTCTTATAGAGGAGTGAGGTATATTTGCAAGAATATCAATAAGGGCAACCGCCACAAGGGTTTAAAGAAATATTTAATAAGACATGCTCCTCTCTTAGAAGTATAATTAAGATGTGTTTTTGAGTGTGCAAGAAAATGTGGGATATATTACGCGATATGCCCTCGTTTGTATTTAAAACTTAGGTTAAGATTAAATTGTAACATTGACATTGCATAATTATATTAGGTAAACAATAGGCACTGATTATATTATTCAAGAAGGAGACAATAACCCCTACATTATTGTGAAAAATGCCTTTAAAGACCCTGAAGAAAATCAGCTTATATGAGGGTATGCAATGTAGGGTACTCATATCGATATGCTTTACAATTAGATTGCCTTGAGTTTAATAGATTGCAATGTGCAGCCAAAATACTTTTTAATATGTATAAAATGATTTTTTTTCTTGTATCTCATATAGTCTAATTTTAGATATGTTTGAGTAGTCAAAAACTTAATTCATTATGAATCAATATATTTTAAATACATATATAAACTTTCACTTAACAATCAATATATTTTAAATGCGTATACAAATTTTTACTTAACAATACAACACACAATCTCTAAACTACTAACCAACATAAATATTTACCCAAATAGCCTAAAATTTTTTACCCAAGTAGTTTAAAATTTTTTCAACTAGTTATAGTCAAACCAGTGAAAGCTTTGAGCTCTGATTGCCTCAAGCTAGCCCTTAGTTGGTCTAAGTAAGGTCATTGATTTTGGTTTTAGGGGCGTTGTTTATTATTAGCAATTAATGGTTAATGTAAAGTAGGATGAATTTTACAATCTCAGAGTAGCGTAGGCTATTTGATGCAGCTACTGTAGGTGGGTTGGTCCTTAGCATTGTACTCTAGGGGTTTATGAGACGATGTTCGAAAAACGTGAGATGGTTTGGAGACGAGGGAAGTAAAACACGTGTCGGAAAATGAGCAACGTGAAAACCAACGAGAAACAATGCGGAAGACGGCGATGAATACATTTCAGGGCAACATGGAAACGAAGAAACCAACGATTCCCAACTACGCAAATGAAACTCACTAACCTCTCTTAGCGAGCGATTTATGCATAGCATGACAACAAGGGCAGCAGACTTAGTGGCGACTCAGCTCGCATGCCTATGAACCTGCGATCACACCAAAGCCAAGGAACCACCACGTCTTCGGTGTACAGATGCTTGTGGGTAAGGAAATCAAGCAAGAACAACACAATGAAAATCCGAAAACAGGCGAACCTGATGCACAGGCAGTGCGATTTACTTCTTTGAAATGAAAGACTATTACAATTGGTAGGCGAGGGATCGAGACCGAGCCAAGGATCACGCAACTTGCTCCGCTCTAACATCCCCACAAACTCTTGAGTTGAGGCACCAACCTCACTCTCAAAACACACTGGGAGTGCTTATCTATCACACAAGAAGAGCTAAGGAACAAATTACACTCCAGCTCCCTTTTATAGAGTAAGGGAGGGAATATCACACCACAAGCATGACTAGGGAATATCACACCCTAAGCATGACTAGGGAATATCACACCACCGACATGACTACCTACTTAAACAAACTAAAAGCAATCAAGATGCTGCTGATGCAAGCATGCTGATGTAATCACTAACTAACTACTACCAACTAATGTAAATGAGGGAATCTGAAGCTAGCACATGGGCTAGCCTTCTGGGCTACAACTGGGTCTTCTGGGCTACAAGTGGGCCGTCAAACCATCTCGGAGCACGCGGCGATGAAACAGCAGAATTTGCTGAAGGTGGGTTGATTCATCACTGTGCTAGCTTGTTCTTGGGCTGTGTTGGTCAACTGGTTGCGGTAGCAATCGTTGACCGGGTCTTCAGGTGGCCGGGGTGCCAAGCACATTGGCCGCACTACCTTTGTGTGGGCTGATAATGGACTGATGACGCCTGTGTACCGCTCTGGTGGTTGACTTGAACATTGAGAACATCTTATTGTGATTGCGTCAGGCCCCTTTGAACTTTTTAGGGTAGGTGGAACCTTGTCTGGAGGGAAGTCCAGATAATGGCCATGTTTCTCGAGTTTTGGAGCTGTCGTAGAGGGTTCTGCTTCATCAATCCCCCCTAGTTTGAAGAGTTATCCTCCGGAGAACTAAGGGGATGCTCATCGGTGGCGAGGTGCTCCTCCAACGGGTCATGGTAAGGATGAAAATCCGCAACATTGAATACGAGGTGGATCCCCATGCTTTCCAGTAGATCGAGGACATAGGCATTGGAGCCTACCCGCTGTAGTACCGCATAGGGCCCCACGTACCATGCTTGGAGCTTAAAATGCGCCCGATTTGCCACTCGCTCAGGGTAGATACGCACCCTCACCAAATCACCTACACTAAAGTGGAGTGGCCTACAGTGTTCATTGGCCTTCAGAGCATTCCGAGTGTTGTCTAAAAAGATCCTTTGTCGAACTTCCTCATGCAAACTCGCGATATGTCTGGCAAAGGAAAATGCATGCTCAGAAAGATGGGACTCTAGGGGAAGGTAATGTAAGTCAATAGGTTTTCGTGGTTGTTGTCCAAGGACCACTTGGAAGCGACTTAGACCGGTAGACCGATTGACTGCACTATTATATGTGAATTCGGCAACAGGGAGTACAGTGTCCCAACTCTTAGGGTGATTGCCAACGAAACATCAGAGCAAGTTACCCAAACTCCGGTTAACGACCTCAGTTTGGCCGTCAGTTTGGGGGTGATAGGCCGTAGAAAACTTAAGGGTGATCCCTAATAGTGCCCATAGTAATCGCCAAAAGTGGCTCACGAAACAGGTGTCGCGATCGGAAACTATAGAGAGTGGGAGGCCGTGGTGGCGAACTACCTTCCTAATGAACAGATGGGCTATGTGGGACACATCTGTTGTACTAGAACAGGGGATGAAATAGGCCATCTTGGAGAATCAATCCACTATGACGTAGATGGAATCGAATCTAGACACAGTGAGGGGCAACTGCAGGATGAAGTCCATGCCGAGGTCCTTCCATGGACCCTCAAAAACAGGTAGTGGGGTGTACAGTCCAGTGTTCGGGGGTCGAGGCTTAGCCATTTGGCAAGTGCCACAGTGGCAGACAATGCGCTCCACATCTTTGTGCGTGGAGGGCCAAAACAGGCACTCCTCGGCCATCTCAAATGTCTTATCACATCCATCGTGGCCGGCAACACCACCTGCATGCAACTCTAACAGAAGATGGTCACGAAGGGAGGATCGGGGAATACACAACTGGTTCCCAAAGAATAAGTAACCCTCACACAACTGGTAAGGTGACTCAACATCCTCATGCTCGCTCAGGCGAGTATAGATGGCACCAAAATCAGGGCAACTAGGGTACTCATCCTTAACATAGGCGAAGGTATTGACGCGGGTACGCATAACACACAAAAGAGTCCTTACCCGGCTTAGGGTGTCCGCTACTACATTCTCCTTAATCGCCATATGATATATCACAAAAGAGTACTGTTGCAAGTACTCCACCCACTTGGCATGCCTGACATCCAACTTCTTTTGGGTGCTCAAGAAGGATAAGGCCTGATGGTCACTATACAGGACAAACTCGTAGTGGAGTAAATAGTGTCTCCACTACCTAAACGATTGGACAATGACATAAAATTCTTTGTCATATGTGGAGTACCGCTGTCTAACTGCGTTTAGTTCTTCACTAAAGAAGGCAATTGGGTGGCCTTCTTGGCTCAGAGTTCCTCCGATCCCAGTACCGGAGGCATCACATGCAACTTCAAAGACTTTGGAAAAATCTAGAAGTCAAAAAACGAGGGCTGTGGTAAGGGCATCCTTAAGGGCGTCAAAGGCACGCCGAGTGGCCGATGTCCACTCAAAGTCATTTTTCGATAGACACTGGGTCAATAGGGTAGCAATGGTGCTAAACCCATGGATGAATCAACGATAGAACCCAGCAAGACCTAAGAAACTACGAACCTCATAAATAGTGCGAGGCTCAGGCCAATGCCGAATGACATTAATCTTGATAGGGTCAACAGAGACCTTGGTCTGACACTATGTACCCTAGAAAGTGGACTTGGGTGACCATGAAGGTGCACTTCTTCTTGTAAAGGAAGAGGCGCTCCTTCCGGAGAATCTCAAAAGTAGAGCGAAGATGCTCTAAGTGCTCCTCTCGGGTGCGGTTGAATATCAGAATGTCGTCAAAGTAGACGACCAGGAATTTGCCCATGTAGGGCTTAAGGACTTGACTCATCAGCCTCATGAATGTGGAGGGGGCGTTTGTCAAGCCAAAGGGCTAAGCCGGCTTGGTCTTGAATGCAGTCTTCCATTCGTCACCCTCACGGATTCGGACCTGGTGATATCCGCTTCGGAGGTCTAACTTGGTAAACCATGATGAACCTGAAACCAAATTGAGCATGCTGTCAAGACGGGGTATGGGAAACCGATACTTGACGGTGATCCTATTAATGGCTTGACTATCTATGCACATACGCCACGACCCATCCTTTTTAGGCATGAGCAGGGCAGGGCCAGCGCATGGGCTAAGGCTCTCGCGGATGTACCCCTTGGTGAAAAGTTCATCCACTTGATGTTGCAACTCAGCATGTTCAATGGGGTTGAGTCTATGGTGGGGCAAGTTTGGGAGAGGGGCTCGCGGCACTAAGTCTATCGCATGTTGGATCTCCCTTTCCGGAGGGAGTCCATGAAGCAGATCCTCGGGTGAGATGTCACTATACTTAGAAAAGAGGGGGGCGATGTTGGCTGGAGGGTCCATCTCCGCCTGGGGCGATGGGTCCACCGCCTCACGCAACATCAAGGCATAGACCACCTTGGTCTCACTCGCTTCATGGATCAGTGCTGGGGTGCACATTAAGGACACGACTGCAGCAGGTTTTGGGGGCATAATCAAGCACTTAGATGTTGGTGCACATAATTCTATGGGCGAGGTTGGGTTTAGCCGGTTTTTCTAGTCATTATGGTCGAAGACATAAGTGTTCAATCGACCATAGTGTACCACGTCACAGTCATATAGCCAAGGGTGACCCAACAGTACATGGGCAACATCCATAGTTGCCACGTTGCACCAAACTTTCTCCTTATAGTCCCCAAAGCTAATGGGAACTTGACAATGGTGGGTGACTAGTAGGCTCGATGTGTCGACCCAAGCGATGGAGTACGGCTTGGGGTGGGGTTTAAGTGCAAGGTTGAACTGAGTGATTGCGGTGCATGACACCACGTTCAGGCTACTACCCACATCAATAACGATCTGACACGAATGCCTGTTGCATTTGATGTAAGTCATGAAAATACTAGTGCGCCTTCAATCCTCGGAGGGAGGGGTTTGCACTAGAGTACACCGACAACTGCAAGTGTGGGTTGACCCGACTCATCCTCACTAGTATAGCACTCAGGCTCAATGTCGCGCTCAAGGTAGTCACGGGTTATAGCAGCCAACCGGGGCTGACTCTTGTCAACATGGGCAGGATGTTTAGGGCAATCCTTCGAATAATGGCCGGGCTGAAGACAGTTGAAACAATTCACACGGTTCGTGGACCCATGAGCTGGGGCCTTGCCCTTTTCCTCCCATGAAAGACGAGGAGGGGCGTCAGGTGTGGGATGCCTAGGGGGGTCACGAATAGTGGAAGCATGATGGGGCTCCGAGCGTGCCTCGTGGACAGTTGGAGCGTATCGGGGCTCTGCGCGCTCAGCTCTAGAATAAACAGGTGGGGGACTAACAGCTGGGGGTCGTCTAGAAGGTACTAGCTCGTTGTGCCTAGCAGCAATGTGCAAGTCTTGCTCAATGTCTAGAGCTTGCTGAAATGTCTGGTCCAAACTCTCCGAGTTATAGGCAGGTAGGGCTCTTCAGATCGTTGATCGGAGTCCATGCTTGAATCTAGATAGGGTAAACTCAGGGTCCTCTCGCAAGTTGCACCTAAGTGTTAATGTGTCAAAGGCTAGCCTATACTCAATGACAGTACTGGATCCCTGGTGTATACTACTATATTGGTCCAAGAGGCGCTGCCTATAGGAGGGGGGGAACATAGTGCTCACGAGGGCAGTACTTCATTTCATCCCATCGTGTAATGGGTGGAAGGGCTTTCTGCTCTAGTTGTTGTTCCACATTTGCCCAATACAGACGGGCTGGACCCTCTAATAGGAGGTGCACAAAGTTGACGAGCAAGTGTTGGGGCATGGCGCACCACTCAAAGTAGTTGTCGACTGACATGGCCCAATCAAGGAACCGTGTGGGGTCAAGGCTGGATCTGGGATTGAGACAATACTATATATTGACTCTGTATCCAATATATATTTATCTACATTTAGTAGGTCTTCTTGTACACAGTCAACAAGAATAGGCTGTTTATTATAGAGATTTTGCCGCTTGGTGCAATCTCTTGCTAAGTGGTTTTGACTACCACAAGTAAAATAAGAAAGTTTATTTTTATAATCCCGTTTTGGATTTATATTTTTGAATTATCTTTTTCAAGATAAGGTTTTCTGGCAGAAGATTTTCAAAGAAAATATTTCTTAGAAGATTTTCCTTTCTTTTGCCTTTTCTTCTTATGCATAGGAGCTTCCTAAACATATGTTTGTGGTGTATACAGCTGTTTACAAAAGCTGAATTCACCTTTTAATTGATGGTCACCCCTCAGATGTGTACATCTTTCTACCAATTTATCAATGATAAATTGTATACGAAGTGTAATATTATTTAAGCTAGGAGACTGTTGTGGACTAGTATCCTCCTGCCATATAGGCATAATAAAGGAAATCTTGTAGAAAAGACTTAATATACTTCCAATTTTTAATTTGAAGCATCTTAAGTTTTCTAATAGCTTCTTGTTGTTGAGCATTATAACCCATATTTGGGTTATAACCTATAATCATTAAGCGCATTCGGTTAGTAAAATTATAAGGATTTACTCCTAATGCGACATCTTCTTGAAATTCTATTGGGTAATTCAACTTGTAGGATTCCCACATTGCCCTGGCAGTTTCACCAAGGAAATTTTCTAGATAGGAATACATTTCTTCAGCAGAAAAGGTTCCCTCTAATTCTGCTACTTTCATGGATACTTTAGATGACCAATGGTCAAGGACAGTATTCCATGTTTGTGGATCATGGGCTGCTGGATTTAGGATTCTCCCATCATCTAGTAATTTTTTCTTGTCCACTATTTCTAAGGGTAATCTCTTACCTTTGGTACGAATTCCTTCTCTTTCACCCTCATACTGTGTATAAGGTTCATGAGGAGGTTGGCCTATAGGATAGGTCCTTGATCGTGATGTTCTTGCTTGTGCTGCTGCAGTACTTGCTTGTGCTGCTACACTAGCTTGTGGTGCATCAATCATTTCTATATTCATTAGGTTTTTAGGAATACTATGTATACTCTGAGCATTAGTATCAGAGATATGGTCAAGAAGATCCAATTGTTCAAGGCAACCTTCATCAAGGTCCTCATGAAAAGTATATGGATCTTGATTTATAGCATCTGAATCAATGCTTTGTGTAGCATAGTATTCATTTTGATAATTTTCAAGATTTGTCTGAGAGATGTTGTAATTATGCATCTGATTCGGAAGAGGATCTTCAAGAAGATCTCCTTCTTCTTCATCCGAATTAACACTTTGTAAAGCTATTAATTCGTCATTGAGATTATTTGGATCTCTATGATATTTTTGTAACTTATCACAGAGATTCATGAGTTTATTCAAGGAGTTTTCATGTGAAACACGTATGTTTCCTTCTTCATCGGGTACCAATCTATGATGACTGAGTAGTTTTCCTGATTCGATTAACTCTATTTCTAGGCTTATCATTTCTTCGAATGTAAAGCCTAATTCTTTAGGTATGAGTAAGAAACGATTTTCTAATACCATTATTCTAGGAATTTTTCAATTCTTGATGTGGAAGCTTCATCGTCATGAGTTTGCTTTTGTTTATAATTTGAAAATCTCAAATTATATATATTATCACAATTTTTAAACTTGATGCTGTCTTCTGGAACAAGCATCTATTCACAATCCAGATTTTTGGAAATATTCCAATCAAGACCTCCTAGGTCATTTGGAGATATAGCCATAGGCTTAATCATTTTAATTCCTTTACTGGCTAATGCCTCTATGATTGAAGAAATATAGAGTTTATATCCAGTGTTGAAATTATTTGTTAATTTGCCTAGGAATCCTAATCCAATAAGGAGATTAGATTCACCGACAAAATCTTCGTATCCTCTAGTTTGCATACCGATTTCTAATTCTCCAAGATCTCGGATACTTATCAGAAAATCTGGAGCACAATAAAAATATACCTTTATTTTTAGTCATATCGACTTCCATATGGGCAATCATTGCTTTCCTTGCATCAGACTTCCATCTTTTGTCGAGGACGACAATTAACACTTTGGTTCCTAGCTTCCTACGAGCTAGTCCTTTAATTGATATGACAATCATCCCATATGGGTTAATGGTTTTCCTAGTTGTCTAATTTGTTGTAAGGACTCCCTAGAAATAATTCTAAGGTTCCTTGGTTCAGTTGTGACAGAAAGATGTTCTTCACGATTTAATCTAAGTAACTGTGTTCTCAGGTTTAATGGTCCTATTCGATACAAGACTTGAGGTTGTAATAGTCGTAGACTATTGTTTTGATAAAGTTCAAATTGTTGATCAATATCAACAACTTCTTCCAAGACTTGGGTAGGTAGGCCATTTCTGTCAAACAACCTATTTAATAGATTAGGAATCGTATTACTTATGGTAATACGTTCATTCCTATTATTTTCTCTTACTGTTGTGGTTCCAGTAAGGGTATTAGAAGTCCCTGTAATGGTCTTGTAGTCATTTATAAGCAAATTGGGTGCTTCTTGTTTGTTTCGTACGTCTTGAGGTAGACGTAGATGTTGACGAAACAGTCGATGATTGAAGTACTCGATTTAATTGGTTGGCCAATTCTTGGACCGAGGTCTGGTATTGTTGGGCTTGTAATACCAACAAGTTATCTAAGCGTTGGATCACCTCTTGTTGTCTGAGTATGGTCTCAGAAGAGGTTGCTATCCTTGATAGAATATAATCAAGTTTTTTGTTTAATTGCATAAGATATGTAATTATAAAGTTGTTTTGACAAACAAATCTTTTATTAGACGCACTCTGGGGATCATCAGAGATTATCCCAAGAGTATTGTCTAAATAATTGCTAGATTCAACTAGTGTCTGTTGATAGTCAACATCTTGATCTATCATTCTGGGGTATTCTTTAGATGGATCTACCATTCTTAAGAATTTTTCTGCAATTTTTCTAATAAAGTTGCTGTTTTGGTAGTTTGATAATCAAAGATTTTAGAATGTCTTTGTAGATTATCAGGGATTTCTTTAAACTCAACATTGAGCTGTTTCTGCAGTATAAGAGATCGTTCAATCTCTCTTACCATAGTGATTGATGCAGGAGCATACGGGCCCATGAACACACTTGAGGGTGGCGCAATCCCTCCAAAAGACACTTGGGAAGACTCCCTAGGGCCCCAGGAATTTTCCCCGAAATTTATGCCTCAGTCAGAGTTCCCCACACCCCGACACGGCCAGACCATGCACTCCATCACGACCATGACACGGTCGCCTGTAGACGCAAATGCTGAGCACGGGTGTGCTCCTGGTCACAGGCAAGCCGTGCCCGGTTCTGTGGATTCCAGCAACTCCCATCACAGCCGTGCTCCTGGTCACGGGCAAGCCGTGCCCGGCTGTGTGGATTTTGGCCACACCGAACACGGGCGTGCTCCTGGTCACAGGCAAGTCGTGCTCGGTTCTGTGGATTTCGGCCACTCCGAACACGGGCGTGCTCCTGGTCACAGGCAAGTCGTGCCCGATTCTATGGACTTCGCCCACTCCGAACACGGCCATGCTCACCATCACGGCTAGGCCGTGTCCGCCCCTAGAGATGCGTTGCAGCCCCGACGACCCCACTTCGATGTGCACCGCCCTCCCTATCATATTGCTCCACCCCATGACGACCCAAAGGATCCCAACAAGGTGGAAATCCGGCGATCCCAACCCCAAAGTAAGCCCCCGGACCATTTCTTGGGCATCATTAGCCCTCTTTCCATCCATACCGAAGTGGCGCAGCCCAAGGGCACTACTAGCCAATCCCCTGAAGATCCAACCCCAAGTGGGCCGCTTAATCTGATTAGCAACACGGCCCAAGACCGAGCCGCGACGGTGGTGACCCAGCCCACAACATCAAAGTTCTGCTGTTTTGTCGCCATGTGCTCCGAGGGCGTCTAAACCGCCCCCGTACAAAGATGCAGGATCGTGCTACCAGCTTCGAAGAATATTAGGTACTAGTTTGTTAATTTTCGTCTTGTAGTTGCAGCTTGACCACTTTTGTGGCCTGCAAGAGTTGGTAGGTGGTTAAAGTAGAGTGTCTCTTGTGTATTTTGTTTGTTCCCTCCCCTCTTATTCTATAAAAGAGGAGGTAGGGCTAAGTGTTGAGTAGTTCTCTTTGGTGTTTTAGAGATCTCCTGGTGAGCTTAGGGTCACCAGCATTTGTGAAGACAAGTCGGAGCCTTGCCTTCGTCGCTGTTTTGGTCGAAGGCGTCTCTTCGATTCCAAGTTGTTCCCATTTTCGGTTTGAAGTAAATCCCACCTTTCCGGTGGGTCAGGTTTGCCTGTTTGTCATTCTCTTGCACGTTTCTTTGTTGTGGTTTTCTCCTCTTAACTTCACCCACGGCTGTCTGTACACCGGAGGCGTGGTATCTCTTGTTCTTGGTTTGTTTCAAACGCATAGGCACACAAGCTGAACCCCACAAAGCCGTAGTTTCCCCAACGCGAGCTAAGCTTAAAACGCGCTAAGAGTGCTACAGGAATTCACTAAATTTGCTGTGAGGTTAGTGCGTTGTATTATTTAGTTAGGTGTCGTTCGCTTCATTCGCATTCGTGTTGCCCTAATCGAACTCATCGCTGTTTCGTCGTGCTTTCTACCGGATTATCTGCACTTTTTCAACGCGTTTTTCTCTTCCCTCGTCTCACAACCCTCTCCCATTTTATCGAGCATTGTGTAAAACCCTAGAGTACGGCTTAAAGACCCCCTCACCTATTAGTTGCTACATCAATTATGGTATTAGAGGACATTGCGCGTTTGATTCTTATCGTTCGCACGATCCCTCAACATCGCATTGCATATTTCTACATCCTTTCAGTGTTTTCAGCATTTTACCTTAGTCGTGTCCCCCTTGTTTGTGCATGGTGACTATGCAGTCTCAAATTATGTCGTCCCAATACCCAGAAACCATCCCTGAAACCCAAGAGTCGATTCAGCCTTCAGAAGGGGCTAACACCCGGTTAGAGTCTATGGCTGATGTTGAGGCGCGGATCGATGCGTAGCTTGATGCACTGTCCGCGCGAGTGGACGCTGAACAAGCAAGCACACATGCCATGGTCCAGCAGATTTTGGCTGGGATCCAACACCTTATTGGTCAACCCGGGTCCGCGGAGCATGGTCGCCCGAACTCGGTTAATCCCCCGGTGTCCGCAAACCCAAACCCCACTAGAGAACTGCCCCCAGTGGCCGCACCCACACGGTGGCATGCCCTCGAGGATGAATGGGGTCACCCGTGACTTCATGAGATCCCTAGGAACCCAAGTTACGGTGATGATCCCCTCGATGAGGATGATGTTTGGGCCGCACAAGGGCCCCTGCCCGGTGGTCGTTTTGGCCACGCTTGGGCTGCACCTCGAACCCCAGCCCAAACCTGCGTTGAGTGCCCTCGGGTAGACGACGATTTCCGTCGTTTCATTCGTAACACCCCTGCACCATTCACAGGTGGTCTTGACCCCACACAATTCTTAGATTGGGTTGCGTTAATGGACGTGTATTTTGACCTTAGCGACTAGCCTCTGCACTCATGGGTTCGGTATGTGCGCACCTTACTTGAGGGCCTGCACGTTTACATTGGGAAAACGTGGAGCGACAAAATGCGCAGCAGGCTCTTCCCCTGGTCACTGAGTGGGCGGAGATGCGGTATCGCCTCTGCGAGCATTATATACCCCCTTCGTATAGGCAGTGCCTTCTTGACTAATATAGTAGCCTACACCAAGGGTCTAGTATCGTCGAGGAGTGATGTCTCACCTTCGAGACATTGCAACTCCGTTGCAATTTGCAGGAGGACCTCGAGTTAGTTTTGTCGAAATTCAAGAATGGGCTCCATGCGAATATCTGTCAAGCCTTACCCACGTATGGATCGGAGACCCTTTACCAAACTTTTCAACGTGCTCGAGACATCGAGCAAGACCTTCGCGTCACTGCAAGACGCAGTGACCTTGGCCCCCATAGGCGTCATCATGCGGGCGGTCCGCAGCCCCACCCGCGACTTGAGCGTCTGGAGTCTTGTCCGGACCCGTGACCCGCACCCCCGGCCCATCAACCCCCTAGACGCCCACCCCCTGAGGCTTCGCCTTCACGGCCCACTTGGGAAGAGAAGGGTAAGGCCCCAGCGGTTGGAACCTCTGGCCGTATTACTTGCTACAACAGTTTGCAGCCGGGTCACATGTCGCGTGATTGTCCGAAGAAACCCGCTCGAGCTGACACGGGTCCGGCTCGCGTCGCCACTATAACCCCCGCTGAACACGACGTTGAGGCGGAGTGTTACACTAGTGGCAAGGAATCGGGTCCATCCACACTTGTCGTTCGCTGCAACCTTGTGCAGCCCATGCCTACCGAGGATTGGAGGCACTCGGGCATTTTTATGACTTACATTATGTGCAACGGGCACTCGTGTAAGATCGTCATTGACGGTGGTAGTAGCTTGAATGTGGTCTCTCAGACCACGGTCACGGGTTTTGGCCTTCCCCTTGAACCCTATCCGAGACCTTATTCTATCGCGTGGGTCGATACCACGAGCCTTCCAGTCACACACCAATGTCAGGTCCCCATTGCGTTTGGGAACTATCGTGAGAAGGTATTGTGCGACGTTGCGACTATGGATGTCACTCTCATCCTCCTTGGTCGCCCATGGTTGTACGATAGAGATGTAGTCCACTATGGCCGGTTGAACACTTATGTGTTCGACCATGATGAGCGGAAGATCCGTCTGATCCCAGCTCCGCCCAAGGAGCTTCGTGCGTCCACCTCCAAGGGTCTGATTACATCCTCGGCACCCGCCCCTCCGCCTTCCACCATGATCTCCCTCATGCGCACCCCCACACTAGTTCGCAAAAGTCATGCGGCCAAGACTGTCTACGCGCTCATGTTGTGCGAAGTGCAGGACCCTATCCCTTGCCCTAATCCGGCACCTCTTGTTGAGGTGTCCGCCCTCCTTGCCGAGTTTCGTGATATTTGAAGATCCCCTAGACAAGGGGGCGAAACCCTAATAGGAGGCGCAACAAAACTTCTAGCGGAATCTAGGGTTTCTAATAGATCGCATAGCATATAATATGATCAACTTTCAATGAGAAGCGATACTCACCATTGCCATCACTTGGATGGTGTCTTGGAGGCAAAGGCGCAAGCGAACCTTTTCCTAAGTCTCGCACACAAGATGATCAATACGCTTCTTCCTTGGTGCTCCTTGTGCTAGCAAGGTTCCAAGGTTGTCTTGCCGAATGGAAAGGAAAAAAGAGATCCTTGCTTGGTCGAATGTTTCCTCTTGTCGTCCACTCCTTCACCCACGAGAGTGCAAGAGACGAATGCTCAAGCGGCGTCAAGAGAGCAAGAGACGAGAATAGCATTCCCTTGGCGTGAACGTGAGATGTGGTCACGTTAAGAGATGTGCTATCTAAAAATAGCATCCCATTTCTCTACTTGCGACCATGTATCACCCGAATCGCCAATGCCTCTTATCACTTGAACCATGCGCTCAACCAATGAGCTGGTTCAAATCCATTTGGTTCAATAACCAAATAAACCAAGCAATCAGTCCATACCATAATAAAACCTTAAGGCTCTTAATCTGACCGTCGATCTCTTGATGCTTCTGATCTGACCAATCTAGCATCCATTCTCTCGATCGAAGCTTACCGATCTCAAGCCCTAATCAATCAAACATGATCAGACCAGATCTCACTCACAATCAGAGATTAAATCCCTTTAAACTGAACCCGAACAATTCAGTCCACACGATCTGACTAAAGTAAGCCATATCATCAAATTGTGCGACCCTGAGGGTTTCCTTTAAATGTCGGTAACGATAACTCACGTTTATCATGATCAGTGAGGGGTATCTAGCAACACATTACTGTCTCCCGATATAAAGGAAATAGTCTTCCAAGACTACACCCAAACCATAGCACAAGTGTGAATCCACATCACTAGGCATACATGTTTCCTTTGCCACTGGATGTT
>CM050438.1:58953927-58970618 GCA_027562315.1 Costus pulverulentus
ATACTGAATAACAACCATTGCCTTTATAAACGTAAGAGTTTATATACATGATACTCATAGAATCCCAAGGCCTCAAACATTAGCCTTAAGGGCATACCCCAACAGTAAATTCATCTAATTCACTATCAGAAGCCGTGAGTTGATCCATGGACCGCGTGAGCAGTCGGCTAAGTTGGTGACAAAAGTCCTCCATTTTGTCTAATCGCGATGACAGGGCATCATTCGAACTGACCTGGTCCTTAGACCCTTCTGTGGGTAGGACGGACTCTTGGGAATCAGGGAACTGGGACATGATTTGTGACCTCAAGTCACCATGCACAAACAAGGTATGACTCAAAATGCAAATGCTGAAAGCGTGCAGAAATATGAAGATGCAACGGAGTTGGATTGTGCGAACAATATGAATTGAACGCGCAACTCTTTTGATACCAGAATTGATGCAGCTACTGTAGGTGGGTTGGTCCTTAGCTCCATACTCTAGGTGTTTATGAGACGATGCTCGGAAAATGTGAGAGGGCCTGGAGACGAGGGAAGTAAAACGCCTGTTAGAAAATGAGCAATGTAAAAACCAGTGAGAAACAATGTGGATGACGGCGATGAATACGTTTCATGGCAACACGGAGACAAAGAAACCAACGACACCCAACTACACAAATGAAATTCACTAAGAATTAGAGGGAACCTCTTCTGCTCAAGAAATGTATTCCTATCTAGAAAATTTCCTTAGTGAAACTGCCAGCGCAATGTGGGAATCCTATAAGTTGAACTTCCCAACAGAATTTCAACAAGATGTCGCATTAGGAGTAAATCCTTAAAATTTTACTAACCGAATGCGCTTAATGATTACAGGTTATAACCGAAATATGGGTTATAATGCTCAACAACAAGAAGCTATCAGAAAACTTGAGATACTTCAAATTAAAAATTGAAAGTATATCAAGCCTTTTCTACAAGATTTCATTTATTATGCTTGTATGGCAGGTGGATATCATGATCAAACTTTAGGATAAAGGTTATTTATTAAATTACCTACTCCTATTGGTCATGAAATACATTGGGCATGGAATGCTAGTCCACAACAGCCTCCTGGCTTAAATAATATCACACTTTGTATATAATTTATCATTAATAAATTGGTAGAAAGATGTACACATCTGAGGGGTAACCATCAATTAAAAGGTGAATTCAGCTTTTGTAAACAGCTGTATACACTACAAACATATGTTCAGGAAGCTCCTATGCATAAGAAGAAAAGGCAGAAGAAAGGAAAATCTTCTGCCAGAAAACCTTATCTTTCAAAAGATAAGCATGTTCGAAAATATAATCCAAAATGGGATTATAAAAATAAACTCTCTTGTTTTACTTGTGGTAGTCAAAACCACTTAGCAAGAGATTGCACCAAGCGGCAGAATCTCTATAATAAACAGTTGATGACACCAAAATATGTAGTATATTTTGTATCATTTTAGATATCTTTTCATGCTAAATTCAAGATTTTTTGTTTGTTTTCATGCTAAATTCATCGAATATTGCAAAGTCTACTCCTATTTTGGTTTTTCATGATTTTCCTATTTTGGGCATTTTTAAGCAAAATCAAAGTCATGGAAGAGTTATCATCATCAAGAGGAGGTCACATAAGAATTTTCACGCAAATCGAGGCTAAAGACCAAAATACGGCAGTGCCGTAAGGGATTTTACGATACCGTATTTTTCACAGCTACCGTATTATCGAGATCACAGCCGTATTTTGGTGATTTTCCAAACAGAAGGTTTTCGCGAAAATACGACACCGCCGTAAGGATTTACACGGCCGTATTTTGGGGCACTTTCTGAACAGAGACTTCTGCCGAAAATACGGCACTGCCGTAAAGAATTACACGGGCCGTATTTCCCCGACGAATTCGACCAGAGATTTCAGCCGATTTTACGGCACGGCCGTAAACCAAATTACGGTGCCGTATTTTCCAGCATTTCTAGAACAGAACACTCAGCCGATTTTACGGCACGGCCGTGAGATATTACACTGCCGTAATTCCAGGTCAAAAACGTGATTTTTACGAGTCCGAATCTTGCGCGGGCCATAACTTTTGATCCAGAGCTCCAAATCGAAATCCGAAAATTGTGACGGACTCATCTTTAAGAGGAGAAGGCGTACGAAGTGGAAGGATGAACGTTTATTTAGTATCGAGGGAGAAATTTCCAGAGAGGCGGCTAGGGTTTTTTCTCGCGCTTACAGGTGTAGATGGCACCTCAGGCCTTGATTTTCACGCAGAAGCTTCGCCTGGAGGAGAGAATGACACCACAGAAGTTTCAGAGCATTTGGAGTCCGATCGGAGGAGAAATCAACAAAACAGCGGTGACAGCGCTATTGATCACGAAATTACGGGTGTAACATACATTACACCCATGTTGTAATGTTGTTTTCTTCTTCTTCTCTGATTTCTAATTGTTATAAACTATGCCTTATTGTAATTCTTCCTCCATGCAAGCTTAAACATATTTTGGGACATAGGGTTTAATCCCTTTGATTTTTAATAATTAGATAACTCTTTCTTTCGTTATGATAATCTTCGTTGTGATAATTTTACTCTTGTGATAAATTGTGCTTAGATTCTCTATAATTGCATGTTATTAATTATGTTATTAGAGTTTTCGCAATGAGACTGAAAGGTGATTTACTTGAGAGTTGGACCCCTAGAATTGCATATTAGGATCCCTTCCCTAGGTTAGATCTAATTTGATCTGTTCTAGTAAATTAATTGCCATAATTATAATATGAATCTATAGATCGAGTCTATTTGTCAAACGTGGAGATCTTGCACGAAAGTGAGGATCGAAACGTTGGAGATCCATGAGTAAAACTAGTGTTGAGGCTTAGATGCACGAAAGTGATCCTTGAGATTTCACTAGAGATTATCAACCTAGAATTCAGATGCACGAAAGTGATCTTTTAATTCTCTGATTGATGATTTACTTATCTTTAGCCTGGGATAAATCTTGCACGAAAGTGAGGATTTATCTCTGCGTGATTGTCTGCACGAAAGTGAGATAATCCCTTTATAAAGTAAATTAGGTCTTTATCGTAGCAAGATTTGATTGACGAACCTTTTTATTTATATCTTATCATTGAAATTAAGGTGGATAAAACTCTAGTCCCATGTTTATCTCTCTGATTATCTTTCGTGTTATTTCTATTACCTATTTGCATCATATTTGGTTTACTTAGCTAGTAAGAATACGATTATTTGGTACTTAACAATAAGGTCCCTGTGGATTCAATACTTTTCTTTATTACTTCGATAGTTCCGTGCACTTGCAGAAACCTATCAAGTTTTTGGCGCCGTTGTTTTGGATTAGTCCGAGATAAACGCCAAACGTTTTTGGGGCTATCAAGTTTTTGGCGCCGTTGCCGGGGACCTTAGTTTTGTTAATATCAAAATAGTTATTAGTATTGCTAGACTAAGTATTTTTTGTTTTAGATTTAACTTTGTTTTTTCTTTTTGCAGGTTTTGGATTTTCACAGTTATGACAGAACTGTGATATCTGAAGATTTGTGAATTTGCTTGTGTTTTAGATTTTCTATTTTTTTTCTATATTCTGAAAAAAAAAGGAAAAGAAAAATTTGATTGATTGGTGTTGGATTATCTTTCTGTTCTTGATAGATTTGAAAATATGTCTTTTAATTACAACTCCTGGGCAACTGAAAGAGGTGAGGTATACATGCCATAAGGTAAATCTCTTTAGATCAATTTAACTCTTATATGCAATCTTGTTCTTCTGATTACTGTGTTATTTGTGGATATCCTGATCATTGTTCCTCTGATTGCCCATTTTTAAAACCAAATTTATCATGGCAAGAAGAAGATTAATTGTATTTTAGATGGGAAAACCGAACTTCTTTATATGATGATTGCTATGATCATGTTTCTGAACCACAATTTGAATTTGATACTGAAAAACTTGAATTAGAAAATTCCCCTTATGATCATGATTGTTTTGAGATTGAGCCTTATGTGAATATTATTGAATCTCACTCTGATTTTGATGATTGTAGAACTGATTCATCTGCTAATTTATTTGAGGAAAAGATTGAGAAAATTTAAATTGAAGAACCTTTTTTTGATGATAATTCTGATTTTGATAATATCTTGTTTATGGTTAAATCTGATGAGCATGATGAAGGTTCAAAAATTATAGACATTGATGAGCCCCACTGTGATTTGGTAATATTTTTGAAATTAATGATAAATCTCTTGTGGTCAACTCTGATTCTATTAATTCTTTTTCTTATGATTCTGATTTTGACTCTTTTGATGATGAATTATTTGTAGGGAAGCATGAGGAAATTAATTTTGAAGAGTCTCATCTTGATTTTGTTGATAATTTTGATATTGAAAAATTGTTTGATGATGAACATGAGGAAGTTGAAAAAGATTTGAATGTTACAAACACTGATGAATCTCACTCTGATGTTTTGCCCTTATTTTTGTTGAATCTTTTGATGAATTTGAAAAATTGATTTTTGAGGAGCTTAATGAAAGACAAACATTATTATAATGATCCAATACTTGACTATTTTGATCAAAGTCCTTTTGTTATTGCCATTGAAAATATTAATTTGAAGAAAGGACATATGATTTTACTTTTTGATAAGCATAGGAAGATCATAAAGATTACTTTGAGTGGATTTGAAAATTCTGATTATAATTTCCGCATATTCGAGAAAGCCACATTGATCATGATTTGTCTTGAATTCTGGATATTTGGATTAGTGGTTAAACTGTTGGGAAAAAGAAAATGCAGAAAATTATATGCTTTATACTTTGGAACTGATTCACCTGCTTCACCATGATATTGATTTTTGGTCAAGCTATGGACCTAAAAATTAGCGCTTCTTGGAAGGCAACCCAAGCACTTTTGTCTTAGTTTAGTTTCTTTTATTTTAGTTTATTTTTAGAATTAATTTTTCTTTTATTTTTCAGGGAAAATCAAATTTTGCGCCAAATACGGCACTGCCGTAATCTATTTTATGCCCGTAATCTGTGTTGATTTCTTCTCCCGAAAATTTTTAATTTTTACGGCAGTACCGTAAACAATTCCATGGTACCGTATTTCCTGATTATTTCTTACCCGAGAGTTCTTTGCAAAATACGGCACTGCCGTAAAGAATATTACGGTATCGTATTTCAAAACTGCTTTCTACTTATTGAGTAGGTGTTTTCTCGCTCCGATTTTAGGAAACTAGGTTGAGAAAATTTTTAATTTATGGCACGACATAGAAGTACTCATCCTTGTCTATTATTTGGATATTTTTGCTGAATTTTAAAGTCCATGGATTGTCCTAGAACACATAGCAACTTTTTGATTCTGATTAGATTTTCTGCAGATTTTCATTTTGTAATCTAAGTAGCCTTCTTTCTGCTAATATCCTAAATTCCTGAAAGATTTTGATCCTTTATTTTTCACATATCTGGAAAGATCAAGTTTTATTCTACTTCATGGTTTTGTCTATTTTCTGTTTGGATCATTAAATCTTATTCTTGGGTATGGCTACTTTTCATTAAAAAAAAAAAAAATCAAAAACTACCTTGATTTGCTTTCTACATATTATGGCTTCTTCTCCAGATCTGCATCCAGCACTAGCTACCACTGCATCTGCCTCTGACATCACTATTTCCAGCCGTCGACACTGGATTATTCCATCAATAGATTCTTACTTATTCTACTGCCTCTTATTCCATGATATTATTTATTTATGCAGTAGACTCTTCATTACTGACTCTAATTTTTTATGTGCAATATTATCTTCCATAGCCCGACGATCTCACCTCGAGGACTGTATTCTCTAGCAGGCCATTAGAGATTACTCACCCTTATGTCGGCACCATCACCTTCATTGCTAGCAGCTTTTCAGCTAGCATCTGTTCCACCAGCACTCTTCTGGACCCTTGATGATATCTCTGATTTTTCTTTGAGAGAATTATTTTTATTTTCATTATTTTTGAGACTGTTTTTGATCTGAGCCTTATGTGAGCCTTATGTACCTTAAATTTTGAAGAAAATTTTCAAAAGGCACATCTTTGGACCCAGCTGCATTGGCCTGACAATGATTTAGCATGATCTATATGGTTTTGTGAGTATCACTTGCACTCTCTTATTAATGACTATTCCTTATAGTGCATCTTTGACTTTATCATATTTATACTACTCATTGGTTTTCTCTTGAAAAATGATTTTATGGATATATGGAACTCACTGTTTTAATGATGATATTATTCAAATTTATTGTTAAGATTGATGAAAGCATATGATCCACTTTCTACTATATGATGTCACGATTTATTGATAAAATATCTTCCTTGATGATGTGAGTATTTATACTAGTGATTAGAGAAAAACCCTATCATATTAGATTTATTTCTTCAATGCATATCTATTTTTAAAATTTGACATTGGTTGATGCATGAAATTTTGGGTAGATGTGTTATTTGAGAAATAAGATCTAAAGGTGAAACTATTCTTTTAAATAAAATGAGTATATGAGTATGATTATTGAACTGATATCAATTGATCAATCTAGTTGATGTTTGGTTTATCTTACTATTTGTTGGGAAGAGGAAATCCAAGATCCATAAAAATAGTGAGAAACTCCCCTACTTGGCACTATGTAAAATTGATAGTGGTACCTAAGACATGGGTTGAAGTCTATGCATGAAAAATAATGTGAGATGAAGAGAATAAGACTCCTCTACTTGGCACTGTGTAAAATTGACAGTGGTACCGAAGAAAAGAGTTCAAGTCAAAAATAAAAAGTATGTATCTATGTGGGTACATGTCATCTTTACAAAAACAAACAAAATGCATAAAAAAACAAAAATAAATAAATTATGTGCGAAAAAAAAAAGATCTTGGAAACCTAATTCCTGTAAACAAAGGCTTGATAGATTTGAACTGAAAACTGGGTGAAACCATGTGATTGAAAATTCTATTTATTATACAAGTTGCAAAGTTTTATTTGATTGAATTGTAGATCTAAAGGGTTAAGTTCTAAGGATGATATGTTTACTTGAAGTTTTGTGAAACAATTGATGAAATTTTTCATTGATGATTGTATTTTAGAAATTTATTGAGCATGAAAAAGTTATTCTTGTAATCAAATTTTGACTTCAAAATTTGATTTTTGCTTGAGGACAAGCAAAGTTTGAGCCTTATGTGTTTGATGACACCAAAATATGTAGTATATTTTGTATCATTTTAGATATCTTTTATTGCTAAATTGAAGATCTTTTGCTTGTTTTCATGCTAAATTCATCGAATATTGCAAAGTCTACTCCTATTTTGGTTTTTCATGATTTTTAGGCAAAAAGGCACTATTTTGGGCGTTTTAAGCAAAATCAAAGTCATGGAAGAGTTACCATCATCAAGAGGAGGTCACACAAGAATTTTCACGCAAATCGAGGCTAAATACAAAAATACGGCAGTGCCGTAAGGGATTTTACGATATCGTATTTTTCATGACTACCGTATTATCGAGATCACGATCGTATTTTGGTGATTTTCCAAACAGAAGGTTTTCGCAAAAATACGGCACCACCGTAAGGATTTACACGGCCGTATTTTGGGGCACTTTCTGAACAGAGACTTCTGCCGAAATTACGGCACTGCCTTAAAGAATTACACGGGTCATATTTTCCCGACGAATCCGACCAAAGAGTTCAGCCGATTTTACGGCATGGCGGTAAACCAAATTACGGTGCCGTATTTTCCAGCATTTCCAGAACATAACACTCAGCCGATTTTACGGCACGGCCGTGAGATATTACACTGCCGTAATTCCCAGTCAAAAATGTGATTTTTACGAGTCTGAATCTTGCGCGGGCCATAACTTTTGATCCAGAGCTCCAAATCGAAATCCAAAAATTGTGGCGGATTCGTCTTTAAGAGGAGAAGGCGTATGAAGTGGAAGGACGAACTTTTATCCAGTATCGAGGAAGAAATCGCCAGAGAGGCACCTAGGGTTTGTTCTTGCGCCGAGAGGCGTAGAGGGCACCTCAGGCCTTGATTTTCACGCAAAAGCATCGCCTGGAGGAGAGAAATACACCACAGAAGTTTCAGAGCGTTTGGAGCCTGATCGGAGGAGAAATCGATGAAACAACGGTGACATCGCTATTGATCACGAAATTACGGGTGTAACATACATTACACCCATGTTGTAACGTTGTTTTCTTCTTCTTCTATGATTTCTAATTGTTCTAAACTATGCCTTATTGTAATCCTTCCTCCATGCAAGCTTAAACATATTTTGGGACATAGGGTTTAATCCCTTTGATTTTTAATGATTAGATAACTCTTTCTTTCGTCATGATAATCTTCGTTGTGATAATTTTACTCTTGTGATAAATTGTGCTTAGATTCTCTATAATTTCAAGCTATTAATTATGTTCTTAGACTTTTTGCAATGAGACTGAAAGGTGATTTACTTGAGAGCTTGGACCCCTAGAATTGCATATTAGGATCCCTTTCCTAGGTTAGATCTAATTTGATCTGTTCTAGTAAATTAATTGTCATAATTATAATATGAATCTATAGATCAAGGCTATTTGTCAAACGTGGAGATCTTGCACGAAAGTGAGGATCGGAACGTTGGAGATCGATGAGTAAAACTAGTGTTGAGGCTCAGATGCACGAAAGTGATCCTTGAGATTTCACTAGAGATTATCAACCTAGAATTCGGATGCACGAAAGTGATCTTTGAATTCTCTGATTGATGATTTACTTATCTTTAGCCTGGGATAAATCTTGTGCGAAAGTGAGGATTTATCTCTGCGTTATTGTCTGCACGAAAGTGAGATAATCCCTTTATAAAGTAAATTAGGTCTTTATCGTAGCAAGATTTGATTGACGAACCTTTTTATTTATATCTTATCATTGAAATTAAGGTGGATGAAACCCTAGTCCCATGTTTATTTCTCTGATTATCTTTCGTGTTATTTTTATTACCTATTTGCATCATATTTGGTTTACTTAGCTAGTAAGAATACAATTATTTGGTACTTAACAATAAGGTCCCTGTGGATTCGATACTTTTCTTTATTACTTCAATAGTTTCGTGCACTTGCGGAAACCTATCAAGTTTTTGGCGCCGTTGTTTTGGATTAGTCCGAGATAAACGCCAAACGCTTTTGGGGCTATCAACAGTCTATTCTTGTTGACTGTGTACAAGAAAACCTACTAAATGTAGACGAATTTTTAAATAAGCCGCTTTCCGATCCATCCCGGCCTTATACCATCAAGGTACAGTGTATGATTCAAATCTCCGAATGGAAATTGGACATCCCTGTCTTACTTGATACAGGATGTAGTAATACAGTCCTAGATATGAATTTAGTCCCTACTAAATATCATAAAAAAACTAGCTCCACAAGAGCAGTTTTTTCTTGAACAAATGGACGGACAACTCTTTTTATATGAGTATATTCTGTCTAAACATAAAATGTCATTTACCTTAGGCAACAGTCAATATACACCACCAACATATGTTGGACGTATTTGTCACCGCCCCCTATAACTGGCGCAGACCAAATTTATTATCGGGCTTAATTTATTGCTCAATTCCAATAAAGGTATAACCCTCACTACTACTAGTTTATATCTTTTACATCATACGGTGATCCCATATACCTCCCATGTTGCAAAGCGTGGTGGGTGTCCCTGCAAGGTTCCCATCTCTTGCAAAGATCGTCCCCTTCTAAAACCTGACGAAGTCTTTCCTGATTGGGATGGTGACACTCCTTCAAAGGAGTCAAGACAATATCCGGATTCTGGTTCTCCTAAAGAAATCCGATGAATCAATGAAGAAATTGCTAGGGTATTACAGTATCATGGTGAGATGCTTCATAATAGAGAGGAAGATACTTTATGTCCTCAAACAAATAAAATTGAATCGGGAAATCCTGATGTAGATGTCCTTATTCGATTATTGGAAAAAGACCAAATTTTTTGTTCTAATCCCCAAGCTCATTGAGATAAAAATAAACTGGTTTGTACTTTGAAAATCAAAGATCCTGGTTTTCATATTACAAACAAGAAAATCACAGCAACTAATGAAAATATTGCTGAATTTAAAATGCACATTGAGGACTTATTAAAACATAATGTGATTAGAAGGAGTATATCTCCTCACAGATCTCCTGTCTTCATTGTAAATAAACATAGTGAACAGGTTAGGGGAAAAACACGAATGGTTATAGATTATCGTCGTCTAAATGATAATTTAGAAGATGATGGCTATGACATTCCAGATAAGACGGAGTTACTAAACTCTATACAAGAAAGCACCGTCTTCTCAAAATTTGACTGCAAATCCAGTTTTTGGCAAATATGGATGGCAGACGAATCAATACCATGGACATCTTTTACCTGTCTATTAAGAAGCATTGAATGGCTAGTTATGCCCTTTGGACTAAAAACTGCTCCTGCAGTATTTCAACGAAAAATGGATGAAGTTTTTAAACCTTATCAAGATTTTATTTGCATGTACATGGATGATATTCTAGTATACAGCAAAACAAATAAAGAACATACAAGCCACTTAAAGCTTGTATTGCAAAAATTTTATACAAATGGGATAATTGTCTCCGGACAAAAATCCCAATTCTGTAAAAAAATCCATTGAATATTTGGGAGTTGAAATCGGTAATGGAATAATAAAACTCCAGCCGCATATTTCTTCCAAAATAAAAATCCTTGAGGTAAAAGACACTAAGAGTTTACAACAATTCTTAGGACTTGTTAATTATGCTAGACCTTTTCCCAAAGATCTACATAAATTGAGTGGACCCCTCTACTCAAAATTAAGTCTGACTAGTGTAAAGAAATTTAACACATAAGACTATATACAAATTGACAAAATCAGGCAATTGGTAGACACACTACCTTTGCTTAAATTACCTTTGGACAATGACAATCTCATTGTTCAAACAAATGGTTGTGAACATGGATGGGGCGCTATCCTATTACGAAAACCACATAAATATTCTAAAGAGGTTGAAACCATCTGTAGGTATGCATCTAGAAAATTCCGTGAAAATAATGTAATTGATAGTATTGATCAGGAGCTCTTAGTTGTATGTTATGGCCTAGATGCTTTTAGATCATTCATTCAAAGGCAAAGATAATGCCATTTCAGACATTTTATCACGTCCTTTTTTAAGACCCAAATAACTTCTTTGCAGGACATGGCTCCAAATAAAGCAAAGGGGAAAAAGACTGCGCTCCCTGTTGCCACAGAAACATCTTTTGCTGAAGTAATACAAAAAGAAGCTCCTACTAATGAGCAATATCTGTTTCGTGTTCCAAAACACTTTACAGTACTCACAGGTCAAGATAGGATTCTTCTCGATCAGCTATGGAAAGAAAGACATGGTCCTGGCTTTCTAACATAAATGAATACTTTGGCTGGTCATATTCAGTCTCTTCGCTACATGCAGAAGACATTACCAGCTAGTACTCCAACGCCAAAACTTGAACCACAGACACTACAAGCATATATAGCAAAAGAGTTCAAGATCACTCAGTTGGAAGAAGAAATCAAAACTTTGAAGGAACAAATCAAAGTTTTAGAAAAACAAAAGGCTCCTCTTGAAGAAGAAATAGAGCTTTTAAGAAAAGTATGGAATCAAGAAATAGAATCCCAATGGCAACAGACTGGTTCAAAGATTCCTCCTCCTATTTCTACAGTAAAACAACATATTTATGAGTTGCTAACTGATAAGCTTCATCAAAAGTTTATCCAAATGGAAACTATCCTAAGACAGATGGCTCTTGGCGAAGTTGCCAGACCAAGAGGCCTTCATCTCACAATGATATGTCTTAAGACGAAGAAACCACATGATGACAACCCAGACTGTGCTTGCTCCCGAGGTTTTACTATCGTAAAAACCTCTCTAGATCTGGCTTGGTGGCAAGACCAACAAATACAAGGAGTTTTGTTTTCTGTAAAAGAACTATTTAACTATGGATTAATTGATCGCTTGGTAATTCACAAAAGCGAACAATTAGAGATCTTTGAACTTCCCTGGAAGATCAAATATGTTATTAGACAATTACTTGAGCAACCCAATCCTGCTCAATATATTGATCTAGATATAGTTTCTTGTCCTCCCTGGTTTAAAGGCTATCCACCTGATGCAAAACACCATATTTTGATTAAGCTTCATACCAGGTGTTTACCAGACTTTCGGACATAAGACTTTACAGAAGAAGTCAAGGCAACACAGGATATTCCTGTGGAAGATCAGCTGCAAACATGGTGAAATTATGAGTTTGCAGAAACCTACAAGGAACACCCGTTCTATAAACCAGTCTTAGTCACCGAGGACAATACTATAAAAATTTATACAAAAAATGATGAGAATCTCTATGTTCCATTTGGTTCTCATTTTTGTCAAAATCTTGGCCTAAAGGAACACTTTGAAGAAATTCAAGGTTAAAGATTGGCCAAAATCATAAGGGATTATGGCCATATAATCATCCCCAAAGGAGAAGACAATATTCTATATGACATAATGGATGATGACTAAGCCTCCTTCGCGAAGACACCAAAGAAGAAATACAAGTTGAAAGGTGACGCGATGCTAGCCACTGACTAGGCGGTCCCTACGTTGTCTTTCTTCTCTTTGTACTTATTATGTAAAGATATGGTCTTTATGTACGTGGAAGCAATTATATGCTCCACTAGGTTGTCGTTTTCTTCAGTTAAAAATGTTCCATTACGTGTGAGTGGGAACCATTATTGGTTCCACTTAGTCATTCCACTCAATAAGGCTCTCTCTTTATCTATATAAGGAGCCTTCGAGAGTTGTGTGAGGGTATCGGCGATCGGCTGCTTCCTTCAGTGTGTGAGTGTACGAGTGTGCGAGTTCTGCTTTGTGCGAGTGTACGAGTATTCGAGTTTTGCTTGTAAGTTCTTAATGCTTTCTCAATAAAGTTGCGTTTGTTTGTTTATCTCTCCCTTTGGTCTATCCCTTTGGAGCACTTAGAGCATCTTCGCTCTACTTTTGAGATTCTCCGGAAGGAGCGCCTCTTCCTTTACAAGAAGAAGTGCACCTTCATGGTCACCCAAATCCACTTTCTAGGGTACATAGTGTCAGACCAGGGTCTCTCTGTTGACCCTGCCAAGATTGATGTCATTCGACGATTTAAACACAGCACGACAATAAGGGCAGCAGACTTAGCGGCGACTCAACTTGCACGCCTATGAACCTGCGATCACACCAAAACCAAGGAACCACAATGTCTCCGGCGTACGGATGCCCGTGGGTAAGGAAATCAAGCAAGAACAACACAATAAAAATCCAAAAAGGGGCAAACCTGACACACCGGCAGTGCGATTTACTTCTATGAAATGAAAGACGATTACAATTGGTAGGCGAGGGATCGAGATCGAGCCAAGGATCACACACCTTGCTCTACTCTAACGTCGCCACAAACTCTTGAGTCGAGGCACCAACCTCACTCTCGAAACACACTGGGAGCTAATCTATCACACAAAAAGAGCTAAGGAACAAACTACACTCCAACTCCCTTTTATAGAGTAAGGGAGGGAATATCACACCACAAGCATGACTAGGGAATATCATACCCTAAGCATGACTAGGGAATATCACACCACAAATAAGACTACCTACTTTAACAAACTAAAAGCCGTCAAGATGCTGCTGATGCAAGCATGCTGATGTAAGCACTAACTAACTACCACCAACTAAAGTAAATGTGGGAATTTGAAACTGGCGCATGGGCTGACCTTCTGGGCTGCAACTGGGCTTTCTGGGCTACAACTGTGCCGTCAAACCATATCGGAGCACGCGGCGATGAAACAGCAGAATTTGATGATGGTGGGTTGATTCATCACTGTGCTAGCTTGTTCTTGGGCCGTGTTGGTCAACTGGTTGCGGTAGTGATTGTTGACCGGGTCTTTAGGTGGTTGGGGTGCCAAGCACATGGGCCGCCCTACCTCCGTGTGGGCTGATAATGGAGTGATGACGCCTGTGTACTGCTCTAGTGGTTGACTTGAATGTTGAGAACGCCTTATTGTGATTGCGTCGGGCCCCTTTGAACTTTTTAGGGGAGGTGGAACCTTGTCTGTAGGGAAGTCCACATAATGGTCATGTTTCTCGGGTTCTAGAGCTGTCGTGGAGGGTCCTACTGCATCACTATCTCTACCGCTAGTGTAGTTTTCATGAAATTTTTTTGGGTGCTTTGGTTTAGGTTTCTTAGTTGACGATGAAATGAAAAGCATAAATATTAGTGACCTCTAGCTCAAATGCATAAATACTACTAAAACTATCTTTTTCAACCCTCTTCTGCAAACCTAAGTTTTGCTGTTAATCAATAAGAGGTTTTGCAGAAAAAGGGTTTAATTTTATCGTCTAAGGATCTAGGTAAGTCTTATCCCCTTGTGATTTTCTTAAATCATATGGATGCTAACACTTTAAATTTTTATTGTCAAAGATATTAATTAGTTCAATTTATATGGACCTTAGTTAATAACAAACCTTAGGGTTAACTCCTGTATTTATTACTTACGTTTGAATGTAAAAAAAATTGCTATTGCATGTTCATGATTTCCGATTTCCATATTTGTACATGAAGTTTTTTTTTTAAAAAAAATTGTTGTAATTCTTTACTATATAAATCTGGATTAAATGTGAGTCTGATTATACAAATAATACTTGCAGAGAACTTAATTGATTTTGAAGGTCAGTGTACTATTATTGAGCAATGTTCCTTCTAGTATGTAGAGCAATATTTTTTGCTTTGATGATATGGTATAATGAATTAGCAAATCCAATTATTGATTTTCTTTAATTTTAAAATTTTATTTTTTTTATATAGCATGAGTATTTTTTTTTACATAATAACGGTAATGTGTGGCATATTAACACCTGAAATTAATTAGAAAAAATTTAAATTTTTCTCTACCTGATTTTAAATTAAGTGAGAAACAATTGGGAACTATTTGGATGGAATTTGTAGACTCGATTGTAGGGTCAAAATTATTACATTAGAAATGTAATATGACCATTTCAAATTCACCTTAAATTAATAAGGCTTTTTGTTTAATGGGTTCTGGCTTCCAATGAGTGCAAGCGCTCATTATTAATTACTCCTAAAATTAGGGAATCTTTGATTAAGAGATCTATAACAATATCATTCATAAATTTAATTTGACATAATACACAAAATGATAAAGGAAAAGATCTTTCGTCAACATGGATAATTTGCGTTCGTCAAGCAGTTGGTCTTATGACGGCGTACTGGATAATACTCAGCCTAGACAGTACAACGTTATATCGAGGAGCTACACCCCGATGGTGAACATCGACGTACGCACCTCCCAAACGTTATTCCATCGTAATGCGTTAAGGCATGATGGGTATTGGATCTGGAAAATCATCTGGCCTTGGCGGCGTGTTGGATGGTTCGAATTTGAAGGAAATTATTCAGCCTCATGGCATGTTGAGTAACTTGGATTTGGGAATTACCTGGCCTTGCGGCGTGTTGGATAATTTGGCTTGGAATTTATCCGGCCTTGCAGCGTGATGGATAATTTGATTTAGAATTTATCCGGCCATGCGGCGTGCTGGATAATTTTATCCGGCCTCGCGGCGTGCTGGATAATTTTATCCGGCCTCGCGGCGTGTTGGATAATGTGATTTGGAAAATCACCCGGCCTTGTGACTTGTTGGGTGATTTGATTTAGGAAGTTATCTAGTCTTGCGACTTGTTGGATAATTTAATTTGGAAAATATCCGGTCTTTACGACTTGTTGGATATTTTTTGGAAAATACCCGGTGTTGTGACTTGTTGGATAATTTAATTTGAAAAATTATTCGGCCTTGCGGCGTGTTGGATAATGTAATAAACTTCGGCCTTAACGAACGTGACGTTATATTGAGGAGATACGCCGCAACGATAAACATTGACGTACGCACCTCCTAAGCAATATTTCATCGCAATAGTTCAAAGCTCTAAATATCATGTTCAATTGACAAATTTTTGAGTTGATATTGGGTCGTACGTGATTTGGGCTGAGAGAGCCCAAGGTGACTAAGTCAGATGAACATCATCCTTTTATCGTATTTTTGTTTTACCCATTTTATCATTTCTGTTTTATTATTATCATTATTTTGTTAAAGTTACTATTTTATCACTGAAGAGTAAAGTTACTCTTCTCTTTATGCCTGACTTTGTAACTCTCCAAGCAAAAGAGTAAAGTTTTCCCCTGTTCTGCCGACAAACAAAATCCAGGCGATTCCTCTGGGCGATGACCACAAATTGGTTTTGCTGAAGTCGCTGACAGGATGGATGTTGGGGTATGCCCTTAAGGCTAATGTTTGAGGTCTTGGGATTCTATCAGTATCATGTATAAACTCTTATGTTTATAAAGGCAATGGTTGTTATTCAGTTTGTTACATTGTCTGCTGCAATAAGTGTGCTTCTAAATAATGTCTCAAAGCTGTTCAGCTAGGCTGACATGCTATATGTCCTTAGTCGAGATATCTTGGTGAACATGAGACAGGCTTGATATGGTTAAGACTAATGTGTGTTCTAATCTTATAGGATGCTTCGAGCATGGAATAAGATGTAGACTCATGGGTACATTGGATGTACTGGACAGACCCTACTAG
>CM050438.1:58972717-58991885 GCA_027562315.1 Costus pulverulentus
TCTCCTTTTCTGTTCAAGTATCTTCCTTCTCCTCCCCTTCTTTTGCACAGCATCGCTCTTTTTCTTTTCTCTTTTTTTTTAACAGCGTCCCCCTTTTTCACCCCTCAATCTTTCGTGCCTCTCCTTACTTCTTCATCTCACATTCTCTTCATGTCTTCACTTCTGCGCCAGCGTTTTATGATGCCACCGGTGCTTATTGCACCTCAGGCCTAAATGCCACCGGTGCTGCACCTCAGGCCTACGTAAGTAAAACAAAGGAACTTCCCTTTCTTACCTACAGTCGTTTCTTCTTGCAGCCTCTTGGTGTTCCTCCTTGCAGCAGCCGTCTGTGTTGTCTGTTTATGCTTCTTCTCGGTGTGTGCTTTTTTGTTCAGCCCTCATCCCTTTTATAAGCTTCAACCGATCAGACTTTGTAGTTTTTTTTCTTTTTTTTTGTTCTTATCGACTGCCATGACCACTCTCCCCCTTTCTCTTTTCAGTCCTGGCCATCCCCATCTGTTAACTGCTTCACCTTCTATCGCCAACTGCTACGCTTGTCTCCTCTCTTGTCTCTTCCAGATTTGTTGAGAAATTGTCTTGCCTGCGTATGCGTCTGTGTCAAGTTCTTGTGATTTGTCTTATCTGTGATCGTTTTGAGGATTTCTTTAGACATTTTTTTTAGGTTTTACCCTTTTCTTTTACTTCACGCTTGGCTTTCTTTGTAAGGTGCTGTGTGGGATTTTCTTTTATCTTAGCTTTCTTCTGATGCTAGTTCTTGATTCTATTCGTAGTCAAAATCAATTTTGACTATTTCCTGCGTGCATGGTCAATGGTACAACACTGATTTCACTTATGGTCAAGATAAATTCTGACTCTATCCCTTGATATGAAATGTATTCAACAGTTGGGTTTCACTTCTGGTGGTGGTGGTGTCAGGTGCAGTGACTCTATTGCAATTGCACTGGGACTTTGTTGAGGAGTGGGGCTTGCTCCAGCTCAACTCGAAGAATCCATGGATCAGGAATGACCTGATCTTGCGGAGGGAGTTCATGTACCACATACCAATGGTAGATGATCACCAGACCTCCACTTGTTTCAGCATCATGTTGCCATCACAAGCTGAACATTATTTTCTTCTGTTGTTTGGAAGGATCAGTAAATTCGTGGTTAACTGTGCAGGTTCTGAACCTTGTTCTTCTGACTTAAGCGGTTATAGATGGTTCTTCATTGTAATTTTAGGAGTCTGAAGTGGTTTCATTCTTCCTGGCAGCCCTTGAGGTGATCCGACGAGGCAATGGAACTTTTTATGGGTAATTTGCACTATACTTTTAGACCTTTCGAAGTATAGGTTCTAAAATGAACTGCAAATTTGGATGTAAGCCCTTTTTTTATTATCAAAGCTTGACTCCGAGCACTGACATTGAAGAAGCCGAGGTATTATTCAACTCTGAAATTGTGTAAGTGGAATTACGTCTAGTCCTAGATGAACTCCTTTGATATTCTTTTTTCTGTTAGGCTGAGGCTAAGATCTATCAGGCTGGAGAACGAGCACTTTGATAATGCTGAAAAATTCAAGGCTGTCAAAACTGATTTCACTGCCTCTTCATGAAGTGGATCAGGATTAGAAGGTAAAGAGAAGCTATGAGCAAGGATGGATGAGTGAATATAGAGCACATTAACACACTGAATTTTCTGTACACCCCCAGGATTCTTGGGGTTTCTCTTGTATTTAGTTCATGTTTAGGAACCATACGAAGCTGTACACAGTGATTTATTCTCAGAAGCAATATTGATGGACTGATCCTGCTTTTATGTAATTACTGTTTGTTCTTAGTGACACTAGTGGCGCAAAACATCATTGATTATTTTGAAGAGGATCTCATTTGATTCTTTATTCGTGTTGGACTGAACTTTTTGAACCCTTGCTGTGGAATTTCATGGTCCAACATCGATATTATACCAAGTTAAGATTGAGAATTTGCATATTTATTAGTTGAGCCCTAGTTGCTAGCAAACAAGACATACATGAACTTAGAGAGGTACCATATACTTTTGTAAGTCCATATACTTTTGTAAGTAGTTAAAGGTCTGTTTCCTTGTAAGGAAAACTAAAGGAAAAAGAAAGAAAAATAAGTTTTTCGTTGTTTCCTTGGGCAGAAGAAAAAATTTGAGTGAAAAAGTGGATGGAAAATTTTGTAATTTTTCTTCTGAAATTTTTCCGTCTGAATCGGGTGGAAAAATTAGAGAAAACACAATGCTACTTCGTTCGACCTTCGAAATTAATTTTTTTTCTTCTTTTTCTTCCTTATAAGGAAACAAGATATGAATTTTTTCTTTCTCTGTGATTTTCTTTCCTTGCAGTTTTTCATTTCTTACAGTTTTCCTCCCTCCAAAAAAACAAAAGGTAAATATTTTTTTTACAAGCATATAAAAGTTGTTAAAATCTCTAATATTTCTCTAGCCACCTAACAAACTTTATAAACTATGCAACCTCCTAACAAGTTTTATGAACTTTGTAACCACCACAATTATTGGATGATGGCACACATCCAAAGAAAGCCCCACTCAGTCTACAAACTGACACCACCATGAATTGTTGGATAAGTTATTATAATTTTTAGACTAACTTCTTCTCTTTAAACAAGTTGTCATTGCTTTTCAGTACCACCTTTGTAAATTTTATTATTGGTCAGATGCTGATGATTATGTACAGAGAAAACAAGGAAAAAAGTTCAGCCCTTTAGAATTCATGTATCGTTCGATATTAAATTATCGCTTAACTTGCAATTCTAGGTCATGATAATGCACACAGCTTGCATTTGATGTTAATTATATTATCATTATCAGGTGTTAATGGAAAGTATTTAATTATCTTTACATGGAACTCCATCTTATGCCTGAGAGAGACGTAGCAAATTTAGCCGCCCATTTCTGAGATGCTGTGCAACGAAGGGCGCCACTGCCGGTGTGTGCTGCTGCCGCTGCTGCTACTACTGCTCTTTTGCCTATCCCTGTCCTCCCCTGTTACCTGTAACATTTCAATGACAAGGAATTTCATACTTTGTACAGAGAAGATCTGTTATGATTTCTACCAGAACAATGTTCTGATATGTCTTTCCGACTGCACCATCCTAATTAATCTTGCTCTTTTAGACCATCACTCAGGATTCATATTTGAGGTTGGGGCTATTCTGCAATCCATTTCTTTTACAAGTAAAAAGTGGCAATGGTACAGTAGAGGGAACCTGGTGCTGTCTTGCTCTCTGCTGCATCTGCTCCTGCTGCTGCTTCCTCATCAGTTCAGCCTGGCTCTTCTTCAACTTGTCGCACTTCCTCTGCTTCAGAGCCTTTGTTACTTCTGATCGACGACCCCAACATAACCATGAGCCCGAAAGAAATTGTTACAAGGAAGCGAAAAGGAAACATTTTGACCGCAACTTACGCTAAACGTGAAATTAATTAACCTTGGGTAGTGATGAGCCGGTACACTTGTCCCAGCAACAGGATGTCCTTGGGCTTCAGCAGCCTCACCCTAGTGAACCGAACCGTGCCAGCGCCAGCGCCAGCGCCCGCGCCATCCCGTTGCTGCTGCGACACATAGAGGGTGACGAAAGCCACGTGGTAGCCAGGGTTACTCTTCATGACGTCTGCGGCGCTCATCGGCCAATAGAACCTCTCTACCTTCCCTCCCGGGTGCTGGATCACCACTGTGGCCGCCTCCGACGCCTGGCAATTCCCCATCTTCTCCAGTTGTTTTATTTTCCTCTCGATGCAGGGAGGATGGCCGGAGATTGGTGTTGAGGTGAGGAAGGGAATTAAAGCAGCCTTTAGAGGTAGGACTCTAGATAGATAGATATATTGACGAACCAATGAGATCCACGTGGCAATGCATCAATAAAAAGAAAAAAAAAATGAAGAAAATTGTGGTCTCCATCTGGCAGGTGCAGGCATTAGTGAGATTCTTCTTGTCATAGGAAGATTATGCACATTTTTTATTGTGGAGGCAAAAGCTACAGCCTTGCTGTGATTGTGGCCCGCAGGTATGAATTCCCCCCTGACCATGAGATTTTGTTTGTTTGCGTTGTTCTGTGTGCGCGCGTTAGGTGTAAGCATCAGGTACATCTCCATTTCTTCAGCTGAAGCTGGTACGCAGGTCTTCTTCCTATTATCTATCAGTGACTTAGTGTAATGGTACAAGGTCGTTTGGTCCACAGGCCCATTAAATGCCATGTGAAATGTTGGACGACCCCTCGCACACTCCAATCTCCTCAATTATTATTCGCCCTGATTAATCCAAATGTTGGCACTGATATCCTTTACATGGTTTTATCAATCATCCCCTGTCCTGTTCTCACAGCCTTCCGGAGTTGGCAAGAGTCTATTTACGCACATAATTCAGACATTGATTCATCCTGTATAATTAACTAGTAGGTCTGAAATTCTCCTCTACTGCCTGTCGTTGAGGAGTAATTACATTGGACTTGGTACTCCATTTTGGTCTGCAGAGTCCTGGAAACTGTCATCCATCACATTCAATATTATGGTCTGAATTTGAGAGCCTCGCTAAGCTGTGCTTAAATGGGGCTGGTTTCTTGTGATGATGGGCATGGCCTTGGCCCCGTGAGAGAGTCTTGATTCTAAATATTTATAATACATTCCTACCTCATGCTTGGACACGTGAAGAAAAGAACCGAAGCAGAAGCAGCAGCACATAAACAAATATGTCCAAAAACGCAGACTGAATATTTGTTTTTGCAGCGATCTGACTGCTACATTTAACGAATAAATGGGTGATGCATCCACATCAGATCGCATCGCTTCAACGCAGCAGCACAAATTCATTCAGTCAATCTGTTTGGCGCTGTGATGTCACAACTCGGCATTCGAGTTTATGACTTAGAGTCGATTAATTGCCACGCCATCAATCATTATTTGCGTAAAAGAAATATATATCAGCCCTTCTTTAAGGCCACCGCAATTGTGATGGAAATTATGCTATCACAGATTTTCTTACAAATGCAGCAGCATTACTATTACTTGGCTAAACAAAATATGTCATTGCAAAATTTGTTGCGAGAGATGGTAAAAAAATCTTGTTGGTAGATTTAATACCAAATAATTATCGATAATAAAATCACAATATAACTCAAAAATAGTAGTGAAAATAAAACACCTCATAAGAAACACTAAGAGTTTTATGTGAAAAACCTCCTAAACTTAAAGAGGAAAAATCACGGGATCAAAGTCCGCTCAAAACTTTCTACTAAATCAATTAATAGATTTTACAACTATTCCTAGATCATCTAAGAGCATAACAACATCATCAAGAATGATCTTGGATCACAGACAAACATCAACACAGAGTTGGTAATAGATAGAAGAGAAGAGCAGAGTTCAGATATCACTAAGAATATCAATTTTGGTTCTGGGCTTACTGCAAGAAATAGAGACCTCAGTTTGACGATCGGACCGTTCAGATTTAAGAACACTGAGTCACGAACCGTCTCCAAAAATTATAGCTCAATCCAATGGTGAACTTCTTGTTGACGGCCAATTTATTCTGGCTACCCTAAGTTCACAGCTTGTCGTCGAAGCTTCTTCTCTCTCTATCTTTTACGTCTGCTCTCTCGCATACAGTGGCATGCACCCGTACACCCAATAAAACCTAATGACAACAACACATGTCAAACATACACTAATGTATCCATGAAAGGTGTGAAACATATCCATGATATATTTATATGAATCCACGATATTCACAACTTATCCACATTAGTGTGTATCCACGATAAGTACTGTGCATCCACTATAGAGTGTATCCACCATAGCAACAGTGTGACCACCATAATCTACAGCATATCCACCATAGCTGCAGCTTGTCCATGATAGCTTTAGCTATGTCCACCATAATCTGCAGCATATCCACTATAGCTGCAGCCTGTCCATGATAGCTTGCAGCATATCCACGATAGTCTGCTATCTATCCACCATAGCCTGCAGCCTATCTATGATATCTGCAGTATATCCACCATAGTCTGCAGTCTATCCATGATGTTCTGTAGTCTATTCACGATGTTCTACAGTCTATCCATGATGTTCTGCAGGCTGTCCAAGGTTTGGGGTGCTTCATCCATGATAGAGACATCCTCCATATGGGCATAACCTAAGCCATCCTCCACATAGAAGGAAAACTCACCCAACAAATCTCCCCCTTCACTACTATGTGGAGGGGTTTACCATCCCGACAATCAACCGGCAGACTTCTAGCTTCTCCTTGACCAGAGTCTTAGTCATCATATCTGAACTATTCTGATCAATATGAATTTTCTTAAGAGACAGTTTCTTGGAATTCAGCACATCTCTTATCCAATGATATCTTACATCAATATGCTTTGACTTTGCATGGAATGTGGAGTTCTTGGCAAGGTGAATAGCACTCTGGCTATCACAAAATAAAATATAAGACTCATGCTCAAAGCCAAGCACCTTAACATATTTTCTCATCTAAAGCAATTCCCTGTAAGCTTCAGTAGCTGCTATAAATTCAGCTTTGGTAGTAGAAAGTGCAATACACTTTTGAAATCTGGATTGCCAAGCCACAACTCCTCCACCAAATGTAATTAAGTACCCTGATGTAGATTTGCGAGAGTCAACATCTCCAGCCATATCAGAATCAGTGTACCTAATAAGCAGGGGCTTCTCATTTCCTAGAGTAAATTTCAAATAGGAAGTACCTCGCAGATATCTTATAATCCAATTAACAGCATTCCAATATTCCTATCACGCCCCGCAGGTATTAGGACCCAGGCGGTAGCCCACCTGTGGCATATAATAATTGGGCCTGCTAATCCAGCTCGGCTCAACTCTGTATTGATGCCTTGCATTTTGGTAGTATTTTCTGATCTCATTTTATCTAAAAACAAGGCATATTCTAATGCTTTTATGTAATATTCAGGCTTATTTACTTGCTTTGTTCGGAATCATCACTTTTCCTTGTCTTTATGTAATTTCAAGTAAAATCACTCATTTCTAGAGGTTATTTGAAGATTCTAAAGCCATGGAGTGATTTCTAGTTATGAGATAAGGCTACACAAAAAATTTGGGCTCAATCAGAGTCAGTTTGAAAAATACGGCCAGGTGAACCCCACGGGGTTCACCAGCACTTTCGCCAGACAACAGGATATAAACAGAACACTTCACGGGCAGGTGAACCCCATAGGATTCACCCGTGATTCTCTCTGAACTGAAACTGCACAGCGAGCTTCATTGGCTGGTCCCCCGTGATTCTTACATGGCAGCCCGACACCCAATCAGATTTTTGGTGATTTTGAGCCCTTTTGATGTCCAAATTTGGCAAGAGATGACTTTTTGGAAAGCTTATTCGAAGGAGAACACAAAGAATGTAAAAGCCCTAATTTTTATTGCCAAATCAGAGAGCAATCGAGGGAAAGGTGAGTTAGGGCGAGTAGACTGACTCACACTCGGTTTTTCTTCGATTCTGGGCCCAATAAAAATCAGAAAAATATGAAAAAAATATGTTTTGGAAAGCTAACAAAGAGGCGAATCTTTTAGGTATAAAAGCCCTCTTTTTCATGCCTTATAAAGGGAGAAATCGGCACTCGATCGGCTAAGGGCGAGTAGGGCTGGCGACAAGGCTTCCGGAGAGGATTTTGGGGCGATTTGGCGACGGATCTTCACCAAACTTGGAGGAAACATTTGCATCATCTTCTCCTACCTCTCCTTAGTTTGTGTTTCTAGTTTTCTTTATCAATTTGAGAGATCTATGCAAATTTGTATGGCATTTGTAGCGTAAACCTTTATTTGGGGCTCGGATGAAGCCTATTGACTTGATCTATTGTATGAACTAAACTCTCTTGATGTTTTGAGTATTATCTGAGCATATTTTATTTAGTAGCATTGATTTCATATTATTACCTTAATCACGTAATATTGTGTTATAGCCAACACGATTCATACCGAGAGGAGGATCGTGGCGGTGTAACCCCTAGGTAAAACTTGTGAATCCATGATACGAGAGTGCTTGGTTTTCGCTCGAGGGCAACATAATTTTTCATAGAACTCATTGGGTTTATTTGGAATGATCCACCGTGAGAGTAGGAGACCGTTTCGGATAAGCACCATGGTGTACCACCGAGAGGGGGCATCCTGTAACTTAGGAAAGATTCTTTATGCAAAATGATAAACTCATGCATCAACTAAATTCTAGTTTAGATAGATCAGTCAATGTGGTAAATTCCGTAGTCCTGATATCTCTCAATCAGACGCCCTTTATGTTTTTATTATTGCTTTTCCTATTTTATTTATAGTTGAGTTAGTTTACTTTATTTTCAAAACACAAAAATTGGATTGCTTAGCTTCTAAATATCAGAATAGTTGGTACTTGACCTAGCTCCCTGTGGGATCGACAATCTTTTATATTACTTCGATAACACCGTGCGCTTGCGGTGCGTATCATGTTTTTGGCACCGTTACCGGGGAGCTTCGGTCAATATTAACAAATTTCTGAAATTTAGGAGACTAAGCATTTTTTTTCTTATTTTTGATTTTTATTTTTGCTATTCCCTTTCTTAAGCTTTATCACTGTCTCTGATAATTCTTTATGAAAAGAAGCTTAAGAATAGGTGATTTGTATGACCAAGATCTTAAAACCTTCACCTTTGAATATGGAAAATGCCCGAATACCTTTCACTGCTGGAAATATGAACAACAAGACTTTGAGAGACTATGCTGCTCCATCTATACAGCACTTACAATCAGGCATTGTTCGACCGAATGTGGAAGCCAACAATTTTGAGATCAAGCCTACACTACTGTCGATGGTTCAACAGAACCAATTTGGAGGCTCTCCCCTAGACGACCCTTATATGCACTTGGCCATATTTTTGGAATATTGTGATATTTTTAAGATTGATGGTGTTTCTACTGATGCAATTAAGTTAAGATTATTTCCTTTCTCTCTCCGGGATGAGGCTAGAGCATGGTTGCATACTATACCATCTGCTTCAATCAAAACATGGGAAAGAGCTTTCACAAATTTTCCTTTCCAAATACTTCCCTCAAAACAAGGCTGTGTGGTTTCGTAACCAGATTATAAGCTTTACTCAGAATGATGGGGAATCACTCTATGAAGCTTGGGACAGATTTAAAGAACTTCAAAGAATATGCCCACATCATAGACTTCAAAAATGGGTAATTGTTCACACTTTTTATAATGGTCTAAATTATAACACGAGGCGTATTGTTGATGTAGCTGCTGGCGGGGCTTTGATGAATAAGACTGTGGATGATGCTATGAACCTGCTGGAGGATATGACCCTCAATCAAAGTCAATGGTCAGGTGATAGCGTTAACTCATATAGAGCTGCAACTCCAGGTAAGTATGATTTACATGAATTGAGCTTGTTAGCTACGAAGGTAGATAATTTATCACGAAAGTTAGATTCCTTTATTGTCAATTTAGTTGAAGCCACTAATGCTTATTGTAAATTTTATGGAATTACAAGACACAATTTCACTGAATGCCAATTAGGAATCTTACAACCTAAACCTTTTGGAGAGCAAGCCAATACCTTTTGGAATCTCAACTCTAGACCACAGTTAAACCCATATTCCAATACATACAATCCAAGTTGGTGGGACTATAAAAATTTTTTCTATGAGAATAATCCCAACACAATTTCCCAACCTAGCTATAGGCAACTTTCTGAATTTCAATCGAGGCAGTTTGTGTCACCTCAAAAGTCTAACCTAGAGTCACTACTAAAGACTATTGTGGCTGCACAAACCAAGGAAAATGAGAGTGTTTGTGAAGTCATTAGGCAACTAACATCTAAAGTAGATGCTCTCGAGGCCCATAATAAGATGTTGGAAACCCAATTGGCTAATCAAGCTAGTACCTCTAGAATAGCCTTTGGTAAACTCTCATCCCAACCTGAAATAGACCCAAGAGAATATTATGATACAATTATAACTTGTAGTGGGAAACAACTTGAGGAGCCTAGGATGCTTGAACATGACACTGAGATTAGATCTCCTGGGACATTTCAACCTGAAAAATCAATTGAAGAGATGGAACATGAGAAATCACCTGAGGATATACCTTATTTTGTAGGGTCTTGCCATAATGATGATGTTGTTGAGGAAGTAGTTAACCCTACTATGATTGACGAATTGCTTGTGGATCCTATAGAAATCTGTTTTGTAGCTGAAGAGAAGGTGAAGGACAATGAAAAAGCTTAACTTTTTGCTATATTCCTTGATTCAACTGAACCAGTTAACTTGAGGAAGGTACAATTTGAAAATTTGCATAAGGAAGCAATCAAGGAAACTGATGAAGATAAAATAAGCTTGAAATCATTTTCTAACCCTTTAAGATATGAACCTCTTGGTAATTACATCTACATTCTGATCTATGAATAACACTGTGGTCGAGCTAATGAACTTAAACAAGTGTTTCTTGGGAGGCAACCCAAGTCTTTTCTGCTTTCCTTTACTTTTGCATTTTGTGTTTTATTTAATTAGTCTTTTGATTTTGAAGTAATGTAGTTTATTTTGTTTTGTGTTAGAATGCTTATGATCTTGCTTTCTTATCACCATAGGAATACTCAAAAAATAAAATAAAATAAAATAAAGTTTTGAAGATTTTTGACTCAACACGCTATGATAGGGCTTTTAAAGGAAGTAGCGTCCAGGTGGCCCTCCCTTGATACCCGCTCCTCTCACATCATGGCATTGCATAGAGGACTTTGCAAACTTTTAGAGTGGGTGAGCTATTGATGTGACTGCTTCACTTTGCTTACCAGACTTGTTATGACTGTGATGTGACTTCTACTTTGTGATGGATGATATTGTGGCATTGTATCTTATATGCCATTTTATTCATGGGTCTGGTCTACATCTTCAGGCCCAACCCTATGAAAGTACTGTATGACATTACTTTGTTGGTTGCTTGTGTTAGTACTTTGCCATATTTATTATGCTCTTCATACATGCTGTGCCAAATTTTTCCATGAGTTTGCATGTGAGTTATGTGTATGAATTGTCCTATGATAGCCATTTTAAAAATTTTAAGTTGAATGCATGATTGGTTAGGAATAATCAAAGATTGTTGAAAATACCTCCTTGTTACAAATACTTTATGATGATGTCCATATGTTCTATGAATTTGAAATCTTTTAATTTGGATTGTTTTTAGGGCATTCACTAGTGGGTCAAACATGCCTATGATTGTTTAATCAACTCAAGCTTGTAATTTACATGAGAATCGTATTGAGATGCACGATTGCTTAGTTATTCCTTGAATTCATTTCTATTGTTGGGGGGACATTGCATTTGTTAAAAGGATATGTTATCAACTATTGTGTTAAAAAAAAACTCACCCTTAGATTCCTCTACTTGGCACTGCAAAAAATTGGTAGTGGTACCGAAGGATATGAGTTGAAATCTAAGAGATGTGAAGTGAAACCTATAGAAAGACTCCTCTACTTGGCATTGCAAAAAATTGGCAATGGTACCTAAGAATATGAGTTGAAGTCTAATACAATAATCAATGTATCGTTCCCTAAATAAAACATTTGAGTTAGCCCCAACGATTTGACTATGGAGACTTGGAATTGCATGAGTGTTGTGTAGGCTTGATTGAATCCTATGTTTGTTGCTTACTAAGTTGTTTGACATCTAGTAATTGTGAGATCAAACCGCTGAATGCTTGAAACAACCATTTACTTGATTTCTCCTGATTAGATCTTGGATTGCTATTAAATATTTTTCTAAGTTAGATGTATACCTCAACACGAAAGATTACTCTTTTACCATCTTGTGCTTCACTTTATTTTATTGCTTGAGGACAAACAAATATTTAAGTATAGGAGTATTATAAAGGATTACCATCAATTTTGGTAGTTTGTCTTATGAGAGGTGATAAAGTTTATCTTGCAATAATACATTTGTGTTTGACCCCAACATTTGATTTTGGATGCATTGAATTGGTGAGTGTAGTATGTATGCTAGATTGGATTCTTTGTCAATTCATAGCTGAATGCCTTATCATTTAATGATTGTGGGACCTACTTGATTCAATTCTTATTAATAGACTCATCATCTGATTTCACAAACTGGATCATGTTTTAGCTCACGGAAATATCCGACTTGCTTGCATGCTTTTAACTTGAATAATTTCTTTCATACCTGATATGTGTTTCATCTTAGTTTTTTGCTTGAGGACAAGCAAATATTTAAGTCTAGGAGTATTTGATGCCGTGCATTTTGGTAGTATTTTCTGATATCATTTTATCTAAAAATAAGGCATATTCTGATGCTTTTATGTAATATTCAGGCTTATTTACTTGCTTTGTTCGGAATCTTCACTTTTCCTTGTCTTTATGTAATTTCAAGTAAAATCACTCATTTCTAGAGATTATTTGAAGATTCTAAAGCCATGGAGTGATTTCTAGTTATGAGACAAGGCTACACAAAAAATTTGGGCTTAATCTGAGTTAGTTTGAAAAATACGGCCAGGTGAACCCCACGAGGTTCACCAGCACTTTCGCCAGACAATAGGATATAAACAGAGCACTTCACAGGCAGGTGAACCCCATAGGGTTCACCCGAGATTCTCTCTAAACTGAAACTGCACAGCGAGTTTCACTGGCTGGTGAACCCCACGGGGTTCACCCATGATTCTTACTAGCCCGACACACAATTAGATTTTTGGTGATTTTGAGCCCGTTTGATGTTCCAATTTGGCAAGAGAGGACTTTTTGGAAAGCTTATTCGAAGGAGAACACAAAGAATATAAAAGCCTCAATTTTTATTACCAAATCAGAGAGCAATCAAGGGAAAGGTGAGTTAGGGCGAGTAGACCGACTCACACTCTGGTTTTCTTCGATTCTGGGCCCAATAAAAATCAAAAAAATATGAAAAAAAATGTTTTGGAAAGCTAACAGAGAGGCGAATCTTTTGCGTATAAAATCCCACTTTTTAATGCCCTAGAAAGGGAGAAATCGGTGCTCGATCGGCTAAGGGCGAGTAGGGCTGGCGACAAGGGCTTCCAGAGAGGATTTTGGGGCGATTTCGCGATGGATCTTCACCAAACTTGGAGGAAATGTTTGCATCATCTTCTCCTACCTCTTCTTAGTCTGTGTTTCTAGTTTTCTTTATCGATTTGAGAGATCTATGCGAATTTGTATGGCTTTTGTAGCGTAAACCTTTATTTGGGGCTCGGATGAAACCTATTGACTTGATCTTTTGTACGAACTAAACACTCTTAATGTTTGAGTATTATCTGAGCATATTTTCCTTAGTAGCATTGATTTCATAATATTACCTTGATCACATAGTATTGTGTTTTAGCCGACGCTATTCATACCGAGAGGAGGATCGTGGTGGTGGAACCCCTAGGTAAAACTTGTGAATCCATGACACGAGAGTGCTTGGTTTTCGCTCGAGGGCAACATAATTTTTCATAGAACTCATTGGGTTTATTTGAAATGATCCACCACGAGAGTAGGAGATCGTTCCAGATAAGCTCCAGGGTGTACCACCGAGAGGGGGCATCCTGTAACTTAGGAAAGATTCCTTATGCAAAATGATAAACTCATGCATCAACTAAATTCTAGTTTAGATAGATCTGTCAATGTGGTGAATTCCGTAGTCCTGATATCTCTCAATCAGATGCCCTTTATGTTTTTATTGTTGCTTTTTCGATTTTATTTATAATTAAGTTAGTTTACTTTATTCTCAAAATACCAAAATTGGATTGCATAGCTTCTAAATATTAGAATAGTTGGTACTTCACCTAGCTCCCTGTGAGATCGATAATTTTTTATATTACTTTCATAACACCGTGCGCTTGCGGCCTGTTCATGATAGCTTGCAGCATATCCACGATAATCTGTAGCATATCCACGATAGTCTGCTATCTATCCACCATAGCCTGTAGCCTATCTACGATATCTGCAGTATCTCCACCATAGTCTGCAGTCTATCCATGATGTTCTGTAGTCTATCCATGATGTTCTGCAGGCTATCCAAGGTTTGGGGTGCTTCATCCATGATAGAGACATCCTCCATATGGGCATAACCTAAGTCATCCTCCACATAGAAGGGAAACTCACCCAACAAATCTCCCCCTTCACTACTATGTAGAGGGGTTTACCATCCTGACAATCAATCGACAGACTTCTAGCTTCTCCTTGACCAGAGCCTTAGTCATCATATCTGAACTATTCTGATCAGTATGAATTTTCTCAAGAGATAGTTTCTTGGAATTCAACACATCTCTTATCCAATAATATCTTACATCAATTTGCTTTGACTTTGCATGGAATATGGAGTTCTTGGCAAGGTGAATAGCACTCTAGCTATCAGAAAACAAAACATAAAACTCATGCTCAAAGCCAAGCTCCTCAACATATTTTCTCATCCAAAGCAATTCTTTGCAAGCTTCAGTAGCTGCTATAAATTCAGCTTCGGTAGTAGAAAGTGCAATACACTTTTGAAATCTGGATTGCCAAGCCACAGCTCCTCCACCAAATGTAATTAAGTACCCTGATGTAGATTTGTGAGAGTCAACATCTCTAGCCATATCAGAATTAGTGTACCTGATAAGCAGGGGCTTCTCATTTCCCAGAGTAAATTTCAAAGAGGAAGTACCTCGCAGATATCTTATAATCCACTTAACAGCATTCCAATATTCCTATGACGCCCCGTAGGTATTAGGACCCGGCCGGTAGCCCACCTGTGGCACATAACAATTGGGCCTGCTAATCCAGCCCGACCCAACACTGTATACATCAAATCAATAGTAAAATCTCCCTATCTATATAAATAAATCAACATCCGTCCCCACCAATAGTATAATACACTGGCCACATGGCCACAACATCAACATATAGCATCACTAGCTAGAACAATATACAAAAAATGAAAATACAATTATTACCATGAAGTCATCTACAACTATCTATTTATGACCGATCTACCCGTGACGGACCCCCACCAGGACCTGAAATCAAATCAATATATGCAGGGGTTGTTAGCCAGAAGGGCTAAGTAGGGATTAAGTACATGGTGCAACAATACTAATGGAAAAACATGCCAATTATACATACAGCGTAACCTAACAAGTGCACCAAACATGTACTTGATAAACTATGATCAATATTATACATGTATCACAACACACCAAATAATACTGAGCTGTGGGCCGAGTCGTCCCCTATGGACACACACTCATATCTGAGTGCACCCTAGTGTCAGCTCACACACTAGAGACGACTGCTTATCAACAGTCCGCTGGTACTACGTCCAGTACCCTATCATACCCGTGCATAATAGCACAACTATATGTAGATATCAAATATAGTCTACGAGGTCATCCTCCATATCACTATATAGGTCTGGCCCCAAAACACGTCCAACTGACACTCCAGTGCCACCAGTACGGCCTGAATCACAAAATACCGTACTAAATATGGCCCAAATAACAATGCCAAGTGCTAGAGAGCACGCATCATAATACCAGGTGAATAACTTAAATCCCAACAATCCGGGATAAGGACATACTATGCCATCAAATCTAAATAAACATTCACATCATGCACAAAGGAATAGTAGTTCAATGGAAACGATAGCAAAGAGTAAATCAGCTGGGCGCCCCTAGCTAAGCAGTAACGCCCAACCGTAAGATGCCTCCCAACTAAGCGGTAGGCACCTTGATCAATGTACAAGGTAAAAGATCCCTACCTACCACTGTAGGTTTGACTAATCCCGATCTCGCGTTCAATCGAATCTCGCTCGTCCAAGTCTATAGTCATTGTAATGAAATGAAATACACGTGTATTAATCCTCTCGATTAAACCATGTTCCTATACATAAATTTATTTATTTTTCTTCTTTTCTTGGTTTACTTTCATGTTTAATTATTCATGTTCATACCATCTAATCATCTACCATTTTATCAGCAATTATTGATGTATTTCAAATATATACTTGTCCAAGACTAAAGACATGCAAGATTTCTTAATTAATATACGTATAGAGTGGGTTAGACACTAACCTAGCCGACAGCATGTGTGGACGTACCACCAGTTGAGTCGAACAGATGCGTCAGAAGTTCACTGGAAGATCACCGGAGGTTCACCAGAAAGTTTGCCGAAACAGTGTATCTTCCACGGCGCTGGCATCCACTTGTTCCAACAGAAAATAGCCGCATCACAAGGTTCATCAAAAGAGGAAAAAAGGTCGTCGGCCTCGCTAGAGTGATGACACCAAAATTCATAGTATATTTTATGTCATATCATGTGTCTTTTTGTGTCATAATTATGCTCTTTTGGTTGTTTTTAAGCCTTAATTGTCAAATATTCTAGAATCTACACCACTTCTTGTTTTTGATCATTTTCAGGTTAAAAGTGCCATATTTTGATGGATTTTGGAAGATTTGAGCACACCAATGGATTCTAGACGTCGAAACGAAGATACCCCTCTAATTTCAAGTCAAAACAATCCAAATTGCAAAAATACGACACTACCGTATTTTTGAGCCAAACTCTCACTGTACTGTATTTCGCAGGGGATGTTTCAGGTGAAATATGGCACTGCCGTATGAAACTATACGCCACCATATTTTCCAGCGATTTCAACCAGAAAAGTTTGACAAGAATACGGCACTGCCGTATGAAATCGCATGGCCACCGTATTTTGTGACAAAGCTGAACAAAAAGTTTTAGCAAGAATATGGCACTACCGTATATTTGAGAGAAATTGTCACGGTACCGTATTTTCTGCCTAGAACTTACAGAAGAAAAATACGGCACTGCTGTAATCCGAATACGGTGCCGTATTTTTAAACCAGATTCGCGACTTTTTCGGGCTGATTTTTGCGCGGGCCATAACTTTTGATCCAAAAGTCCAAATTGAGATCTGAAAGAAGTGGAGAACTCGTCTTTAAGAGGAGAAGATGCACGAAGTGGAAGGACGAATTTTTATCACCAATTGAGAGAGAAATCATCAGAGAAGCGGTTAGGATTTGTCCTCGCGCCGAGAGGCGTAGAGGACATCTCAGACCGGGATTTTTACACAGAAACTTCATCTGGATAGGAGAGCATGCCCCAAAATTTTTAGAGCATTTGGAGTCCGATCGAGGGAGAAATCATCAAAATAGTGGTGACAACACTGTTCACAAGCGAAATTACGGGTTGTATTTCAATTACAACCCTGTTTTGTAACTTTTCTTCCCCTTTTTCGCTTTCTAATCCTCTGAAATTATGGATTGTTGTAATCCTTTCACCATGAAAGCTTAGATCTTCTTTTGGGACATGGGGTGTAATCCCCTTAGTTTGTTAATAACAAGAAAATATTGATTTTTGTCAAGTTTAATTTTAATATGATAATTTTACTTTTGTGATTGATTGTTTTTTAATTCTCTTTAGTTTTATAAATATCAGCATGTTTTAGAGTTTTGTGAAATAGACCGAGAGGTTGATCGTTTGAAATTCGGAATCCTAGGAATCGTTGAGTTTGGAACTATCATGAGAGATTAGGTAGTTTTTCGGATTCTGATCTTTAGTGATTTTATTGCCATGTTGAGTTTCTGATACTTTGGACTGAGTTATTGTGTTAGACTTGATTTGATCTTGCACAAGAGTGAGGATCGAGTCGTCGGAAAACCATAAGTAAAACCTGTGTTGAGTTTCAGGATGCACGAGAGTGATCCTTGAGATTCCACTTGAGATGATTGACTTAGAATTCGGATGCACGAGAGTGATCCTTGTGTTCTTTGTTCAATGATTCACTTATCTTTAGCATTGATTATAGATCTTGCACGAGAGTGAGGATCGGTTATCTGCATGATTGTCTGCACGAGAGTGAGACAATACCTTTATGAAGTGAATAAGGTCTTTATCATAATAGAATTAAACTGGCAACCTTTATTTCCTTCTAGTCATTAGAATTAAGGTGGATGAAACCCTAGTCCCAATTTCTCTCTAATTATCTTTTTCGTGTGTTCTCCATCATTGCTTTTCATCATATTCGGTTTGCTTAGCTAGTGAGAATACAACTATTTGGTACTTAACAATAAGGTCTCTGTGGTTCGAAATCTATTTTATTACTTCGAGTATCCGTGCACTTGCGGACACAAGAAGTTTTTGGCGCCGTTGCCGAGGGCCTTAGTTTTGTTAATATCAAAATAGTTGTTAGTATTGCTAGACTAAGTTTTATTTATTTTTAGTTTTAACTTTGTTTTCTATTTTTGCAGGTTTTGGATTTTCACAGTTGTGACAGAGCTGTGATATCTAAAATTTTGTGAATTTGCTTGTGTATTAGATTTTCTATTTTTTATATATTCTAAAAAAAATAGTTCTTATTGATTGGTGTTGGATTATCTCTCTGTTTTTGATAAATTTGAAAATATGTCTTTTAATTACAACTCCTGGGCAACTGAAAGAGGTGAGGTATACATGCCACCAAGTAAGTCTCTTCAAGATATGTTTAACTCTTTTATGCACTCTGTTAAGAAATCTTCTTCTCCTATTAGATGTGAAATTTGTGGATATTTTGATCATTGTTCATCTAATTGTCAATTTTTAAATTCCAATTCACCATGGTATCAAGATAATCAATATGATTCTAGATCTTTTTATGGTGATTGCTCAAACAATACTTCTGAACCATGCTTTGAGAAAACTGAAAAATCTTGCCTAGAGATTATGTTTGAAAAGTTCATGAAACAAGATGTGAGTGAGACCCTCAAACAAATCAATTCTAAGTTGGATGACATGGTTGCACACAATGAAATTTTAGAAACCCAATTAGCACAACAAGCATGTTTATTTGAGTTTGATTTGGAAGCTGAAAAGATTGATTTAGAAAATTCCCCCACTGATTATGATTGTTTTGAGATTGAGCCTTATGTGAACTTTAATGTATCTCACTCTGCTTTTGATAATTTTGATAATTTGATTGAGGAAATTGAAATTGAAAAAACCTCTTTTGATGACATTGATGCTTTTGATGATATATCATTCATGGTTAATTCTGATGAGTTTGAAAATTGTGATACTCATGTACATCAATCTGATTTGGGTGAAAATTTTGAAATTGTTGAACCCCACTGTGATCTTGGTGATATTGTTGAAATTTATGATAAAACTTTTGAGGCTAACTCTGA